>VZTX01022999.1:650165-843722 GCA_013400915.1 Pardalotus punctatus | reverse complement strand
ACAGAAAACTAAATAAGCTTCACTGTTTATTCATTGGGGTCAAACCTGCAGGCATGAAAACTGTATTAAATTACATCCTTAATTTTTAATTTCTATACTATCTGTCAATGCATTAAAAAACCATGCTATCTTTTTCTGGAACAACAATCATATATATATGTATACATATATTTAAGAATATATATATATATATATAAATATATATATATATATATATATATAGAGGAGAATTTTCTCTTTTCCACGCAATTAGTATTATTTTCTACTGCTTCCAAAGAGAACACAAATTAATGCTCAAAATGATTGGATCTGGAAATAGAAAAAAAAAAATCACCTACCGTCAGGCAGTTCTTGCATTCTTAATATGTGAAAATGAAAGTGTATGGAGAGCAGGACTCCGGAAACTTGAAAGAGACGTTTGCTTAGTTTCTTAGTTGTTTTAAAAATTTTTTTAACTTTGATGTTCACTGTTAAAAGAGAAAGAAGTGGTATTATCCTCATCTTCTTAGAGGATGATGGGGTTATTCAGTTTTTGGTCTTTCTGGGAATTATTTGCTTTGCAAATAAGGAGAAAACTGTTTCTAAATTGCTGTAAGACTCTAGTCTTTTGTTATGGGCGATTTACAGTGGCTTCATTGAAACAACGTAGCTTGAATAACCTTGGTTCAGCCATAGATATTGAAGTTCAAACAGAATTTATGGAACATTCTGAGGCACTTGAATGGCAAGTGGCAGTCACCAATAGGGCACTTGCAAAAAAAAATTAGAAAGTAAAGGAGCAAGGCATTATGGAATGATGCTTTCTCTGTTTTCTTCTGTTTTTTGGTTTTTTTTCCCCATTTCCATCTATTCGTTTTTAAACTGGTGTCTTAATGAGCAGTGGCTTTCATCGCAGTTGCTTTCTGCAAGCTTGGTGTAAAGAAACAGAAGAAAATGAATGCCACAAGAGAATATTGACATGCAAATTAGAACATGTATTTCCCTTTTGGTAGATATAGGCAGTAACTGTTTTATGAAATTATTACAGGATAATTTCTGCTGCAATTTCCATCTGGAATCCAACCAAGAGTTTGACATGTTTTGTTAGAGTGATTATGGAGTTACTTTCAAAGAAGGTGTACTCCCTTTTTCCTTATAGTTTGCTTCAATTTTTCAGGAGATTTTTCTTTTGTATAGGATCTTGAAGGAAGCAGGTAGAAGATTGTCTGCTGGTTCCTCTGCTTATTATAAAATTTATTTATATATTATTTAGTGCATGATTATCAATATAGGGGAAAAACAAAGCTTTGAATTAATTAGGTTTGTATCAGTAAAGTGTATTATATCTTCCGTGAACAATATTTTTGACATGTGACCTGTAGGGATTACGTGCCAAAAAGCTTAAGTTGCACCTTAAAAAAATTAGCCTGAAATAGGGAGAAGCTACATGAGCCATAACTAAGGGAATTCTCTGAATGTGAGTGGAGGGTGTGCTTAAAGAGTGAAGTGGGGTTTTTTAGTAACACACTGTATGTTTTAAAAGCAGACAGCAACAGCAGAGATAAAATGGAGTGAATCAGTTGTAGTGCTTGAAATAAACTAACTTTGGAGCAAATGGACTGATGCTCCTGATACTTGTTAGTCACCAAGCAGCAAGGGAATAAAGCTTGTGTGTGTTGGTAGTGGGCAAGGATAATTGTTCTCTGGTATGTTTTCTGACCATTTTTTCCCCTTCATGCAAATCATACTTGTTTGCATTCTGGAAATGTGCTTCACTGCGCTATGCTATGACTACGTAGCTTTCCTTAAATAGAAATCTTTCAAGAATTTTCAAAGTTATAAATATTTAATATTTCTACTTTAATGTTTTGACATGATTAAGACTTCAGTTTTGGAACCAAAGATGTCTCTTGTAGTAAAGTCACTTACATATAATAGTGGATTTAACAAAAATAGTTGTATCAATGGCCAAAATAGAATATCATCAATATGTGGAATTTCAGTACATTAAGGCCATATGAAGTAATTCTTGGTATTTTTTATGCAAAGCCTGCATGTGGCTCTGAACATGATGAAAAATCACTCCTGCTCCTGTGTATTTGCTGAATGCCTTCTCCAGGAGTTACTATCAAACGATGTCTAAAAAATATTCATATTTTTCCATTACTTACTGTTATAATACTTACATAATTTAAATGAGAGTAATTGAAATCCCTCATGATTATAGTGTGTTTTGCTGTGTTCCGTGACTTTCACACAACCATGACTCCAGAGCTGCAATGGAAAACCAGCAATCAGTGATCTGCCTTCCTTCTTGGCTGTATAGCATTGCTTGTGCTCAAGGCAAGACAATTAAAGCTACTGCAGACTGCAGTTTACTTCCCTTTTTCTCAGTTTTTCCATCCAGAAGTCATCATGGGTTCTTTCTGTTCTCCATGGTTGGATTTCATGTGTAAGTTCATGCCTGTAGTTAAGAGTGTGCCCAGAGTATATTCTTGGGCCCAGATGCTGAAAACCAGTCGGGGAATAAAAATTTTGCAAGCAGCAATGGCTCAGTTCTGGAAAATATGGGATTGAAAATTGCATGAAATGCTGGAGAAGAAAAACCAAACAGAACAAGACAGGGAAATTGACCACCTTTCATCAATCAGTGTGTATGGGGAGCAAACATAGACTGGATGCATTCTGAATGCGTCTTTAAATAATGCTCTTAAAAGCTATTGCTTTACAGGAAGATGTCCTAATTAGATGAAATATCTCTGTGAAGGGTAGTGTAGAAAATTACTGAAACAGTTCTTGGGGTTTTTTTAATGCGAATTACATTTTGTTTCAGTGATAAAACATTCTAATTCTTTGGGAAAGTGTTAAGGGTGTCAGAAAATCTAGACTGTCAACTTTAACTACACAAATGAGTGTAGATGGAATAATTTTTAGGGCTAATATGCCCTTTATAGTAGAGATTCTATATAATAGAGAAACCTAAAAAAAAAATCTTCTGCCAACTTAATTATCGTAAAAATTTTTGTATTTGTTTGGTGGTTTCAGAATTCGCAGACGATAAATCTGAAGTTTAAGTTTATGTTATAAATGAGCACAATGGGCCAATTAAGCCAATCAATAATTTTATTACAAGAAAGCAAAAAGGCAAAGCAACAGCGCTGGGTGACAGGGGAGTCTCCGCTCCACTAACTGCCACACCCCTGTCTTCAGGGGAGCTTCTTTTATTTGGTTCCACTTCCTGCTGACGTGGCATACTCTGCGCATGTCTTCTTCTTGTCGTTAAGGTTAGACGAACTCTGCCCAGTTTCACAACTGTGTTTCTACAAAGTTTCAAGCTCACAAAGTAGAAAATTACAAACTTGCACAAGCGTAAGTTAACGCATGTCTTGGAAACCACAAGATACATCCCAAACCTCAGCCCCCACAAACATTTGAACAAAAAGGTTATGTCTTCATATTACAGTTTACTTTTTTTTTTAAAAGAGTTGCATCTATTCAAAGTTTCTGCTTGTATTTTAATTTACCTGAACTGAGAAATTACTAAGCACTGACCCCATGTGTCTTCCTTGCCTTGTTAAAGGGTCTGGGTAGAATTTATGGCAATACAAGGGAGGAGAGCTTTCTGGAATGAAGAAGGAAGAATAGGAACAGTGAGGAGGCAAGGCAAGATTTTTTGAAATGAAGCGAGCTGGAAAGTGAAGTTGGGCCTGGCAAAAGCATTTTGGGGGGAAGTTGTTTTTCCCTAAATACTTCCATGTAATTTTTTTCTTTCTCATTAATTAAATCAGTAGTTAAATTTAGCTTTTGTTATTTGGCAATAAATGAGCTCAAATGCCCTGAACTGAGTCTGTTTTGCCTGCGACAGTAACTGGTGAATGATTTCACTGTCTCTATTTTAATACGTACGTTTCCTCACTCTTGTTCTTTCATTTTTCTCCCCTGTCCCACGAGGAGTGAACCTGCTTATGGGTGGGGCTTGTTTGCCAGCCATGTCAACCCACAACCCTCAAACACAGTAAATGGAACTAAACACAAGTGTAATCCAAAACAAAATGGGTGTTGGTTATTGCTCTATCCTTGACTCTTCTTTTTTGAACTCTTTTGTTGTTCAGGTGATAATTCAGGATTTCATTGGTCTCTAAAAGAGTAAACAATCTTGTCTTCCCCATCCCTGAAGGAAGTTGTCTTAGAGATGTGATGGCTGCCAGCGCCAGGGCTATTTGTAATTGACAGCGGCCTCCTAAGGTCAAGAAATATAAAACCACCATTGTTGCACCTGAGACCAAAGTCAGAAACACATTTATACTTCAGCTTTGTATAACTGTGAAGGTGTTTGCTTCTTCAGTGTCTGCATGACCTACAAGTCCATAATAGTAGATCTGTTTAAGTTAATTAAACTGAACATATGAGGGAATGGTACGTATGTGGCCTTTGTTTACCTCCTGATCTAACTTCCTTAAGTTCTGTATTCCTCTGGTTCTCCTGTGTGACTACAAACATCAGTAGATTTTCTAAAGGACAATTATCTTCCTGAAGGCAAAGAAATGCCAAGATTAATATTTATAAACTGATATGTTAGGTGTTCCTGCTTGTAAAGAGTGAAAGGTGATTGCTGACAGGAGCAAACTTCCAGAAGGTTACCACAAGCTAGTGGAATTCCATAAATTGTAGTCTGAGGACACCTGAAAGACTGTATAAAGCTCAGAGGCGTTGCTGCTCTATGGACTCTACAGTAATTGCGCAGTCACTCTCCCAGTATCACTAATTGATAGTTTTTTACTAATCAAGGGGGTTTTGCATGTTTATTAAAAGAAAGGATTCAATTGGGAAATGAAAACTAAAATTTAAGAGATGTTTTTAAGGAGAAATCATGTGCAAAGGAAACACGTGGCATTAAAATATTAATATGCATTGATTTCTACTTAGTCATAAATGGTTATCGCATAGAAAATATCCAGCATGGCACAGTAGAATTCCAGAACACATTTCCCGGCTTTCATGGGCTACTTGTAGCACTGTTTTTTTCCTGTGGCTTATTCTGTTTTTTGCTGTATAATATAAATGCATAAGTTATATCTTTTCTGTGCTTAATATTCTGTGGGTTTGATTTTTTTTTCTATAAATTAACACTGCACTTGTCTTAAAACAGTTTCTGGGAATGAAGTGTTAGGAATGGAGAAAATTGAAGGAATATTCCAAATGTACCTACTGTGTGGCCTTATGTGCTTTGGCATTAGAATTCAGAATTACTACATAAACAGTTAAAAACAACTATTTGACATATTCGGCCTCTGAAATTCAGATTGATCGCTTCTCTTTTGACCTTCAGCGTTATGTGAACTGTATATTTGTATGGGTGAAGCCTTATTGAGCAATGGCTTTAGTTCAATGAGCTGAGACAAGTATTTCTTCTGCATTAGGAATGCACAATTTAACTTCTAACTTTAGGAAACAGCAGTCTTTGAAATAGTACAAAGAATACTAGGAGTGTTTGTCTGATTAACCTTTTATTTCTTTCTCTCTTGCATATGATGTGGTCAAATGCAAAGAGGTCCTCTTTTAGTTTTAAAATTGCTATCTAGATTATTCCTATTTCTAAACTGGAGCAGTCTTGGATGCTAAGTGGAGTACAAGTGTGAAAAATATGTTGATGAAAAGTCAATTAGCAGGTGTGAAGCGTTTTATTCCTTTTTGGCACTAATCTTTTCCATTTAAAATTGGTAGATAAAATTAATTTTCTTTAGAAAGTAATACTAGGAGGCTGCAACTTTCATAAAATTGTAGATGGCTAATAAAAAATACTACTACTTACCATAAAATAGTGTCTTGAAATGAAAACCTCATGGAATTTCCTGCAGAAACATTTTTGTAGCAAAAAATATTTTCCGAGTTGAATCTCTCCATGAAATTCATGCAGCAGAAGAGTGTTGTTTTCCAAGGAGAATTCCTTTGGATCTACAAATATTCAATATCAATGACATTTCATTTCCTTTTCCAGTGCTTCAGCTTAACAGCATTGAATTTAACTAATATCTTAATTTAGCAAAGGATTCATATAGATTAAGTATTTACTGAAACACAACAGTAACTTACTTGCAAGTCTAATTTACAAATCTGAAGTAGTCCATAAGAATCTAGGAGGGCAGAATTCCCAGCACATTTGATACAGCAAAGGCACACAGGCAAAAACAGTCTGTACAAGGTACCTGTGAAAAATTCCCCTCAAATTGAGTGAAACACTCACTTTGGATGCCTCTGCATCTTTTCAGTGGGTGAAGGGTTGAGCCACGAGGAGTTGGGAGATATCCAGGATCCCTTGTCATTCGGCAGTTCTCCTTGAGGAGTCCTCCAGCTCTGAGAGATGACAATCTCAGAGGGTGATGCTGGTCAAACATCTTCAAAAATTCATGGCAGTTGGGGAAAGCTCCGTATGACTGGAAAAACATAAAATGTCACAGGTCTCTTCAGAAAGGGTGTGGAAGATGATCCAGGAATCTACAGTCTCCTCTGCCGCTACTCTGTCATCAGGAAGATTATGGAACCAGCTCTTCCAGAAACTGTCCAGATGCGTGGAGAATCAAAAAGCGATTGGGAAAGTTATGCCTGGACATTCTCCTCTGATCAGATGGATAGTGCTGGGGATAAGAGGAAATAAATGAATATTTTTTTACCTTGATTCTAGCAAGACTTTTCATAGTGTCCTCATCGCCAGCACAGTGCGAAGTGGGTAGAAAACTGGCTAGATTCCTAGTTTCAAAAGGTTGTGATCAGTGGTACAAAACCCAGCAGGGGGCTGGTGTGGCTGTGATCCTCAGGGGTGGAGAGGGGGCTGATACTGTTTTAGTGTCTTAAGGTGCTGCTGAGGTGAAGAACTACACTGCAGCCAGTCTGCAGATAATTCCCGGCTGAACATGAGTCAGCAGGTCTCACTTGCAGCAACATATTCAGCTCTAGGAGTGAGAATGTAGCCAGCAGTTTGAGGGAAGTGATTGTTCACTTCTGTTCAGAGTTTTGAGTCCCATTCTAGCTACTGTGCCCTATTTCCTCTAGCTGGTTGCGGTCACCGACTATTTCAGGGTGGGAAACTCTACTGAATACAAATTCAAATATGTTATTTAGATTCTCAGCAATTGCCTTCTTGTCTTTACATGTTCCTGGTGTGCTGATCCTTTCATTCTGTGAAGCCTCTAGAAGGGATCTGACTCTGGAGATAGTTGAGGCAAGATTTATTAGTAGTTTTCATATGTTTTGTTGGTTGTTCCTCCTGGGCCAGTCTTTCGGGTTTTTATACAAAAAGCCTGCCAGAATTTATTATCCTTTCTGTTTTCTCCATTTGGACATGATATGAGCTTCTTGAATTATACTTCTGGTAACTGCTCTTCAGCCCTCGTGGCTTGCTTTTATTTAAGTCTTCATTTCTCCCTTTCATCTCCACTTTCCAAGGTTATGCCGCCTGCTCCCTTGTGATTAAACCCTGATCTGCTTTTAGCTTTTTTCTCTTGAATCTAAATCTGGCAAGTGATAAATGGACACTGTGCTGCCTGTGTGACAGGAGTTATGAGCTGGAAGGAAACACTTAAACTTCCTGTTTCTATAGCAGTTGTCCTTTGTAGTCCCAGCTACTGTTTTCTACAGTGATTTCTCTCTCTCTCTCTGAAATTGTTCTCTTGCCTCTCTTCTGCTTGCTAGCCTAATGAGATTCAGTAATTGATGTTTTATCCCCTCTTAAATATTATTATTAATCTGTCCCTTTGGGGGGAGGAGGTTGTAAACATTTTTAGAGACGTCTAATAGTAATTAGTTACCTCGGAAAAAAATTCAGAATTAAATTTATAAGAACAATGCTAGATAGATAAACACAGACTGATTCTTGCTGCCTGTCGTTTCTCTTCACCTGTCTTTTAGCAGTCTCTGTAGAGTTTTTTCTTTTTCCCTGAGCCACTGAAAACACAAGGTAATCATCCTGAGTTGAAATAATAGAACTAAACAGAATATCACCAGGATGAGAAAGAGCCCGAGCTCCAATTAATGTGTTGGAAGATCTTCACCTTATCCTGAGAGTTAAGGAATTGCCATGGGTTTATGCTTCATTAGTACAAGATTTCATGCTGCCATGTGCTAATTAAGAATTAAATGGGGAAATCCTCTGTTCATCATCCATTTCAGTGCTGGAAGACTGAGTGTCTCTTCCAGTGGTAATTGTAACATCAGTGAAAAGTTGAATCCGTCTCCCAACTAGCAGGACACAGCATCTCCAATGGCACTATTCTCATTCTTTCCTGGTGTGCACCTTGCAGAGAGCAGACATTAGTCAGTGTTTATCCAACGTTAAATAATCAGATGTGGTGCTAGGTGGTGGAAACAGTTTGGAAGATCTTGTTCATGGCACAACAGTCTTAATGTTAAGTGTCTCATACCAGCTGGGCAGCTAGAATTTCTCAGTTTGCAAAGAATCATTCTTTCAAATCCAACCTTCTCTGAAGAGTTATTCAGAAAAAAAAAAAAACCCTGATTTTTACCAGCTTTACTGAAGGTAATAAGTACTTTTTCTGATTTAGAAGGAATTGAGGGAGTGTTCTTGCACTAAAGTCAAGAACACGTTTTGTCAATAACGTGATTTTTTCTGTTGAGAAGAAAGTTGAACAAAGATTCCAGGCTTTGGGAAAGATCCGTGACTAGGCCTGAGTTCTAAAATATGCCTGAAAACTGAAGAAAAGATGCTTTCAAATGTTCAAAGTACCAAAAATGTGGAAAACAGTGAGATTTTCGTTAAATACCCTAATTTCTCTATTACACAGGGTTTAAATATATAATTTTATAATCTTATTCCTTCTATGTAATGATATTACAATTATTGTTTCTTTGTTTTGTTTTAAAGACCTACTTTTCCTAGATGGAATGAATAGTGATCTGTGCTCTTATTCAGTGTTTAATCTAAAAAACACATTAAAATATTAATTAAACCTCACAAAAATCCCTGTGAGGACTGTGCACAAGCATTATCATTCTTTTACAGATGGTAAATGCAGTTAATATTTCTCCAGTAGTGCTAGAGAACTTTTGTACCCAGGAGTCTGTCCAGTTCTGTTAATTTGTTTTTTCAGCTAAAGCCTATCATTACTGGGATAGCTGTGAAGTGGAAAAAACATTCTGGATTGTAATAAGCAGTTATATCTACATACCTCCAACTTCATATCACATTTGCCTAATATGTTGCTCTGAATTCAAGATGATTTATTTCAAAATTCAGAGGAGTTTAGTTTTGGTCATGGATGAGGTACTTGCAATCCAATTGCTAGTCTTCTGAATGTGGGCTGTTGTTTAGCTGTACAGACTCAAACTTCTTGATACATGATTTAATAAAACAATACAGTGGTGTTTGATCCAGTCAGCCATCCTTTGAATTAAAGTTGTAGCTTAAAATTGCTTAGAAATAAGTATCAGAGGATGGACAACTTTTAGAATTTAAAATGGAAGACATTATTTGATATGCGTTCTTGAAATAAGTCTAAATCATTTGGAAATTAACTTTAAATTATGAAATTTTCACATGAAAGTTGCCAAGAAACCTATGATGAAGCTATTTATTCTTTAATGGTTTGTATTGCTTTAAATCAGGCTCTTCAGAATATTTCTTAAATGTGGACAGAAATTTATTTTGGTGATTGATTTACATTGAATCTGATTCTATGTGCATATGATAATAATGTGCTAATAGAGGGACATCTTACTTTATATGTTAATGATAAATACACTAAACCAGCCATCATAAGGCCACAGTACATGGTCAGATAGCTCTTGTTCAGGAATTCTAAGTTTTTATAGGATCTAGTCCTTTAATCTACGGTATGGCTTTCTGTGAATGTTGAATATAGATAAGTCACTAGTACCTGAGTTAAGTTGCTCTGTACCTATTGGGAAGGAAGTTCACGTATAACTAGAGCTTTGCACATTGTCTGAAGGTGCTCAGCATCAATGAAAACCAAGTTATTGTTGTAATTCCGACAGTTGGGGTCCTTTAGCTGTATTTGAGTGGTGTGCAATGAGAGCTGCTCCAGCTGAACTGCGGCTCATGGGTCGTGTCACATCTGCTCATCTCATCCTGTTCCTCTCCTGGCAGTCAGCACGAGGAAAAGGGTGGGCTCTGGCTCGGTTACCTCTGCTCAGACATACCCTTGTAGTGCCTCGTCAGATCATGTGTTTCATTGCTGCCACAATGTGGAGCATAAAAAAACAAAGCACTCTGTCAAATGTATCCTGCTCTCCATGGGCAGATGCTCACTCAGTATTGTGAAAAGGTGTCCCTTTTTGGAAGAGACTCTAGGTTGCTCTGAAGCGTCAGGTGTAAGTGGAAAATCAATGAGTACAGGCTGCTCCCTGAAGGCACTCATCTCTCTCAGTTGTATGGGCTGTGAGCATGGCATGGAGGAGCATCCATCCTGTTAAATACAGACTGACAGTGGTAGCAAGGTTACTGTAGTTAATTTGCTACTAGATATATCAAAGTTCACATACGTTTGCTTGCGCCGTGTTTTTGTATTACAAGTATTCCACTGGGAAATGTTGGATAAAATTGATATTGGATAGTTTGCTGTGATAAATTCAAACAAGGAACTGCAGAATTACTCTGCCATGAGCTATAGTGACTCGTGTGATTTTTAAATCTTTCCTTCATAATGTGTTCACCACCTTTCTCCAGTACAATTTTACTGTATAATCAGCTATCACTCCCCTGACAAGTATTAGTCTGTTAGAAACTTATCATAGGCTGACAAGTGCCAGAATTCACCCTCACATTTCTGTTACTGAAACAACCAGACAGCTGGCTTCAGTGACTGAAATGTATAAAATGTTATTCTGACCTACAGTTTGACATGGAAATGGTTTTTAATTGTTTAATATCAAATCGACATGTAATATTGTTGTAAATATGACTCTTGATGATGCTTCCTCACATTAGCTTTTTTGTTTGACAGCAATAACAGAATAATCAGATTGTGTGCCACTTGATCCGAATGCTAAGGGAATGTTCTAAGATTCTCTGTTTTGTTTCAAGCCAGACAACACCCTGGACTAAGTAAACTAAGTTAATTTTTAAAAAAAGCTTAACCACTTGTGTAAGCATAATTCAGTATACTAGTATACATTCATATTTTGGGAAAATGCCAACCATTAACTGTGTGGAGCTTACTTTACGTAACTTACTGCGTGTATGACTTACATATAAGATGCTTACAGAGCCCTTTCCAAGAAGACATTGTCAGAACTCATAAGGATAGTTTCCAAATTCATTACCTATTATTTGTACCATTCTGGCTGATTCTTCCAGTTTCCTTTCTAAGCCCTTTAGAGATAATAAAGCAAAGCTGATAACCTGCTTTAGTTATGACTTAAGTAAAGAAAAAAATTAACACTTTTCTGCTATTTGTTAAAACTTAAGGGTTTTTAAGGTGGCTGTCAAACCTTGTTTTATGTATCTTTAGATCTCTCTACTTATGTCCTAAACTGTATTATTTAAAAGAAGCTAAAGCATTTTGGGATTTAATTGTATTTTGGTTGGTGCTGTTGTAATGCATGCAATGGCATGGTAGTTCACAGTTATGTTCTTGCTTTTCTTGGTGATTATTGCAACTAATGTAAGTCTACATTCAAAATGGAAGAAAGGCTTAAATTATTAATTTTTTATGAGCATTTTACACAGCTCCATGATGTGTGACTTGGCTCCTTGGACTAAAATTAGAATATAAAGCTAAAAGAGAGATTCATTTCTTTAAGGTCATGGAGCAATGTGTGCCTAGAGAGCCATAACACAGACCTTCATAATGGCTTTTTGAGCAGAGCCTAATAAAGAAAGAAATTGCAGCAAGGCTCTTATGCCAAGAGCCTCCAGTTTGCTGAATATAAATAGATATTTTACCTATTGAACTAGGGCAGCAGAAATGCTCAAGAAGTTTACTTTTTTGCAAACAAAGGCTTTTACTCTGTGTGGAACCTGTTCCTTGTGTTGCATAGTGGCTTTGCAAGTTGGTGGGTTTCCATGTCTGAGGGCTGTTTAAAAATGCAAGATGTAACATCTCTCTGAAAAAGCTGCCTTCAACCTCTTTGGGACTATATTGGCTTCATTTATTTACCAAGAGACTTGCTTGTTGATCACAAGGAAATGAAGAAAAATTAAGCTACTTGCTCCAACAGAGCAGTTAATGTACTGTAGAGTGTAATGGTTTACTTTTCCTCTTTTCCACAACATTCTTTGCCCTTCTGGTTTAGTTACCTTATTTTAATTTTCTGTATTATGACATTAAAAGAGAGCATCGCTTCAACAGTCAGTAGCATTCTTATAGAATGCTTTATAAGTCTGTAGAAGGGTATAAACTCAGAGCAATGCTGATTTTGATGGCTGTTTAGCTCAGCAAATTAGCTTTAGTGCATAAATCCTTAGGGGGTATGTACCCCTTATCACAAGCTGGGTTTGAAGAAACAAGAACTTAATATGGTGATTTATGAAACATAACCAGTTTTCATAGAGCATGAAAAGCTGCAGTGCTGAAATCCCTTTAGAACAGTTCTTCCACGTTCCTGCTCATTATAAATAATTATGAAACAGGTCCATCAGGTGCCATTTTAAAATATCAGCATCTGCCATCAAAAGTGTTTACAGTAATTTAACATTTCACTATGTTTAAATAATTGAATGTGCAACAGAAAGAATTGCATTCATAGTCACTCACACAGAATTTCAATAGAAGTAGTGCACAAAGAAATGGGGGGAAAAAATGGTGAAGTGCTGAAGGAAGAAATAAAATCTTTGTCTGATACCCAGAAAATGAGAGTATGTTCCTATATGGTAATTTCAGTCTGTTACAGCATTTGTACACTGTTCTTGGAGACAAGATGAACAAATAAAACTTTATTTGAATACCAGTAACTTCTATTAAATGCTTATTTTAGAGAAAATACTCCTTTTTATAAAGAAACTTGTTTCCTTTGATCAGTAAATTAATGGTGGCTGATTTTAATTTGACAAATTGGTATTAGAGAAGTGGAATCACAGGTGTAATTTTCTAGTTTTAATGTGGTTTGATGTTCTCCTTATTTCAGGCAGAAACTGGGCAGCAGTGGTGCAGCTGTAGGGAAGATTTCACAGAATTTAAGCCAGTCAGCTCCAAAACAATCTTTCCTTCCTCCTGCACTGTTCCTCTCTATTATTCCATGGTGGAATGGTTCAGAGATCTTAACTGGTTGATAAATATTTATTTTCATTTTGGATGGGGTTTTATTTTGCATTGGTTTTATTATGGTTTAACTTTAGAATCTTCTTTTATGAACTGAGATAAATGTGCTAGTGCATTCTCAAAGCAGAGTTAGGATAGTGCAACATTTGAAAGGTAAGAATAGCAAAAACTGTCCTCTCTTCATTCCTTAAGCTAAGGCTTAAAGATAAAATTGTTGTGAAACTGCATGCTAAGTTTAAAAATTCTCAGCCTGTCAGTTTACTTCCCACAAAAAAATATGTACAGAAGGTTTCTTACTCAGAATGAAAGCTGAAGATTAAGAGACTCTTTTCTTTACTTTTCTTATCCTGTTGCAATAGGTGCTTACTGATATCCACTCTGAAGTCAATGCATGACTTGTTTACTATTAATTCCTTGGATCATAGGGGCAAACTGTCCACATCAGAGTGCTTTATCAGTCTTTATTTTTCCTCTTAAATATATTTTAGCGAATTCTAGTTAGAATATAATCAATACTTTTAGACACTGTATCACTATATAGTGCACAGAATAATAATAGAAATGCTTTGGTATTTTCATTGATTTTAATGCTTTATCCATGTTAGCAATATGCTGAAATTTTCGTGTTTTATATCACTGCAGTTATTTTGTAGATTCATAGATTGGTGGACAAATTTTAATGTTAACATGGTCTGACTTTGTGTATACTATGGATAAAAAAACTTTATTTGTTAACTTACTGGTAAACCCAACTTTGACTGGACCTATGGTTTGGGTTTAAGGAGGCAAATACCTGTCACCTAGGTCTAGGTATTACTAGAAAACTGGATGATGAATTTTTTCTGTTAAAGAGCTATAGATTAAACTGTTTCTTAGAGGCTGCTGTGATTTTATGTAATGCTTCATTTTCTCAAAACGTTATTCAGAATTAAGCCAGATGCTGTCCACATTATGAATGAATTTTAATGTTTGTAAGGAGCATTATCAATATACTCTCAGGTACACATTATCTGTTCAGGAAATGTTTCATAGTGTTCATCAGTATAAACTCTGATTGCTCATGTAAGAGGGAAATTACCATTCCCTAATTATTTTTTTATTACTCCTAAATTCTTCTGAAGTAGTTTGGGTACTGCTGTGATTCTTTTGGCTGCCTCTGTTTATTGTGCTCTTGCCCCCTGGTCATATCAATCCTTTCTAAGCAGTTGAGTTGGTGCTTGATGCTCCCTGTTCAGCAGTTCTAGATGAGATGTTTAGGGGTAGCTGATAGCAATCAGCCTCTGGCTGCACTTTTGGAACCGACAGAAGCAAAAGCCTGCAGCAGAAATTGGCACAAGCTAACCCACACCAGTTCCCAGATAATCTCTGGAAAAGTTATCCCCTGAAGAAGAGCCTGTGAAGCAGGTGAGGAGGATAACTCCCTGTCACAGGAGGCACCAGAGGCACGTGCACCCCAGCCAAGGGGAAGAAAAGGAAGAGCTATTTCCCGGAGAATGTCTCTCACAGATGGAGGCATTCCTCTGCAAACCTGACCATGTCTTGAGAGGTTTGTTGCTTGTCAGCCACTTGGGTCCAAGAGGCTGCACAGAGTCTCCCAAAGTGTGTCTGACCCTCAGGCTACACCCACTTGCTGTTCATTCATTTGGGCACTAAGGAATGGGTGGTGCCTGGGAGTCTAAAGAGTGACTGCAGAGTTCTGATGAGGATGAAGGGCATGGTGCCTGCAGGGTGCTCTCCTCTGTCTTGCTGGTAAAGAGGAAAAGCTCGAGGAGGACTTGACAGATTTTCAGATCAACATTTGACTGTGGATCTGGTGACGCAGCTGGGGATTTTGGCTTATTTCACTGTGGGGACCTCTTTGGGGAACAATGTCTGCTAAACAGGAACAGGACTGTCCAAGTGGAACAAGAACATCTCTGACAACAAGCTTCTAACCTTGCGACAAGGGTTTTAACTCAATTGTGTCAGGGAAGAATGCAATAAGCTGTAGAAAAGGGCAGGAACATGGGACAATGAAGAAGTTTTTTAAAAACCCTTCTGTGATGAGGTGTCTCTCATCTTCCCTGTGTAAAAACACAAATGCACATGAAATGGGAAAGGTGGACTTGGAGGTCCATGCACAGCTGCAAAGCCATGACTTCACTGGGAGTCCAGTGATGGGGACTGCTTGTATGACTGCAGTGCTGAAGGGAAGATGGACCCAGAAGGTGGGGAGAAGAGATTGTGTCCTGTGCAAAACAGGGACTGGAGAAAACACTGGGAAGGGAATTAGATCAGCCAATGTAGCATCGCCATGTTTTCAACAACTGAAATAGAACATCGTCATTGGGCATGTTAATAAATTTAACTTTGTGAATTGTTCTGAAAGTCAGGATTGTCAGTTCATCTTTGGGTTATGAGGCAATTTCTGTGTGTAACCTGGGGAGGTTTTGACACTGCTGTGAGTCACAGTTTCTTTATATGCATGTTCCTCTGCTGAGATTCCCTCTATGAGTGATGGACTGGAACTTGAGGACTTCTTTTTTTATGTACTTCACTAGGAATGGAGTTGAAACTACTGACATATTGCATATTGGCTACCCAACAGACATGAGATGTTCAGGTGATAGTGATTTTCCATTCTAACTGTTTGGTGGTTTGTTTTTTGTTTTGTTTTTTTAATTACCTAGAGGTGTGACACCTCACTGTATATCCCAGAGTTATCTGATGGTTTCTAAAAGACTTAAGATCTCAATTATGGCTGCTTTATTATTTGACTACTTTGGCCACATACAAGAAACAGAAAATTTACAAGCTTTTATGGATTTCTAATTCTCATTAAACTAATAACTTTCTAATAATGCATTTCTGACTTTCTTCTCAATAATATCTGTTGCACTGACCAGTGCAACACTAAGAACAGAAACAATTAATACTTAAAAAAACCTAACTCTGTCTTAAGTCAGTAACTCTCTGTTGGGTAATTTGCTAAGGCTGGGACATTTTTATGAGGAAATATCACTATCTATGACATACTAACATTTTATAAAAGGAAGGCAATAAACATACCTATGTAAAAACTTTGTTTTAAGAGACTACCCTGAGATACGTATCTGCCTCTTCCTTATTTTCTCTAGCAGGATCTTCAGAAAGCTGTAACATTTGGGTTTTTCTTAAGATTAAATGATAGAACACAAACATGACAAAAAGAACCCGACCCATAAGATCTTTGAACATGTTTCAGTAATAATGCACTATCAATTGTTGCTATTTGTTACATGCCAGGAGCAGAGACTATAGAAAGTATGTTTTTGTAAGTATTTTGCTTTGATTCTGCTTGATTATATCCTCCTCTATTTATCCTGGTGTAGAGTATTTAATTTCTATGTCACTTGTATATTTAGTACTTTTTTTACAAGTTGTATTGTTAAATGGTGTCCTTGTAGCCCTGAGGTTTTGGTGAAAGTTGTAAGAAATTACACAGGGAGCAGGGACCTATGTATGCCAAGAGTTGCATCCCTTTGAATTGAAAATAATCACATAGGTGACACTTAAGTTCTAGACACTTGGAGTTGCTTGCTACATATTGTTTGTGATGCCATGGCTACAGTGTTTTAGGTTTAATTTCACTTACCTGAGCAGTCTGTTTGGAAGGAAGAATCTAAATATAGGAATTTTTGGGAGGTGTAACTGTGGTGTTTGTCTGCTGGTCTGCCTTGTCTCAGGGTTGTAGGAGGATGTGGCTTTGCTGTTATAAGTACA
Source organism: Pardalotus punctatus (assembly GCA_013400915.1). Taxonomy (NCBI): domain Eukaryota; kingdom Metazoa; phylum Chordata; class Aves; order Passeriformes; family Pardalotidae; genus Pardalotus; species Pardalotus punctatus. The sequence continues at coordinate 826,770 of VZTX01022999.1, read as the reverse complement.
CCTGCTGAATACCTTTGCTGGTTAGGTGGCATAAAGATTTCATATTATTATTCAAAGGTTTAAAATACAGTTCACTCCTATAGTTCTGTGTGCTCCAGAGCTGAGAAGATCCTAGCATGCCTTCTGCTCGTGCTGGGGTCTCTGTTTAGCTGGAGCTCAGTGGGAGAATAGTGTGGGGAAGTCACTTGATCCCCATGGCTGCTCTATCTGTCCTGGACAAACTGAGTCCTCCAGTCTGCTGCAAATCCAGTGCTCTGGATTTGGAAATAAGCCATTTCTAAACTATTAGAACTTTTCATGTTTTATGAGAAGTGTTTCATGAGGGACCAGAATATATATGATTGAATTATTAACGCTGCAGTTTAATGAAACATGCCACTTCCCTGTGACTGGTGTGATTTGCTTGTCCTATCTGAATCCTGCAGGCTCATTTTAAATGTAATTACTGTATTTTTGGTAAGATGGGCTAAATTCTTCGAGTGTTGGGCCAGCTTGTGTAACCTGCTTGGGGAATATGGTTGCACAACCAGGGCCAAAGATGTTTCAGCAATTCCCTTGTCAAATAAAGACCCAAAGCAAGAGTAGCTAAATAGAATTAGGGTAATTTTATGGTTTTTTGGGGATATTTAGTGGATTATTTGTAATTTTAAAAGTATTGTATATTGTTAGCTTAAAGTTTGGAGAGCTGGTTGGTTTTTCCTTTAATTTTAGAAGATTTTTCAGTTCTGTGGTTTTATGTTGGCTTTTTATGTTAATCTAGGGAAACAAGTCAGTGAGATAAGACACGTGTAACCTTTATGTTATAATCTGTTTGTAGTTTACTACAAGACTCTGCTCTGTTTAAAGACTGAAAATTTCCCAGTAGGTTTGGACATGTATTTCATGTATTTAGGTATTTATTAGATATTCTAGGCCCTTTTGCAAAGCCTAATCTCAGGTCTTTAGAACATTCTGAGGTCTTTGTGAAGGCAACCTCTTCTGCATAATTTTTAGATTATGTGTGTTTTCTTAGCTAATAACCATTAAATCCACTCTCTGTGTTTGGGCTGAAGTCAATCTCTCTAGTATTGGGTAATTAAAGAAAGACTTGAAAAAAATTGTTGGCATTCACTGCTCTCATTTATAATCCTAGACTCTGCTCCCTTGACTGTTATCATGAACATTTCTTATTCTCACCCTGGCTCTGTTTGAGCCCTGTGCCTGTAGCATTGCTTGTTTGTTGCTCAGCCTGAAGAAGTCAATTCTAAAACCAAACATGTGGAACTTTTCAAGCACATCTTCTAACAACCTTTGGTTCCCCCCCCTCCAAAAAAAAAAAAAAGCTATTAGAAGTTTGTATTAAAAGTGTTTTGACTTTAAAAATATATTTTGTTTCAAAAAGCATAGATAAGGCCTGGTATGACATAACCTCTTTAGCAATTAGTAATGAAATGTCAGGAAAAGATGTACAACTGCTTCAAAAGAAGCAAAATAACAGTGAAACTTCTGGGTAGCTTGACTTCAGGCTAAAATGTCTGCAATTAGTTCATCATCTTCTAGAAACTAGGTTTTTAAAAGGTTTAGGGATAAGGAAAAAGGTTCCCCATTCTTTCAAATCTGGGTTGGAAGGACTAAATAGAAGTGCAGGGGAGGTGAGGAGAAAGAGGCAGGGAAAAGGAGGGAATAGCACTGTGCTCTAATAGATTTCTGACAGTGAATTGTAAAGTCCCAGGAAAAAAAACAAAACACAACAGTGGAGAGTTCTACAGCTGGCTGCTAGAGAGAAGTAAGTTAAGTAGACATTCAGGTGAAAATTGGACAAATATATATTCAGTTGGTGAATCTGAAGTTTATGTAATTTATTTCATTTTAAAGAGGTAATTCAAGAAAATATAATTAATACTTGTAATTTAAATATCAAGGGATAATGTATTAATGGTGGGATTAGCAGTTCTACCTTCTCTTTACAGGAGTATATTTTTTCTTAAACTTCTGTAGGTTTTTTGGTTTGTTTTTTTTTTTTTTTCATTTTTATTCTTAGCCCCTGCTCCTTATTTACTAATCCTTCTGCATGTTAAAATATTCACCAACTAATGTTTAGATTTAACCTGGTTAATTTTTGTGTTGCTTCATAGTCCTGTCTAAACACATTTTTAGGGTTGTTTGCATTTTCTTCATTAGCATAATGCATGATAAATATGTAATAAACCTGGTTGTTGTTCTAATGCATTCCTAACTCCTATTTACATTATATTGACTGTACTGATTAATCTCTGGCTTTCTTTCACATGCTCTGTTGATGTACTATTAGCTGTTAAATATGTATGTGTATGCTATATATGCAAAAGCTCTTTTACATCTTTAATGTAATGCATTATCAGAGTTTCTAAGAATAGTCAGACATGACATATTATTTTTATCATTATTTTGACCAGGTTATTGCATGGACGTATTTCTCCATAATTGAATAATTTAAGAATAAATGAGCAAGGGAGTGGAGTTCATAGAAAAAATATAAAACTGTAGCTGGTATTAAAATTGTGTAACTCAGAAGTTGTAGCAATAACTATCATGTAAAAAGGAGGGGAGGAATACAACATTTAGGACCTGATTTTTCATTAAAGTCCTGTTACCTGCAATTTCAGTTAATCATCTCATTATAAAGATTTTGCTGAATTCCTGAAGTTCTGTTGTAGTCAGTTGGACACTTTGCCTCTATTCCTTGGCCTTGCTCAGAACCTCGCTTTCTGAAGGTGATAAACTTTTCTGCATTTTTAGACTATATTTCTTCAGGTTAGCTATGTTCTATTTTGTTCTTGTGCTAACATTGTCCTTGAGCTTGATGCTTTTTGCTCTGATTGCTTTCACCCGTGATATATTTATAAGGAACACTCATATAGCTGCTCTAAGCCTTTCTTTAGCTAGACTCTCAATAGGGTTTTGTTCTTCTCTACACTGTCTACTTAAGACTAACAATTTTCTTCTGTTCTACTTGTGGTTTATCATTCTTGGACATGTCTGAGCAGAAGACAGAATTCCAAATCAGGTCTTGTTAATGCTTTGTGGAATAAAATCAGTATTATGTTTCTTGAGGATGAATTTGGTCTATCTTTCAAAATTGATATTTGGATGAAGAAATAACAAGTCTTGCATTTCAAGGCTGTGAGCTCTCTGTTCCTTGAATGCTCAGATGTATGAAGTATTTTCAGGAGGTGCTATTGTACATAATATCGTATATATTTGATATACTTGCAGATATTCTGCAAAGTTTGAGAGGTATAATTTTGCAATTTTTGGTGAATATGACAGGCTTTGGTTGTGTGCTGTGTCTGCATTTCCTGAACAATAGCTGGATGTGCACTACTGGAGCCTGAAAAGGAGCTGTGCTTTATTAAGACTGGTATTCCCATGTAATCTGAAGGGTAGTTACATTCAGCATGTCCCAAAACGTGTATCAGTTCTAGAAACTCCTGAAAAGATTAAATTACCATTTCTTAACCTTTCATGCTTGATTCCAGGCAGACTCAGTAAGTCTGTGCTGCAGCACTCATTCACAAGCCAATACAATGCTTTTTTAGGTCCTAAGTGTGTCATGGTGGACTAGTGTATTTAAACCATTAAAAACGTGAATTTGTCAGACTTATTTAATAAAACCAGCGTGAAAATGTTGTGATTCTTTCTAAATTACTCCTATACTGCCCTTGTCATAAAACATTCCTGGAATTAATTGTCTGAGTACTGAAAATTTGCTATCCATTTATTTCTGTGAGAGAAGACCATGAAGAAAGGTAATAATTCTGAATTAAGAAAAATGTGAGAGGACTTTTTAATAGTGAAGTCAGAAGCATGTCTAATAAATAAGTTGGTACTGTAATACTGATTTCAAGTATCCCATGTAGGCCCTTCCTTTCTTCACAATTTGTCTTTCTGATAAAGTACTAAGAAGGATTTCTTTTTTCAGGGCACACAGTAAAGTATTACGATGCTGCTATCATGTTGACATCTAGATTGTAATTGTTGTAACATTTTAAATACTTATGGCTTCCTGTTATATATTAAATAAATTCAATGTATTGTGTTGCACATTTGAAATTTTTTATATTGATTTTAATATTGTTTGATACACACATAATATACCATTTGGCACCCCAGTCACATCTGGCGGCTGTTGTTGAATATTTACAGCTATTCCATCTTGCAGGGAACTTTTGAAGTAAGTGTTATGATGTGCTCAAATCCAGTCTGATTCCGCCAAGCTGTAGCATTTTCCCTTTGGGGTCTCACGTGTTGCTCAGCAGCCATCAGTGTCACACACACTTTTGTTTAATCACTTAGGCTGAGGCTTGCATTGGCTGGGGAAGGCAAGACACCTTCTTTCTGCTGCCTGTTTAAATAAGAGTCACTGAAATGTTGATTTCTTAGTCTTTACAGTATGTGTCGCTTACCAGACATCCTGCTTTGCCCTTGATTTATTTCTCTACTTCTCCAACACTAGCCATGTATAAAATTGTTGAAATGCTGAAATGTGAATGGAAGCTTACATTTATGCAAAACATGAGCAGATGTTTCCAGCTGAAAAAGTATTAAATGCCTCAGCGAATGGGCTTAAGTTCTGACTGTTGAGCATGAGCAGTTTTCTTGCTCAGATAATCAAATTTTTAAGGGTTTTTTTTTCTTAAATTACATAACAGATATATTTAAATAACTTCCCGGAAAATCGAAAGCATATAGGTAGTAACCCTTCAGTCAAAGCTTGCATCTTTAAAAAGGATTGTCATGACAGATTTTAGGCTGGATTTCCTCATGATCAGCCTAAGGAAAAAGACCAGCACATTAATCTATTTGCTGCATTCTTGGTGAAATAATCCCTTAAAAGCTAAAAATCTGTCACCTGCAGCATTTACAAGATTTCTTCTAACCTATTTCTTTAGCATTTCAAGGTAGGAATGATCATGATATATATAAATTCTCAACACTTGAGTTTCAACTTTTTCAAGATGCATATGATTTTTTTAAAGATACGCTTTTAAAGTGGAAATAGCCTTTTTGCAACTGCTACAGTTAACATACTTAAAGACCTCATTTGTCGTTTTTTACACTGCTTATGTGACATACATCTAGAAGCCAGTATTATCTAGGAAATTGGTCTTCATTTAGATGTAGGAGCAGCACATGCAGTGAGAAACTTCAAGATGTGTAGCCATAAGACTTCACAAGAAACCTCTTCTTTTAATTTAAAACTGACATATCAAATCAATTTGTACACATTAATCACATTAATTCCTGACGGTGGGGTTTGGGTTTTTTTGTTACATATTCTGTATGTAACCAAACCTTAATAGCTATAAATTTTACCAGTCTCTCATAATGCTACTGAAAGTTTCTCTGATTTTTTTTTNTTTTTCCACTCTCTCAAAATGCTTCTGAAAATTTTTCTGTTTTTTTTTTTTTTTTTTTTTTTTTATTTGGCTGCAGTCAATCAAAATTTCTTACCCTATAGAAGTATGGTCTATTGAATATAAATAGTATTGCATTGTATCTGCAAACAGTACTGTGGCCTCTAAAGTAGCATAAAACAGGAGTTATCATTGAAAATACTATTGTACACAATACATTTTGTATTTTTTAAAGAAATCTAGAAGTAATTTTACACCTGAAGTTGACCTAAATTTAGGAATTTTACTGCATAGAACTTTAGCTGTGTTCCTTAAATGTTCTGCTACCCCTGTACTTCTCAGTACTATCTCAGAAGAATTCTGTGTTTCCCAATGTTTTTGATTGCACTTGAAGAAATATTACCTTCTCTTACTAAGTGTGGAATCACCCATCCAGTATGCACATGGCTGTCTCTATTGTCAGTTCACAATTGGCTGTTTAGATTTCAATTGCCCTTTTCCATTTACCTTATATTGTTTTATCTTTATGAAAGATTTTACAATGAAATAAAAATAATTAATTTATCTCCATATGAAGGTATAAAACCTTTAGTCACTGGATTTCAGCCTCTAATTTTCCTTTCTTTCCATAGTTACCTGTGCAATTTTTCTAGACTAAATATTTGTAAAAGTAAAGTGGAAAATGTACAATATTTTGAAATATTCTCCCATTTGCTTTCTCAAATATTAGCCTGTTTGAAAATATCTCAAATACTCTTGGCAAAATTACTGTTTCAGTGACTGCTAATGTTACCTTTTTTGAGCACTGTTCCTGGTATCAGACACCATAATTCCCTTGATCTGTCTTCATTTTCAGGACTTTTCAGTAGGACTCAGGTGATAGGGTGTATTTTAGTTCTCTTTCCTCTGGCCCTTCCTCCCCACCCCATGCCTCACTTAATTTCTAGGTTTTGAAAAATCGAACTGCAGCTTTCAGTGGTGTATATCAGTTTTGTGAATATATTAACTGTTGAGTATTATTTGTTATTTCAGAAAATTGGTGAGAACCATGTTCACTCCTATTCAATGACAAAAATATTACTATACAACATGATATGATAAAAATGTTAACATCGTACCCCAAATTTTTAAAACCATTGTTTTATTCTGTTTCCGTTTTGACTTCACTTCTTTCTATCACTGCTTTTCTGATAAGAAGACAACACTTATTTTAGATATAGCTTAAGGTGCAAAGGTTGTGGTATTACTAAATCAATGTTTAGTATTTTAAGAAACCTGAAAAAGAATAAGCAAGACCTTTATTGTTCAGCTTAGGTAAAAAGTCTGATTTTGCAGATTTTAAAACCAGAGATAGCATCAAGTTCACTTAACCAGGACAGTCCTGGTGTATTAGTCCAGGGCTCCTTCACACTCATGCTGCAAATCAGAACCGACATTGAGACAGATTAAAGGTTTTTTTCTGCCACCAAATATTTTAATACCAGATACACTTGAATTCTGCAGCACTTTAATCCCACAAATCCTGACCTGTCTCTGTAATTCTAAAATGCAAACACAAATGTGCTAACCACATGAAGGTATTTTCTTCATGTGGCTGTTGTGACCTTATTCAATACAGCCTATAAAGGTCAGCATTTTGAATGTACTCTGTAGGTCTTAACCATAAAGTCTAAAACATTTACTTTCTTAAGGAAATCTCTGTTTTAAGACTAAAAACGTTTTCCTCTGAGTTTCATGGTGGGTTTAGTTTATGGGTATTCATATCTACAGAAAAGAAGAAAAAAAGTGCCGCTATATGTGAAAGTGGACTGTCTTCCAGGTTTCCACTCTCATTTAATTGTCTGTATGTAATTTGTGCTTTTTGCTAGCAGTTAACTTTGTAAAATGGGAATTTTATACAGACTGTGATCACTGTGCTTATTCGTAGGCCATTGAATAGGCTTTGAAAAATTGTGACCTTTGCTTTAATGTTGTTTTTAAAAAAAGTTTTAAAATTGTCAGTTTTAATTTCCAAATTTCAATATTTGCAGTTCTGCAGTATTTCATACATTGATTATTGTCTGTCTTCAAGTCCAGGACTATTCCTTGAGATTCCTCGCAAAGATTGCTGTCATTTTGAACTTAACATGCGATCTACTGGTGGAGTAAAAAACAGGGCAGAAAATAATTACAAGTTTAAAAAAGAGTCAAAAAAGGCCAGTAATTTTGAGTAGACACTGCAGTTACTGGCTGGCCTTTTTCAGAGACTGCAGAATTTATTGCTTCAAGGTCTTAGTGGCAGCAGTGTCAGTAGAGTAAACCATTACAACTTCTATTGTTCTTGCTTTATCATACCATCAGTATAAACATAGATTGTAGGAAAATGTTGTTTTGAGATCAAGTGGAAACTGAGGGACAAGTTTGTATACATTTAAGCAAAACATTTTATAATCTTTGCCTGATATCTTGCTTGTTTCTTGGTGTTTGAATAAGAATGAACTATATATAGTCTCATGTTTTCATAATCAGGGAATTAAGTCACCAGTAAGAGCAAATCTAAGACAGGCCTTATCATTCTGTCATAGCTTGATATCTGTAAATAGACTTGTTAAATGACCAAAAATATGCATTTCCCTCTTTTTTCTTTTCTTTTTTTTTTTTTTTTTTTTTTTTTTTTTTTTAACTCTTAGGTTTGGGTGTAATGTTTTGAAGATATTTTTTACCTAGGTTTGTAATACATCCATTTGGGAATGAAAACTTACTTATTTTTCTTGCTATTTAAAACTAAGCGGTTTCATTTTTACTAGTACAATCTCATGCACTTCCATACAGTTTCAATTGCAAATTTAGGTTCATCGTAATCAAAACATGATCAAAATATATAACCTAGATATTATAGAAGCTCTTTCAAAATGTTTTGGTGAGCCTTGTCAAACAGATTACCACAGATTTTTTGAACATGCTTTGAAAAGTTCACCCTTGTCCTTGAGGCTAAATGGTAAAATAAAGAAAAGTTACATGTAAGACGTGGCTGTACTTTTATAAATGCTTCTACTCTGCCCTCATCTTGGATACTGTGGTTGCGACTGGTGCCACACTAGGAGTGGCCATATGAATGTGGAAATGTCTCCTGTGATGAGTTTACATTGTAAAAAGTAATCACTTATGTATCAGTTAGATTTCTGTCTTATCTCAGCAGTCTTGAGAGCTTCTGCCTTCTAAACAGATGCATTTGGAAATTTTGAAACAATTTTTTCCAGAAACTGTAAAAAGTATTAATGTTACATTATTATAATTTAAAAACCCTTTTTAAAAAACCCAACCCCCCAATTTGTTTGATGAGATAACAACAGCCTTCATTTATCAGGGAAAAAAACCTACATAATCTCTGAAAAATTAAAATCAGCTTTGAGAGTCTCAAATTTGTTGTGGAAGAGAGGGCAATGGTTTTTTATTTAGCATTTTTTAAAATTTCATTTGGGAGAGCAGCAGATAATATTAAAATATTTGGATTTTTTATTACTATTGTAGTAGAAGCAGACAGTATTAGGTGATATGTAGGATGTAGAAGTTAGTTTTCTGTGTTTTCTACTTCATGATTCTGTGAAAATCCAAGCTCCTTCTGTTGAGGACAAAGGATTTCTTGTATTTCTTAGGGCTCAAGTCTTATCTTGCTTCTCAGCAGGTAAAGTATGTTTCAGAATTTGTCTCTCAATCTAAAGAAACCAGATCAGCAATTTATGTACAGAAATATAATCTTTCTGGCAATACAGCAGGCATTTAAGCTTTCATCTTTCAAAATGATTTTGCTATTAGTTTGATACAAAGAGTAAGTGGAATCAGCACCAATAGTGTCAGAACTGCTACTTGGTCAGAGCTTGGAGAAAAAATATTATTAAAAAGGAACAGTTATATTACGAGTAGCCATGGATTTGAAAATTGGAAGGAATATTTTCATAAACACTTATAACTTGTGCTCTGTGTGCGGCTTTGTATATATAATGTAACACTGTGTAGCAAAATGCTGTATTTTTTTTTGTGTTGCTAGACCTGTATTTTTTGGTATAGAACTTATTTAGGTTTTTATAACATCCTCATTCTCACTCATCCCTTAAAAAGGGTCCTTTGCACCAGAACTGGGAATATTGGCAGGAATTTGTTCACTGACCAAACACATGGATGCAATAACCAAACCTCTTGTGACCTGCAAGGCTTCTAAAAATTGGCTGCTGGATCATTTCTTGAAGAGTTTGACATATTTACTTACTCTTTTGACACTGTTAGAAAATAATTATTTTGAGTACACTTTGGGTTTATTGTTGTCATCCTTAACAAACAATCAAACTTGTAGTTATATTCATCAGAAAACAAAGAATATTTGCTAATAAAAATCAAGCTGTAGTGAACTTCTATCAGGCAAATTGCTTCCCAAATGAAACCTGTAATAACTAAAGGCAACTGCACTTAAACATAGGTGGATTTGAGTTTTATTTCATGGTTTTAATATTCTGGGGTGAACTCAGATTCTTTCTGTTCTTTTGGTACTTTTTACCAGGTAACTTCTTTTCTAGATGAATAGAATCTTCTTGTACATTAAAATTAATGATCAAAATTGAGCTTTTACAGTGTCTCCTTAGACAAAGACAGGCTTTGTGGCCCATATATCAAAATAAGTGTTTTGTTTTATTTCTCTGTATTTTGTGAATTTGGCTGGAGACCTTCCCTGGAGCTTCCCTTGTTTCTTTGATGGCAAAGGATGCTTAAAGAAACCATGTCTTAAGTAATCCCACAGATCACAAAAGTTGTCAAGAACTAGTTCTCTGAACAATGCAGTTCATGTGACACATTTCAGTTTGAGTCACTGTTTTCTTTTGAAAAATATTGATCTGTCAGCAGAAAGTTCTGTACTGAAAAAGTTTCATCTCCATAATGGGAACATTCATGTATGAACTTTTCCCAATACTTTTGTGTAACTGTATCTTATTAAAGACTTGGAATGGTTTCCAGAGCTTTCCAAAGCCTTTCAGATTCTTTATTGATAAACATGTTAATAATGTAATTTCTGCTAACCTTTTAATGCTTCCCATTTTAAAATCTTTCAAGTAGTCTTGTAGTCTATTTTTTTTTTTTTCCATTAGTTTTATTCTTTGCAGTCCAACTCTGGATACTCTTTCTCAAGAAAACTGGTGAAAATATTCTGAAAGAATTGCCTCCGTGTTGAATTTGAGAGGATAAATTGGTCTGGAGAAAAAAATCCTGGATAATTTTCTCAAAACTAGTATTGGAAAAATGGCATAGTCTACATATTTTGACTTAGTTTTATTTAAAATCTTCTGTATTTTCCAAGAGTTTGAGATTAGTTTTTAGGAGTTGTATACTGGCTTGACAGATATTCTTGCCCCACAAATGAAAGTAGACATATTTACAAAAATAGTGAACCTTCCTAGCAAGAATCTGCTTGAATTTCAATTTATTTACTGCCTAACTACTGTGACTTCAAATACCTATCAGACTCTGCATGTGGTAAAGATAATGCATCAGACTGGGGTTCAAAAGAAGATAATATGAAGGCAAAGGCATAGTATAGCAGAAGTCATTCCTGTTCTGATAATTCAGGAGTCTGTAAAAAGACTTTTGAGAGATAGATGGGTATTCCAGGCTTTGCAACTATGGTTGTTTAGCTATTTGTTGTGATTAAATAATTAAATCCTTTCCTATTTTCCAGGGGATTTTGACAGCTGTGTGTGTACTTTTTATTTGTCAGATAGAATGGGTAAACAATTTTTGGCATGTATGTTATTTGCTAGGTACTCATTTATTGTGTGAGATATTTTTGTAGATAAATGCTAAAGTATTTGCCAATTTGGTTAACAGGACATTTTGAAAAGGAAAATAATGAACAAACAATAGAAAAATCACAGCCAGTACTGATGTCTGTTCATCCAGTGTGTACTCTTCCCTGTAGGAAGGCATGGATATTCATATAAACATCAGTTAGTAGTGGACACTAAGGATAACAGAATGATGTTAGAATATTCAAGAGAAGACAAGAAGATGGTGATAGTAAAATACTTATATTATGGAAGTGGGCATGTTAGAGGGAATGTGCCAATTTTTCCAGCCAGTGCTAAGCAGAACTAGACCTTCATCTGTCTTTCATAAAATACTGAGCAAAGATATGGAGATGGATCAGAGAGCCAAACCAAAATTATTGATAGAATGTCTTTTCTTAATTTCCAAATATATGTGAAGCTTTTAATGTAAGGCGCCTTCCCTCATGTCCATTCCACGTTCTATGAAGAGAGGATGAGATACCACCTCGTAGAATTATTGATTCTTTTTTCCTGTGAACACAAATCTCAGCTAAGCCAGGATTGATCTAAGACAGTAAAAACTCATAGTTCTTGGCTTTCTGCCAGCGCTCATGTTAAGACATTTATGGAATTAATGATAAATTTCTTGTACAACTGTCCTTTTACATCTTGATTCGCTAGACTGAGTGTAGGAAGTAAGTGTCAGTGGCAAATAACAAAGTGACTATTTCAAACAGCTGCCGCATGCCTTACGTTATTACAAATCATTATTGATTTGAATTGTTGAGTCTGGGAAACTGCTTTTCCTGCTGATGTATACCATGGCTATGTGCAGAAGCTGGAATTGTCTCTGTGTTCATGGAAGATTTCTTGTACTGACTGCTAATGACTATAGAGATTTTACAGGTTTTTGTTTGTTTAGGTTTTTTTTTGAAGAGTTGTTATATTATGTATTTTAATGCCTGTGAGTACCATGTTTGTTTGATGTTCCACAGTTTTCACAAAGAACACAAGACTAAGTAGAATATAAAAGCTATGTAGCTTTATTATAGTTTGACTTCAATAGTTGGTTTTTATTAACCCATTCACTAGAAAAACTGGTATTTTTTTTCCCCTACATCATTATGGCTTTCAATGGTTAAATGATGTGAGGAGAATGTACAAGGCATGAATTGGAAAATGAGGTTGTCCTTACTTTTTTATAATTGCAGTATTTATACAGCACAAGTGAATACACCTTTTCTTATGTCTAGTCCTGCTTAATGGGGATCACAGTGTCAAACTGCATTTTGACTCAAGAAATATAGATGGAAAGTTCATGCTGAATGAGATAACTTTATAAACTTTGGCTCCTTCTCATTGATATGCAAGTTTGTTCTGCAATTTTGGAACTGACTGTGAGGTTCTAATTAGTCTCTAGAGAATTCATGTGGACAATAGATTGCTCATTAGTTTATCAACCTTCCAGGGAGCTAATTGGCTGTTTCTCATGTCTAATGTGGAAACTGAAATGACATGTTAATTTGCCTTCCAGATGTTGCAACTGCCTGTCCAGATAAAAAGTCCATCTTAATGTACGTGACTTCGCTCTTTCAAGTCCTGCCCCAGCAAGTCACCATGGAAGCCATCAGGGAGGTGGAGATGTTGCCACGACACTCACGGGTCACTAGAGAAGAGCACATAGAAGTACATCAACAGCATTTTTCACAAGAAGTGAGTTTCACTTTTCTGCTTTTGTCTTGCTGCTCTGAAGTGGTTGTTTCCCTACCTGCCCCATGAGTTTGGTGTTAAAAGGCCAGTGGAAGGCAAAAAAACCCATGGGCATAATGGACAAAGTCTCTTCACCCCAGGCAAGTCAAGTGTACTTGTCTGCATGTACTTTAATTATGTTTTTTATATCATACCAGACTGTTTTAAAAGTTACTATTCAGCAAATAAGTGCTTTGCACTTCTCTTGTACAGCACTGTGCACTTTGATTGTGGCAGGACAGCTCAAGGAAAAACAAAGAAATTGGGGGAGGCTTTATATTTAAAAACAGATAAAAGCACCTTTACCTTTTTAGAGAATCGCAGTTGACATTTCCCCATAGTCATGATACATTTTTGATGTTTTAGCATTTTATTTACACTATTTCTTCTCCATTTACAGTTGCCCTCTCAAAAACTCATGTAATATTTGGAATTGATTTATGATGGCGATGTCAGTTTTGTTTTTTACTGAAATCATCAGATAGTCTCTGCCGAAGTGCTTAGTACATTTAAGGCCCAGTGTACTTGCCTGAATTTAATCTGTATGTTGGATTTGGGATGCTCACTCTCTTTTAGAGGACTGAGCAGATAAATATGGGCTCAGTTTATTCTAGATGTAACGCAAGGTTACTTGCTTTTTGAGCCTCTTCTTGTAAATTATAAAGAAGCTTCACTTTACATTGGTATTCTGCTGGTATTGAGTCCTGACTGTGTTTTGCTTTTGGTAAAGGTGTCAGATTAAATGAGAGGTTTCCTTAATACCATTCCACTTTTTCTGCTGAATACCAGTACTGCCCTTGAAAAATGTAACTGGTGATGACCTTCCTGCTTCTTTTTCTTCAGTTATTCTTAAAATCAATACTTTACTTCTACAATCCGTGCTCCTACCCTTATGTATGTTCTAATTTATTTGTAGATCACAGTCAGTGTACCCCAGGGACCTTCACCTTCTCCTAAACAGCGGTTCAAAAGTTACGCATATGCACAAACTGTGTATGTCACATCCCCTGACCAAAAAAGGAGGCAAGTTCCTCCACAGGTCTGTCAATATTGTAATTTTTTTTTTTTTAAGAGTTGCTTTATTAAGCTTATGCTTGGAGTAAAAGAGCTTGTGCATTTTGCTTCTACCTGATCTTAATGACCTGCTCTTTCCAGGATGTTCTTCTGTTGAGTGCTTACTTTTTCCTATGCATGGCTGGCAGTAGCTTTTGTGCTGATTGTAGGGGATGATTAACATTCAAACACTGCTGTTTTTGAATCATAAACTTATTTCTTTGTTCAGTCATTTTTGAAAATAGTACATACTTCACCTTTAAAAAAGTATTAGAAGAACAAATCTAACTTTAGCCATATTTGGCATTAATTATATTACAGCCTCAGGTTTAGTTATAGAAAAAAAAAAGAGCCATTGGTTTACTCTTTATTTTTCTAACCCTTCCTGTTAAAGAAAATAGAAAGGGATGGCATTTCTCAGAAGGTTACTGTGTTGGGAAAAAAGGTGATTTTAACCCTGGATTATTAGATTACATGAGTTGGTCATTTTTATCACAAATGGCATCTTGTCAACGCTAAGGTTAGAGGGGGTTTTTTGTTTGTTTGTTTTATTTATTTAACTTTTAAATAGCTGGTGTGGTTTAATAAAGCTTGTTTCAAGTAATCCTTATAATGAGAATTTCAGCAGTTGAATTTTTATAACTTTTGACAAGTATGAGACCCAAAGGTCATATAGTGTACTGCAATGTGCTTTCCTTTCATTACTTCAAGGAAAAAAGATCTGTGTGTATGTGGCACTACAGTTTGAGTTTGCCTCTGGGTACTCAATTCCATCTAATGTCTAAAAATCTCTTGCAAAATTATACTTCTGTTCAACACTGTGTTTTCAAACCTTCTCTTCAAGTGACAGGTATTTTATTGAATAATGACTTCCTTTAAACACTCGGGGACAGAAATCCTGTGCACACAAGCAGGAGCGCTGCTATGTTATTGTAACATCAAATGTGTTGCAGTGATGATTCATATAGCTTTTAAACAAGCTGTTTAAAACTATCATAATTGTTTTGTTCTACTTAGACACTGCACAGATATTTTAGAGTAATGAAAAATTGTTATAAAGGATAGCTTTTTTTTCTTGAGCTACTTTTATTGTGATCAGGTGTAAGTTTTGTCAGCACCTCCACCATCAAGAGTAATGTATAAGCTGAAATAATTGAAGTCATTTCTACGGAGCATGGTTGCTAAAATTTACTAAGAAAATGTCATTCTGTTATTCAGTCCTCATCTTGCATTCCAGTTTTCAGATCTCATCTTCCTGAATTTGGAAGCTTTGTCTACTACACTTATATGCAATAACTCATACAATAATATTATAATTCTACCCATTTGGCAGAATCTGAAGACCTAACCAAAATCCAGGCCAAACTGTCTTCAGCCACAAAAGATATGAACAAATGGAAAGCCTTCACTTAGGAATCCTTTGGGAAAACCACCAGACATAATCTCATTATAATCAAGATAAACTTGAATTTTAAATAATAGCAATTAATATGCCAATTAAATATATGCAGTTTTTAGTCAGTGGTTATTTTTTGCCTTCAGCCATATATTTCTTGAAGAAGAGCTGTCATCTACCAATTAAAACAAGTTTATAATTTTGGTAAAATAGTGGTTGATAATTTTTTCTCCAGATACTTAGAGCTGGTATAACTTAATAATCCATCTATTTTAACTAAATGAAATAAATATTATTTCATTTTTATTTCTTGGTAGACTATCCATTTTCTGCCAGCCATATTACGATTTTTGGATACCATTATAAATACTGCAACTGCCTTAATCTTTCAATAAAATCTACTTCTCTAGGGGACTGCAATAAAGAAATCAAGAGGAATTCAACTTTTCTTTTTTCTCTTGGATTTTGTAAAGCTTAGGACACTGATTTTCATTTCCATCTAATAAAAGAAAAGTTTCATTAGATTTAGTTGACTGTGGTCTACCAATTACCATGGTATTTTTGGTGCTGTAATGGAAGAACAATTTTCACAAAATGTTGGTCATCTGTTGAAATCATGGAATCATTCTTTCTTTCTAGATTTCTGAAAACTTTCAGCTTATAGGACTTGAATATTATAATTTCCCCAAGATTTTCATTGAAGATACATAGCAACTATCAACAAAAAATCTTTCACCTGCTTCTCTCTAGAGGTGCTAGCTTCTGAGATTAATCTCAAATATCATACTGTTTAATTTGGTGCTATTTTAAATTCTGCATTTGGAAGAATGCTGTGATAGATTTTGTAGTCCAAACAGGAGCCACCTGGAACTCAGAAGAAAAATCAAGAAGTAATCTTTGCAAAAATTTTGATCATAATCCTGCAAATTTGACCAAATATGGCTTTTGATATGTCATACAGTTGCTTCATATGTCAGTTGTCAGAAGCTGTAAGAGAAATGAACTATGACTCTCTGAACTCCATATTGACAAGAAGGAATAACGTTTCCTTTCACACCGTCATTTGTCAAAGTTCTTTCTTGTCTATCTTCTACCCTTGTCTATCCTTTCATATCACATTTCACTTCAGTTTCCCTATCTTCACTCTTCCTAGTAGCTTCACGACTTTTGTGTTTTCAAATTTGCCCTTCCTTTCTGAATTCTCACTCTGCCACTCAGGGGAGTATTTGCAAGACCTGGTATTTCAGTTGTGCAAATTGTGGCCAGACAAGTTTTGGTTTTTTTGACTGTGACATTTGTCAAATTCAAAGATAATCCTTGCTCTACAAACGTGTTCACTCCGTGCCTTCCTGTTTGGTCAGTGCTTCACCACTTTTGGTTGAATCAGCAAAGCATTTTCAAATGCCTGAGGTAACATGAATAGCAGTTTTTTCTTCTGAAATTAAAGAAAAGTTTTCTTCCTTTACCTTGTTTACTTAGACAGTGTTCATAGACTCATGAAGATCTTGGGACAGGACTCCACTTTTCAAACTTAAATCCTTGAATTTCCTGAATGAACACTAAGAAAGGTTCAACAGAAAATATTTATGTTGACAGTTTTCAGATGGCAGTTACTGCTCTACAATAACAGAAGGCTTGCCTGAATTTTCAGGTCTGTATTTTGCCTTGTATGCATTCTCTGTAATAAGACAGTCTATCCAGCTTCACTACAAAAGGATCCTCAAGTTAATTTTCTGAGACATTTCAAAATCCTCATTTAAAACTGTCCATTCTCTTCTGTTTTATATTTATGAAGGCACTGTGGTTTGTTTTATTGATTTATCTCATTGAACACTTGACCAAGAAGAATGCTGGGTTTACTTTCCATTTTGTTTTATCAGAGCAGTTTCTAGTATTGATCCAGGCAAAACTCCTATCTCACTGCCTTCATCTTTTCTTGCTACCTACAACCTCTGCAGAACATAAAATATACAGGCTTAAATCTGTTAAAGGAAAAAAAAATTGTGAAATATTGAAATAGCTGGAAAAGAAACTTTTTATGATATGGAATTGTAGAACCATTTTGTTTGGAAAAGAAAAGTAAATCTAGTCAATTTACCCTAATGTTGCCAAGTCCACCACAAAAACATGTCTCTAAGCCCCACATCTGCAGGTCTTTTAAATTCCTTCAGGTATGGTGACTTTACCACTTCCCTGGACAGACTGTTCCAGTGCTTGATAATCCTTTCAGTTACAAATTTTTTTCCCAATATCGAATCTGAACCTCTCCTGGCACAACTTGAAGCCATTTCCTCCTCTTCTATCACTTGTTATGAGGGAGAAGAGACTGACCCCCACCTCTCTACAAACTCTCTTCAAGTATTTGTAGAGTGATAAGGTCCCCAAGGTCTCCCCTTGAGTCTCCTTTTCTCCAGGCTGAGCACCCCAGCTCCCTCAGCTGCTCCTCATCAGACTCGTGCTCCAGACCCTTCCCCAGCTCCACTGCCCTTCTCTGGACACACTCCAACACCTCAGGGTCTTTCTTGTAGCCAGAGGCCCAGAAATGAGCACAGGATTGATTTGAGGTGTGGCCTCAGCAGTGCTCAGGACAGAGGGACAATCCCTGCCCTGGTCCTGCTGCCACACCATTGCTGATCCAGGCCAGGTGCCGTTGGCTTTCTTGGCCCCCTGGGCACACCTGGCTCATGTTCAGCTGCTGTTGACCAGCACCCCCAGCTCCTTTTCCTCCAGGCACCTTTCCAGCCACTCTTCCCCAGCCTGGGGTTGTTGTGCGGAGCTGGGCACTTTGCCTTGTCAAACCTCATGCAATTGGGCCATCAAATCCAGCCTGTCCAGATTCCTCTGCAGGACCTTCAACCCTCCAGCAGTTAAATACTCCAACCCAACTCGGTGTCACCTGCAGACTGAGTGAGGGTAACCTCTATCGCTATTGGAAAAACAGCACTGAAAATATAATCATTGACGAAATGGGGGTGAACAAAATCTGAGTATATTTTGAGACTGGTACTTCTGTAAATAAGCTTTTGACAAGTCCTGTCTAAAAGGTGAGTCTGTGAGTTTGGCTGCCTTAAATTATCTGTTATACAAAATCAAGCCCATTGATCTCCATAATTGTAGATTTGTGTTCTTTTGGCAGGAGTTATGTTTTCTTCATTCCATGTTATATGAAATACAGTTTGTGTGCAGAATTACTCTGTAACATTTAAACTGACAAGCTTCAGTATATTTGAACTGAAATAATTTGAGATGAAGCAGTGGTAAATGGGGACAATATTCACTGGCACATAATGATTTGATTTGGGTCCTAAGAATTAGAGGCTTCACCTCAGGCTTCAACCTTGTCATTATTAGTTTGTGAGAAATTCCTAACCATCCAGTCATTACTCTTGTTTTGCAGAAGTATTGTGATATGGTTTTCCTTGTGTTTTCTGTGGGTTTTTATGTGGATTTTATAGAGTTTCTATATGGGACTTTGTCAGTCAGTTCATAACTATAATAAATAACTTGAAAAATCACTAAAAACTCCATATAAAATTAAGTTGAATTTATTTCCACAGCACAGAATCCTCCTGGCTGTTTTGCCCTTGACAATGGTGGTTTTCTAGACCCTTAATGTGCCAGGTGGTTTTCTAGACCCTTGGTCTTCTGCCAACAATTTAACTTCTTTAAAAGTGCTGTGACACCTCCTTTATGGGACTCTTCTGTGTTAGTCTGTGCCACAGAATTTAATGGTACAGCATCACAGGATTGTTTTATTGCTTTCCTTTGAACTAAACCAGATCATTCTTTTACTTCGAAGCTGTGGTCTAAATACTGTCCTGTTTACCTTATGGTAAAGCCCTCTTTTGGAGAGGCATCAGAAGATAGTTAAGTAAAACCAAATAGAAATTTAGTTTCAACTTTTTTGTAATATTCCTAATGTAAGATACTTATCACAGAAAGTATCACATTGTGTCAGCATTGGGGGGATTTTTGGCATCTTTTTAAAGTAGAATTCAGTATTTCTGAAGTCTCCTGAATTATCTACACATTTAGTCATCAGATCATGATGGATATAATTTGGACAACAAGTATGATGAGGGTCCCAGGTGTTAGCATAGGTGTTCTCATTTAAATAGAAACCTGCCCTGTTCAGAAAGATAGGAACTGTTTCTCTAGAGCTAAGTAAAATCCCCAAGATTCAGACTAAGCACAATAAAATAGCAAAATCTGCCACCAGAGGTCAGAAGAAGGAAATGCAGAGATAGAAAAATGAAGCTAAGTGCAATTCTTCTGGATTTCTTAGGGAGCTCTCATGAATGTCATGTCGTCAAGGAAGAGTTTGAAAAATGCTGAAGCAAACCGTTTCAAGTGTGTTTATATATCTTATATTTTCAGTAACAGTCTGGGAAATTGATGGCTTCTTGTCTGAGCCTGGAGGGTTGTCAGGATCGCAGTTGTTTCCTGACATTGCTTTGTGTGTAGACCCCAGCAGCAGTTCTAACTAATTTTTGTGGGTGGTGTGGCTTTTTGGTTGTTTTTTTTTTTTTATTTTTGTTGGGGTTTTTTTGTTTCTTTGTTTTGGTTTTCTTGTTTTTGTTCTTTTTTTGTGGGGTTTTTTGGTTTTGTTTTTTTATTGTTTTTGAGTTTTTGTTTTGTTTGTATATTGTTTGTTTGGTTTTGGTGTTTTGTGGGGTTTTTTGTTGTTTTTCATTTGGTTTCTTTTTTGGGGGGGTTCTGGTTTTGTTTATGTTTGTTTTTTGTTTTGCTTTTTGTTGTTTGTTTTTGTTGGGTTTTTTGTTGTTTTTGTTGTTGTTTGAACATTTTCTGTAGACTCTTTTTCAAGAGTTTTTGTTGTCAAAAATATTAGTACTCTCATGGGTAATTGGTCACTTGTAGTGGATCTAGATTCCAATAGATCAGAGCTTTTATTATACTTCTTTATTTCACACACTCACTTATTTGGTTCCCCCCAGAGCTGAGCTCACGAGTTCCCTGCCAGGGCAGAGAGGCTGCTGCTGGTCCAGCTGTCACCTTGAGCTGTGCCACTGCTTTGCATTTACAGATGTTGGACATCGCTGGCCAAAATTCTTAGTCCTCCCCTGCTACTTGTCTCCACATATCTCTCTGTTGACCAGCAAAGGACACGAGGAAATAAGAAGCTGCATCAGGGGAAGCTCAAAGTGGACATGAGGAAAGGGCTCTTCCCTGAGAGGATGGTCAGTGAGTGGAACAGGCTCCCCGGTGAAGTGGTCATAGCACCAAGCCCGCAAGAGTTCAAGCAGAGTCTGGATGGTGCTCTTAGTGATATGATTTAATTTTAGGTAGTCTTGTGAAGAGCAGGGAGATGGAATCAATCCATCCTTGTGGGCCCCTTCCAATTTGAGATGTTCTATAATTCTCTGGTCTACAGGATCTTTCCTTCCAGGATCTTTCTTCTACTCAGCATCTTTTCCACCTTATTTCCAAATCCCATCTGTTCCCTGAAATGAATTCTTTTCAGGATGCTTCTTTTCATCAGCCGGTGGTCTTTGCATAACCATGACATCCCAGTTTTCCCAGTCTAAACAGTCTATGGGCAGAAGCGCAACTCACGATCAGCCTCACCAGGAGTGCTCTTCTGCCTCTTCAATAATGGCAGGATTTAGAGCATGCTAAACCATGTCTAGATCATTTGTTAGCAAAACTTTCAACCAGTTCCAGCTG
Source organism: Pardalotus punctatus (assembly GCA_013400915.1). NCBI lineage: Eukaryota > Metazoa > Chordata > Aves > Passeriformes > Pardalotidae > Pardalotus > Pardalotus punctatus. The sequence goes on along the minus strand of VZTX01022999.1, from coordinate 805,720 downwards.
CTTGTAGCTAGCAAGGAGCAGGAATCAGCCTGGGGAGCTCAGAAGTGCAGTTTCAGACTTTCAGCTGCCTCTGATCCACACACCTTTGCACAGTTATCTAATCCCTGTACATGTTCCTGTTCACATTCACTAATGAAGGTGGGCTTTTTTCCCATCTTGAATGGGTAAGGATGATTCTTTTGTTTGTCATAAAAAGCAGTTACTTATTGACTTTCCCATCCCTTTTTAACTTTCACTTTTAATTGACCTTAAAAACATGTAAGAGAAACCTTTATTTTTTATGTAAGCCTTTTTCAATTTTTTTTTTTAACTTAAAATAGCTGCACAGCTTGTTTAAACAAAGGAACACTGGAAATGCAATGTGAAATTTCCCATGTGAACTATTAATGTCTTTCTTGCTGATGGCTAAGAAAGGGTAATATGTTATTTGGAAAGTAAAACTTCCTAGATAAAATAAATCCTATATTCAGAAAATATATCTTATATTCAGATTGAATCTAGTAACTGAATAAATTAATAGTATAGTAATTGTGAGTATACCTATAACTGGTTGGAAATATTTAAGAACAAAACCATTTTCTAATAAGTGAACTTGATTTGCGTTACTTTTAAAGTGGGAGGTTTTTGGTATTCTGGTTTTGTTGTTTTTTACTATTAGAAACATGGTAATGTTATACTGGTCATTTCCTGATTACATTATTGGTGAATCTATTTTTGAACAAATACAGAAAACTGTACATGCTTTCATTAACACTCTTTTACCTTGACCATTCTTTTCTTACAGGTTATTTTTGGGGTGTTTTTAAGTAGCTTCAGTGCTATTTTAAATTCCATCTGTATTTTTTTGAAAAGCACACTTACTGAGAGTTTCTTAATTTCAAATTGGAACAGTGAAACAACTGCTTCTTTTTTTAAGAAGTCTGTTATAGAAGTTCTAACCTAATGTGAGTGAGAGGATTCACTTTTTAAAAAATCATTGAATTATGCAGTTTCAACTATTTTTGCTTCTCCTGTTTGGGAAAGAAACCTGTTTTCTGTGGTTGTTAAATAGCTTAATGTTCAAGGCCTGCATTAAGATATAAATGATGTATATATAATATTTAAAAACATTATTTTAAGTAATTTTGCACCACTTAGTCTCTTAAACATAAAGTGTGTGTATGGTATGTTAAAGATGGATGTAGATACAGAAAAATAAGGACACATTCATTTCCTGTGAACATTTTAATTTTTTCTATATCCATAATATGTTATTTAGTATATTTTAATCCCCCTTCTGTAGAGTTTAGACAACAGTGAAGAACTGCTTGTATCAGCAGTGGATTTGATGCAAAGGAAGGGCTCAATAAAATGTAGGACACAATGTTAATGAAAAATTTTACCGGTAAACAGACTGGTGTTCCTTTTTTCCTACTCTGAGGACTGAAATTGAATTAATTTGATGATTTGTACAATTTGAAGTCATTATGCATCCCCATTTCAAACACTTAAGAAAGGCCTTTCACTTTATGCACACACAAAAAGTGAATTTAGTCTTAGACAGAGAAAGCAAACAATTCACTCTTTCATTATACCTAGCAAAACCTTTGGAAAGCCAAAAAAAAAAAAATATCATAGAACTCATGTCTTTTGAAAAATTTCTCAAATCAACAGGACAGTTTAGTACGCAAAAGCAATTTAAAGTATTTTTCTAGAGATAAAATTATAGCGTTCTAAACAGCATTATTGTTATAATTTTGCTTTTTTCTGTATAGCAGGTGGACTTCTCAGTATGATGAAGTTTTGCCTCATCATTTCAGATAGTATTACTTTATTTTAAAATTTAGTTTATTAAGAATTTTTATTACTGATTAATTTATCTAGATTTGACCTTAATACAATTAAAAAGACAGCAGAGATTTTCTGTTTCATATGCTAATCGAATCACATTTTTGTGTGTCCACATGAGAATTATCACTTAGACTGGAAAAAAAAACCCAAAACCCTAACCCAAAGAAATCCTGAAATGCTGATGTAGCAGCAGCAGCAGCACATTTTATTCATGTGCTCAGGAATAGGAGAGAAAGTTTAGTTTAGAGCCTTCTCTTTGTCTTTGCTGGCTCTCGTCATCAAGAGAAGCTTCCTTGCCCCCAGCAGTTTCATCTCATCTTTCTCTGCCTGACTTTCTGTGCAGTGTCAGAGGATACATTCATTTTCACATGTAATGGCTTTCAGAGGATTACCTGTTGTGTTGGTTAGGCATATATGAATGTGATGAAAACATTAAGGATTTCATTTTCCAGTTAAAGCTCTTTGAGTTTTAATTACACTACTTTTGTATAATTTGACTAAATTTCCTGTTCTGTCTCACACCATCCCAGGGTTGAATTCTCTTCTGCTAAGATAAAACTGAAGAGGGTTTTTAATGAAGATAGCTTCAAAAAAATATGTATAGAGTATGTATTGTGCCATTAAAACATCTGTGTCCAAGTGTAGCTCTAACTTTGAGGAAATAGCTTCATGTTATACTCTACTAGAAAGAGGGAAGACTTCTGTGGAGAAAACCTTTATGCCCCCAGGTGCATATAATACTCTTCATGGTAAAATCTAAAATACTTCTATGCACGACAAATGGTTCTATGGATTTTGAGAAGTGACTGAACAGTTAATTGCCCACTCCCTTGCAGAACCAATGAACGTTTCTGCTTCCTGAATGTCCTTTTGCCCAAATCATTGCTCTGTAAGATAGTGGGTAAACATTTAAATTTTTTCTTCCTATTGTATTTAACAATACCATGAGAATTGTATGTTTTCTGAGTCTGTAGGAATTGCTGTGGGTTGTTTGTTAGTTCACATTTGTATGGCAGGGAGGACTGCATGTTTACCTGAATCAATGACCTTTGGAAAGGCCGGATTGCTTATCTCTACTGATCATGAAATTCCTGGTTTCTGTCTTTCCCCATTGATTTTGATTCAATAGAAGCTGAGTACTACAATGCTTGTGTAGAAGACTCTCCCTCTAAGATACTGCAGCATTTTCATTTTGGAGTGCATGTATAGCCTTCAGGTCAACGTGTAGAAAAGAAAATATTCATAGATTTTCCATGTTTATTTCCTGCAGTAATATGTCTTTATATACAGTAGTATTAAATAATTTTGCTTTAGTTTTCTAAGATTTATAAGTATTCTGAGCAATATTATTAATACAGGTGTGTTAGACTGTGGTGATCAGTGAGCTAAGGGAAAAAGGAGGAAGAAATAATACCTTTTAAAAGAAAAATACATTTGGGGTAGAGGGTAACAAACAATTTTTTAGATGTTCAAACTTTATTTAGAAATTTCAATCCTGAAAGCATAATAACACATAGCAAAAATAAGTACTTCAAAAATATAAAAATTACGGAACAATATGGTGTTTGGACAGGAAGCATTTGTTTTGTTAGAACTTAGTTTAGCTATGGCAAAGAAATAGTATATATAGAGAGAGATGGAATAAGTAATTCTTAAAAATGAAAAAGTAAATTTTAGGTGTTTGATAGTGATGTCATTAGAGTGGAAACAGTAGTTTCCATAAACTGTGGATGATGTAGTGCAGCATCAAACTTGAAAATAGAGATGTGTGTTTTAAAAGTGTATCAAATACAATTATCATAAAAAATCAAAGTTCTTACTCAAAAACAGTAGCAATCTCTTATGAAATTAGTTCTGAGAACCATTTGCAAGTAATTTGGAAAATACTTGGGAAAAAAAAAAGTTTACCTCCTGAGCATGAATAAGGAAAGAATAAAGACCTGGTTTAACTTTAAAGCATCACTCCCATTAATATATAAATATATGTGTGTTTAGAGGAAGTCAAAACCACAAAAAGTATAGACAGGTGAAAATACTATATGCAAGTTTTTTGTTTGATGTTTATGTAGGCAGTCTTTCAGGTTCATATTTTCCTACCTTCTTTATTTCTACTGTAATCTTTCCAGATTTGTTTCTCTCCTTTTTATTTGCATCCTACCTAACGTAACAATATTTGCAGCTTCTACCAAAAGTGCTTTTTATCTTCATTTGAACAAAATTACAATTGACTTATGAACTGTTGTTCCAGTATATTGTTTGTGTCAGCTTCTGAATTGCCAGTTCTTACATACTAAGTTTGATATTTCTTCATTCTAGAAGGATATAAAACATTTTCCTAACTTTCCTTTTGAGGGAAGGTCTTCTGTCTGTTAGTTTGAAGTGGTTTGTGCTTTGTTTGTTGGAGGACACATATCAATGTTGGTTCTATATTTTTTTTGCAAACATAAAGCAAGTCTAATATTGATTTTTCTCTATTTTGTATTCTAATACTTTGCTTCTGGAGTACCAACAAAAAAATTTAAAAAAATAATTCTCTTGTCTGCCAGAAAGAAATAAAAAACATAAACCAGAAAAGGGAGACGGAGGTGGGGGTAGGGGGGACAGAGAGCGCAAAGGTAAGAAGTTCTGAACATTCCTTTATAAAATAAAAAACCCCATCATGCATACACTGATTTTATCGGGAGCATCACATACAGAGAGCAGCAACTTCAGATGAAGTCAAAGACTATCAGTGAGACAAAGGGAGGATGAAATGAAAAAGGCATGCACTGTCTGTTACAGGATTGATAAAGGTGGCACATTTCCTGTGTGCATCCCAAGCTTCTTTGTCGTTTGTGCTGAGGTGTTTTTCTCTTCAGCACAGCCTGTTTCATAAACTTAACAAATGAACTTCATTGTTAAAGTGCTAGACAGGTAAAAAGAGAGTGACACTTTTGTTATTAATTTTGGTTTTTACCTTCTATATTGACTAAGGAAAAGAGCTTTTTTTTGTTTGTTTGTGGGGGGTAGGGGGGGGTTGTGTTTTAGGGGAAGTACAATATTCCTGTACTCAGTGTTTGTTTAGTACGGATAACTTGCTGACTTTGAATTTAAATTAGGATCAAAAAAATAAAGGTTCTACAGCACCTTGTCCATTCTTAAAGGTATTGAGGTGTGATAACAATAAATGACTACATGGTTGCATAGGTTTTTGCACTTGAATTGCATTTGCAAAATGAGCAAGTATAAATCAACACAGTATGTGTTGTATGTTACTCCAGCCCCTCAATGTCATTATGTTCAGTATGATTACCTTTTTTAAAGTGCCCTTTAGTCTATTTTTAATTGACCACTCCTTTCCAGAATACATTTGTTTCTGTCCAGTATCTTTGGTCTTAAAAATTGCCTTCATAATTTCTCTGACCTCATTTATTTCTATTCACACTATTAATCACAGTGCTCATGCGTCTTCCCTATGTCACCAAGGAAATGTTTCTCTGTTATACCATGCCTTCTTTTGCTACTAGTTTTTTCCTGTTCTCCTGTCCCTCTTAAATTCAGTCTCAAAATCACTCTCTTCTGCAGTGATGGCTTAAACTAAGTTTTAACAACTCGTTCGTGATCGGCCTCCTTATTTTCCCAGTTTCAACGTCTCCTTTCACTGTTGAGCCTTGTTTCTGTCTTTTTTCCCTTTTCTGTGAATATATATGATGGCTACTGCAATGAATATTCTATTTAACACCTACAGCTTTGAGTCATGTATTATGATATTTTAGTGAATATGAGTACATTTCTATATGATACGGGGAAGGATAATATTGCTTGGCAAAATTTAACTTGTAAAGCACCTGGAATTCTTTTCCACTCCATAAGGAATGTCAGGCAAAAGTATTAGATAAAATATTTGGGGATTCTGTTTCAACATTCTGGTAATCATATGAAGAGCTGAAATAGTTAATTTATTCCTACAATAATGTACTATAAATAAATCAATCAATCTCAACAGGTGTGCAATTCCAGAAGACATTGCTTTTTCTAGGTCTCAGTTGGAAAGGGGAAAGAGGAAGATGAAAACAAACATTGAGAAAAAAGAAAGAGTAAAAGAAAATAATATGGCTTTGAAATAGTACATTTATAATTATTTTTTTTAAACTGAAAATTTCAGAATTACTAGTGTCTGTTAGGTATGTAGCAGCTACAAAGCTACATATTAGTTTTACATTGTCTCTGTAATGAGAATTTAGAAGCTTGTAAGTCACTGTTTCATGCCCACCTCATTACTAATTGTATCTGACTGCATCTGAGTATTCTCACTTACTCACTCACCACAAATTTGTGGCTCAGAAATTTGCTGGAGTGGAGATGGCATCTTTTTATATAAAAGTCCTCAGTGGATTTTTTATTCTGTTTTTCTATCCTGTTGCTGCTCTCTGTAAGCATTTAGGAAAGTTTTTTATATAGCTTTCAGTATTCCAGAAGGACTTCTTGGTAGTTCCTATTCTTATCTTTTGGAAATATTTTAATATTTTCTGTATTAATGCCCAATTTATAAACTTGAAGCTCTGCATTCAGAAGAGGAGAAAAATCCCATTGTGTGATGATTGGTTATCATTTTGAGTGATTCACAGCTTTTGATTTATTATTCAGAGCATGTAGCTACAAGCAAGGTGGTTACACTACAGAATTATAAAAAAAAGCATTAAATCACTTGAACCTCTTCTGTAACAGCCTTTTGGTTAGTTTTTAATTTTAAATTGAATATATATTCATTGCAGTGGTTTCCATTCAAGAAGGAGAGCCTCTTTAATAGAAGCTAAAATACATTTAGGGAGTGTTTAAATACAATATGGATAAACTGTATAAGAGCTATGAATGGGATATTCAGCATATTCAAACAAATTTCACTATGTAAGATTTTAGATGATTTTGCAAAACCACCTCTTTTAGTAATTCCTTCCATGTCCGGTAGCACATAATATTGGATACTCTGGAATTTCCAGGACCTGAACTTTAACTTCACACAAACTGATTAGTATGTCCACTAATTGTCTCTTTATTTCTCAAATCTTTATTTCTCAAAAGAAATAATTATCCTAGAGATGTATTATGTTCTAGTTAATTGCTGTGGCTGTTGATGCTTTTGAAGGCATTTTGATACTGCACCATGTGAATATATAAAAAGAGTTTTGAAGTTAAATATTCTTATTGAGAAGACTGGAGGGTCTTTTATGCTATGGGATAACACAGACTTTGCTGACAGCAGTAGCAGAAGAGAGAGAATAGGAAAAAAAAAAAAGGAAGAAATAACAACAAAACTGGATGCTGAAAAGAGAAGATTATATTTTTTCCAGAATGATGGAGCCACATATATACATTTTCATAGTTTTTTCAACTACAAGGTTGTAGAATTCTCAATGAAGTACATGTGAAAATGAAAAAAAAAAAACAAACAACTTGATTGTTTGTTTGGGTTTTTTGTTTTTTTTTTTACTTTTTACTCTTGGCCTGCATTTCTGTGATCTTAATCTTTAAATCTACATTTGTATTTTAGCAGGATACTTTTTGATGTTTATTTCTTGATTTGTCTCTTCCCACAGAGAAACAGGGTGCAGTTTATATTTCTATCTCAGTCTCCTGTAAGGCATGCTAAAGAAATGATTAATTCCTTTTTTGACAATCCATTTGCATTTCTCTTGTCTAAGACATAATTCACCTCTCTCCATTCAGATTTTCTATTTATACATTTAATAGTTTTTTCTCCATGTGGAGGTTTTAAGAATACAATTTAGAACATAGAACATCTCACAGAATGGTTTAGGTTAGAAGGGACACCACTTTAATCTTTGCTACATTTAGAATTTGCATTTTAAAATAATTAAAATTATATAAACATGGCTATTATCTGTTCCATCTTTAGTATTTTTCATGCTGCTGAATTATACTGTGATCAAAATTCAAATTTTAAGGTGGTCTGATCATCATCAGTGGATAAAATCACCTTTTCCTTTTTTTTGTGTGTGTATGTGACAGTACAAAACACTATGGAAATTTCTCAAATAAGCTGAATCTGCTGATCTGTAGTTACCTTGTTGGTTGAACTACCTGGAGAAGGCCCCAGGCTTCTTGACCTCATGTGATATGCTTTCATCCGTGCCCTGTTACCATTTACTGTTGGAGAGTTCTGTAAAGAGTCATTAGTTAATACTGAAAACTTATCCTGGGGTGAAAATGTCACCTTTCTTTATGTAGAAATTAGTCTTATTTCTGTATTATGTAGAGGCCAAATGATCTCACAGTCTACATGACAGTGCCTGAAATATAGTTCCCCTTAAAATGTGCACTGGTCTTTCATCAGGAAAGGGAAGGTTTGAAGAATGGTGGGTTGACGAGCCCTTTCAACAGGAAGAAATAGAATTTTGCTGTAGGTTTATGATGAAAGTAGTTCCATCCAGTCACAGTCAGTTGATTTACACATCCACACCAAGTCGCAGCACTGTCTGGAGCCATGGTCCTTAATTACTTGAATAAGAAGTGCCTTCCTTAGAGAGGCAAGTACTGGTGTCTTGTCATAAGCAATGCTGCAAACAGAAATACATTCTATAATCAGGAAAACTTAAAGTTAAAACCCTTAAATAAACAGAGGCTGAAAATTTTCTCTGGAGACTTTATAAAAGCAGGATGTTTTGGTACACTTTGAGTCGAGGAACTACTAAGCAAAACCTGATTTGATATTTTTCCAAGCAGAGGTGTGTTGAAAAAAGCAAGATAAGGAGAAAATCTTTTTGTGAAGCACTGGCTCACTTGACCGTGTATGTAAAATAAAACAATTTTTGACTTGTCAGATCCTTTGATCATCATAGGCAGCTGACAGCCTGGATTCCTGTTTCTTTCGTCTTAGTACTATCTTACCTGTCCTCACAGTTCCCACTCTTAGTCTCGTCCACAAGGCAATTGATTCCAGTTTTTCCCACTGTCCTTCACTTGTCTTAAACCAGCTTCTATACTCTAGAACCCAAGGTGCAAACTTTTGCTTTAGTGCCAATAAGTTCTTTATTTGTCTCTTTCAGTCTTTATTTGTACCAGCTGTACCTAGTAGAGTAGTTGAAGAGATTCATTTTCTTTTACTGCTTTCCTGTCAATAGGTCCAACATTTCCCTTCCTTTGTAATGAATGTACTTTCATCAATACTGCCTGGCTCTGGCTTTTTCCCTCTCAGCCTATACATTGCCTAAGCTCCATTGATTTTTAATGACCTAATAATCTGCTACATCTCAAAACTGCAGTTGCAAGGACAGGTCAATCCATCCAGGTGGAAACATATGCAGTACAAATGGAACCACTGAGAAAATCAAGTACTAAAAATCTAACTTGTCTTAACTGAGCAAGCAAAACCTGCAATTTTTCGGATTTATCATAAGGCCAAAAATGTGTGGATTTTCAGACCAATAGAAAAAAAAAAAAGTATTTTTTACCCAAGATTCATTAACAAGGACATTTTTTAAATACTTAATGAAATGACTAGCTTCATTAGAGCAAGGAAATTGTTAACATTATAATAACAAGCAGTCTGACCGATTTATCTTACAAGGTTTATTACCAGAAATGACTGAGCTATTCTGTCTGGAGTCATCTGTTGAGAAAACATAGCCTTGATTATTGAAAAGACCATTTTATCATTTAACATTTTAACAGTCATAATTTTGAAATATAAAGACACATGAAATAGATTTTGTAAGGAGAAAGTTGGAGGAACCAAAAGAAAAAGCAGTGGTTTCATTCTTACCTGGTAGGAGGCATAGTTAGAGAGTGAATAATGTGTGCTATTTTCTGAGGCTGTAATCCTGCAAAGGGAGTTTTCAAAATGAGAAAGATACTCTGAACTTAAATTAGCCTTCACTAAAAAATGTTTCTTTAAAATTTTATGTCTCTGAGTTTAAAAGCTCTAAATGTCTAGAGCCACATTCTTTATGTTTTACAGTGGGATGGGCACTTTCTGAAGGAAGGAAACATGATATAAATAAGAGTGCCGGAATGAACCCTAAATGTTTCCTGTAAAACTACTTTCTAAAGCTGCCCAACTCGTTTCTAAAACTCAGAAGCAGTCTTTATGAATTAAAAGAAACATTCTTGGAGAATTTGCTAACACACAACTAATCCTTCTCCCTTTAGGAACATAATGCAATAGCAGGTGAGGAACATTTTGTCACATCACACTCTCACCTTGAAGGGGCTACAAGCTCATGGTTTAAATTCTGTGAATTAATTCATACATTTGCCAGGAATACCTCATTTTGCCAGGCTTCTGAAGGTCAGAGGATTTTTATTTTCGCTTACTTTACTTTAAATGAAATCTTCAGAGTCCTTGGGGTCTTTCAGCCCTCAAACCCAAGCAGAAGATGGTGAAGTGTACAGAGGTTAAAATTCCCATCTTTTCATCTAGGTATAATTCATCTGTGTGCAACAGAAAGCAAACAAAAAGAAAAAAAGGTAGTCTAGAGCACAACATATGGGTCCAGAGCAATCTTTTCATTCTACATCAGTCCATAAGAACAACCCAGATTAGGTTATGTGTAAAAGTGGCTGACCATTTTTCAAAAGTCTGTGAGATCACTGCCTAATTCCTAGCTCCATGTGATGCAGTGTTTATTAAACATCCAAATTTCTCATGTAATTTTTATTGGTGTTGGTCGGCGATCCCCCCAGTCTAGCAAACTTGAGAGTTTGTTCCCTGGCTCTGAGAGGGATTTCCCTCAGAGGAAGGTTGCTGGTCACATCCTGCTACTCTCCAGGAGAGCTAAAAGGGTCTCAGTGTAGGACCACTGCTTATAGGATCACAAGAGGATTGGCTTTAGTCGTAGTAACTTTCCATCTTGGCCATAATTTGGGTCAGTAACTTCGTTTAAAAGCTGAGTAGCAAAACTGTTGTTCTACTCAGGTCATTATTTTGTTAGGTTAGGCAAAAAAAAAAGTTTCTAAGACTGTTCATTAAAAAGTAGGAGCTCAGTAGCCAGCATAGGTTCCTGGGAGCAGGTAACATTTTAATGAACTCAAGGCCGAGGCCCACAAGTTCTGAGATCATTGTGCAGCCAGAGGAGGAGGGAGGGATGCACCACCATAATGTGATTTTGTTGAAATTTTTATTGGTGAAATTTTTATTCAGGAAATTATGCTGTGTTTTGCTCTAATTGCACCCAATCAATTTTGTGTTGCATACTCATTAAATACTTTATTAAAAATAGGTTTGATTCAAGAATGAAACTATGCATATTTTGGCAGCTTTTTTTTCCTAAGCATAGCCTTCCTAGCAATATGTGGCTATAACAATTTGACTTCAGCCTGTCTTTACTGTTTTTCATTCCCTTAAAAAATATGTTTAGAAACAGCCATCACAACTTACATGAGATGTCTTTATCAATAACTCTGTATCTGTGATGTCAATGTAGTATATGCAATACCTTAAAATTTTATTTTTCTCACTGATTTTGGAAATTCCAAGTGATTTCACATGAATTCACAAATAAGAATGCTCAGATTGTGCTGTTTGGTTGCCTACCAATATGATTTATAAAAATCAGAGGTTTCCATTGTTGTTTGTCTTATGTGGATTATTTCATTGTTGATTATTCTTAGTGCTGTAGGATCTGCATACTTAAATTTGGGGTTTAGTATGGGAAGAATAATCTTTATAATAATCTTTGAAACACTACTTTGGTTTTGGTTTTTAATACAAAGACTGTGCCACAAGGATTCAGTCAGTAGTTGTTGACTTCTAAGTGTTTTGTATTCCATTTTCAGCCAATTTCACTGATTTCGGTAGCTGTTTTTCATTCAATATGTGGGATGAGCAAGGGTAGACAGTTATCTTTCAGAGAGAAAACAGCACTGACAGAAGTAGTAGACATGAAATATAACAGTGTTTGTATGTGGTTTTTTGTAAAGTCAAAACCCACAGTTGCCTCCAAGGAGTGTTTTTTATGCTTGTAGACTTTTTACACTGTTACAATTTTACCATTCTCTACTTACGTAGTTTTCTTCTAGTCATCTTTTTTTTTTTTTTTCCTTTATTTTTTATTGAGAACACAGTTTGTAATACCTGTCAAGGAACTCTTTTGGTTTTTATTTTTATTAGAATATTTGGAGGTTTTATACTTCAAGAGATATTACAACAGATCTGAAATTAGTCTAGGCACCATTTTGTCATAGAAGGCCATGAGTCCAAGACTTTCCAATGCACTTGCATATAATATTTATGTTAGCATAAGAGAAAGTGAAAATGCTCATCAACATAAATAGGAAAAATTATACTTAGTAGCTGTTCCTCAGACAGTGTTTTTGGGGGTTCTTGGTTAAACACTTTTCATACATGAGAGAGTATTCTGTGTCTGATTGAAAGAAGGATTTTCAGATGAAGAATTTTCAAACAAACACAGACAACATAGATCAGTATAGATCTCTACAAATGTGATATCCCTAGCCTCATTCAACTGTTAAGGCTGGTTTTTTGTTTGGTTTTTTTTTTGTTTGTTTTTTTTTTGTTTGTTTGTTTTTTTTACACTGTATCAGATATTGATATAGCCCATGAAGCTTTGCTATGGAAAGAAAAAAAGATATTACCTGTGAAAAACAATGATCAAGTTATCCCTTTCCACAGTGGAAAAAACCCTATCTTACTGCAGAAATGTGATGTGGTTGGGTGTCATTTCTTATTGCATTTATACTATTTGAAATCTAGAATTACGTGCAGTTCAGATGTTAATTTGTGCAGAGGGAATATATGCTGACCATTTTCTATTCTTCACTGTTTATATTTCTGGGGGTTTTTTTAACAAAAAAAAAAAAAAAAAATCCAAACTGTAAAGTTCATCAGATTTGCAAGCCTTCTTTTTCTGATGAGCCTTCAGTTACTGAACATTGTGTTTCCGTGTGAGTGATGGTAGAGTCATAACTACTACCTAGCCTAACACAAAATTAGGGAACTGCATAAATTGCATGTGATTATTACAATTCAGAATGAAGTTGTTGTTGTGAACATTGGAAGTTTCATTTTTAGTGATTACATTGCATGCATTATACTTCCTGAGGTCAGCTCAGTTGGCTGGGCTCTCATCATCTCATTAGACCGGGGTGCTAAAAATGCCAAGGTCATTGGTTTGTTCCCCATATGGGCCACTCACATAAAAGTTGGACTTGATGATCTTCTGGGTCCCTTCCAACTCAGAGCCTTCTGTGTTATTGCTTGTGGTTTTAGTGATAAAGTTTAACTTTCAGTTCAAAACTGCAATGAAAGGCTTTATTAGCTGCTTTGAATGTGTTATCGGCATGAGTATATCAGTAGAGACAATTTTTGCCCTATAAAAACATTAAGTGCCTTGGTTTAATTTTTTTATGAAAGCATAAGCATATTTTTATGAATAGTTTGTTTTTAAAAGCTAAATTCCTAACAAAGTAGCTAAACTTGTTCAGTTTTTTGAAAACTTAGGGGATGGTGTCTTCTGTAGGAAATTAGTTTCTTGCTTCTCTTCTGTCCTTATTTTCTACTGTTGTACTAATCAATAAATACTTGTTGATTTCTCTTGACTTCAAGCAGTAGACCAGAAATGTGATTTCTGTGCTCATAAGAGACACTTGGCTTCTAAAAACAGTTATAAAGGTGGCCTTTGCAGAAAAGAGAACTCAACAATAATGCACTTTTGCTTGGTTTTAAAAAGTTATGATTTGCATGGTTTTTTTAGCTTTTTCAACTTCCTAGAATGGTTTTCACAAAATGTGTGTCTATGGATTGCTCAAGCCTAGCATTGCATGTAGAGTAAAGGTTTGTTGGTTTGGATTTTTTAAATGTCATGTTTTCCATAGATTCTCTGCAAAGTCAGCATCCAGCTTGCTACTCTGTTGAGTATATCATTTTATGAGCTGCAGTGATAAATAAATATCTCTCATTATTCTCATTATGCACTATTTAGAATACTTGGTAGGAATTTTGGACACCAGTGTAAAATATCTAATTGAATATGAGATTTTTTTTTTTATTTCCCTTCATCTTAACTGGTCTTGGTCAGTTAACTGATTTTGATTTTGTATTACAAAGTACTTCTATGTATTAGCCATCTGATTTTTATTTTTTTTTTAGTATTTTATTTTTAGAATACAATGGTCTTCCATTTATTCCTTTGTAGAACTCTCTGAGCAGATGCCATTTTCATTGCTCTTAAAATTTTGGTTTTGATCAGTTTTTAGAAAGCGTAGAAGAAAAGACATTTAGCACCGTGCGGATGGGGGCTGGAATGGATCTTGAAAACTACCAAACTGCTTTAGAAGAAGTACTCACATGGCTTCTCTCTGCTGAAGATTCATTACAAGCACAAGGAGATATATCCAATGATGTGGAAGTTGTTAAAGAACAGTTTCACACCCATGAGGTATGTATCTATACTAATCTTTTGAAAGATATTTATTTTATTTGTTTTTTTCTTTTTTATTTTTCTTTAATGTTGATTTGGAGAATGTAAGCTGGAGACTCTGCCCTATAGTCATAGAATTGTTTGGATTGGAAAAGACCCTCAAGTCCAACCATGAACTGAACACTGACAAGTGCACAACTAAACCATGTTCCTGTGTGCTGCACCTACACGTCCGAGGATGGTGACTCAACCACTTCCCTGGGCAGCCCTTTCCAACGTTTGATAACATGCAGTGGACATGGTTTTTCCCTGAAATCCAATTTAAACCTTCCTTGGTGCAACCTGAGGCCATTTCCTCTCATCCTATTATTTGTTACAATGCCCACCTCATTGCAGCCTTCTTTCAGGTAGGTGTAGAGATCACTGAGATCACCCCTCAGCCCCTTTTTCTCCAATTTAATAACTTTTTGTCCTTTGAAGAAAATGAAAGTGTTTATTTCTGGTTTACTTCTGGTGTATATTACAAGGTTTGGGGAGGGGTTGAAAAAATTAAAAGCAAGGTTGAAATTCATGGTTGCAAAATGGTGCAGTTATTTCCTTTCAAAGAATGCAACTTAAAACTGGTTGGGTTTTTTTGTTTTTGTTTGTTTGTTTTTTAATTGTCAGGGTTTTATGATGGAGTTAACAGCTCATCAAGGACGTGTTGGTAATGTTTTGCAAGTTGGAAGTCAACTTTTATCAACTGGAAAACTTTCAGATGAGGAAGAGAATGAAATCCAAGAACAAATGAATCTACTTAATTCTCGTTGGGAAAGTCTCAGGGTAGCAAGTATGGAAAAACAAAGCAAGTAAGTAATATGTCAGGTGAAATAATATAAATTGATTTTGACTGAAACAATCCTGCACCTGAATAACAGTTGGGATTTTCTTTCACTTCACTGTGAACAAAACACCATCTCATATCTGTTTTAACCTGGAATTTGATGTGTAGTGATTTTGAGCCTTGCACATTGTTTGGAGCCTGGAAGCCACATAAAGCAGCAGCTATCAACAACTTGGACACAGATAACACTTTAAATAAAATTTCTGTAACTTACCTCACCTTTTTCAGTTGTTTCAACAAATACTGTATCACACAATATTTAGCTACAAAGGAGAGAATCTTTGCAAGGATAAAAAAAGGAAAAGGAAAACAAATCTTTTAAGGCCTTTAAAATTCAATCCCATTAAAAGAGTTAATGGGAGTTTAGCTTTGCTGGAAATATTGCCATGGTTTTATCTGAGTGCAAATTACACTATTTAAAAAAGGGCAAGTTCTCCATCTTAAAGTTGAAATACAAGTCGAAGTAGAAAAATAATCTATTAAATAGTCACATTAATCTTCAGAGGATTTTTAATATTACTATATATGGTTTTGAAATTTTGATTCACGTATTATCATCTGGTATAACAACTTCCATGAAATTCAGAGCTTGTGATTGTGCCACAGGGGAGTAATTTGGTTTATAGAATACAGAGATACTAGGAAGGATAATGAAGGTGGTTTATGTGTGAGCTTCCTTCCTTATCTTAAGAAAATATGTTACTTACCTGATTTTTTCATATTTCTTTTTCCAAACCTTTCTCTTTTGTTTTTTTTCCCATGTTATGTGTATATTCTTAATCCCTGTTTGACAGAATAATTCTATTTGAGATTCATGTGACTGGCTCATATGTTGTCATGAAGAATTTTATGTACCTCCTGACCTTTCTGTAAGGGGACCAATGGCAAAATTTACCAACTGTCGCATTGAATCAAATCCAGTTTAAATTTTAACATTAATTGAATGTCAGTAGGAGTTTTTTTATAACCAACCAGTATTAATTATTGAAGAATATAGCCATTCTCTGCAGTAAAACCAGATTAAAACAGTGACAAAAAAAAACCCAAACAGTGAAACCTGAGATCCTTCGTGAGTTCTTAACTACTTTAGGCTTCTTAGACTTCATTAAAATCTCTCTGCCAAAGTGTTAATTTTTCTATCAGAAAATGCCACTGAACATGTAGTGAGTGAGAAACTCTTTTGCCAGTTTCTTCAATACAGCTGGAGAGTGACTCCTTTGCAAATGTGAATTTAATAACAGCTGAGTATCTCTGTTAGTGAGACCAGTGGTCTTGTCCAGCATCCTGACAGTAGCAAATAGAGAAATGGCCTTAAATTGAACCATGAGAATTTTAGATTAGATTTTTTTTTTTTTTAATTTTTTTTTATCAGAAGAGTTATAAAGCATTGGAACAGACTACTCAGTGAAGTAATGGGGTCACCATCCCTGGAAGCGTTAAAAAAATGTGTGGATATGGCACTTGAGGATATGGTTGAATGGTGAACACAGGGTGATGCTAGGTTGACTGTTGGGCTTTTTGATTTCCGATTATGATTAATGATTCTTTGAGTCTAAGAAAAGGTAAAGTTTGGGGGAGATGCATGATCTCCTGAACCAGCATCTTCTCATCATCTTTCTCTGCAGTGGAGACCAAATATTGGGCTGTGTGTATCATTGGTCTGACCAAATAGAACTGTGTTATGTTACGAAGTTCTCCACAGAGCTATTTTGACCTCGAGTTGTTTTCAGCTGAGTGTAACTTCCTGAGATGGAAGAGGCTTTTTGTATTTGGTAACACACTATTAATGTTATTTTTTTTTTCCACCTATTTTTTCAGTATCCTCTTGGATCTGTTAGCATGCATGTCATCCTTTGGCAGTGAATTCCACAGGTCTCTTACCCAAAGAGGGCTACTTTTCTGCAGAATGATTTATTTTACTTTATGGTAGCTTCAGTGATTCCTTCTAGTAACTCAGTTAAAAGTGAGGGTCAACAGTATATATTTTCTTACTTTCTTCATAAATATGTATTGAACATATTCAGTTATTCATCTTGCTCTTCTCTGAGCTTTTTCCAGTTCTGCTGTACCTTTTGGAGTTGAGGGGTTTGCCCATAAGCATTAAAAAGCAAACTGTGGTTTTCAACAATTGTATGACATAACTCTCTTTCTTGTAATATGTTCCTAGTAATTCCAAACATTTTTTTTTCTTAAATTTTCAGCTTGCTACTGAGTACTAAGATTGTTTTATTTATTCTCTCTTCTTTTGACTATGAAATTGGTGGGTTTTGGGTGTTTCAACCTAATTTATTCCAGTTTTAGTATTTTCTTGGAGAGAAAAATCTATGATGCCTTAGTGTAGGGAGTTTTTATTTGCCATATTTATTTTCATTTAAATCAACACATGCAACCAGCAAGCTCACCTCTGTGAGTGGAGCTGTGTGTACTTAAAATGTCCTTTAACACCAGTTGTTTAACCCATCTCCCAGGTGCAGCAGTAGGTCATTGCCTGGGGAATTGAATAGTCTAGTGTCTTCTGAAGCAGATCATACTTGGGTAATATGAATTCAGTAGAAGACATAAAATGATAGGGGCTTCACAGACACTGTTGTGCTACTATTAATTTACTATATTTAAAAAAAAAATCTGTAATAAATTCAATTAAATTTGTGTTAGGGCGAGAGGGAATTTCTCAGGAATGACAGATATAGTTAATTCTGGCCCACTGATCAAACCCCTGTGTTTCAAGAAAGTGGACGAAGCTTTCATATCACAATATAATCTATTTCTGGCTTATTATACATAACTTAATCTCTCAGGATCTATCTTCTCTTTCAGTTCAAAGCGATCTTCTGAGAACATTGCTGTAATCTAGTCCCTAAGGCAACAGTGACATGTTTAGCCAAACAGAGATGGTTTTTGTGAAGCTGAGAACAGCCAGGGGTCTGACCTCTGTAATGGTAATAGGTAATGGTAAAAGGTACCACACTTTACAGGGAAAACTAAAGCAAGCAATAAACAAGGACAGGAGGAAGATATAATGAAAAAAGATGCTATTAAAGTGAATGGGTCTTGGAAAAAGTGATTTAGGAGGTCAGAATGTCAGAGGAAGTTTGGAACACAATGCCTTTGTGTAAAAGCAGCCCAGATTGGATTTTTCATGTATTTACTATGTATTGAGAGTATTTGACTCTTCTAATAAGCAGTGCACTGGCATGTTAAAGGAAAACAGTCTGTTTTTTTAATTTCTTCCTGCTGGCCATTCCCAAATAGGATTCTCTATAGTAAAGTGTCTCAGTGTGATAAATACAGCACTGGAGAGAAAAACAATGTGTTTTACTACTTTCTAGAGAGTTCTACAACTTTTAAAACACATTCAATTAAATGAAAAATTGTTTTTTAAAATTTTTTTTAATTTGAAACTTGTGAGAGCCATATTATAAACAAAGGTTTTGATAATCTCCTGAGGTATGTAAATAAGTACTAAAACCTCTATCAGATGTTTATAAAATATTTTGAAAACCAGGAAGTACCTGGAGAATGGTAAGAAATAAGAAGCATTCTTTTGCTTAGGAATAAACTGTGATTATTTTCTGTTATTATTTAATTTTCAAGTTTATGCTTCTTACTTCATAATAGTATTAGTATTATGTATAAGTAATATTTTTGTTTTCCTTAATTCAGTTTACTTTAACAAATTTTCTGTACAGTTTATTTAATATATTGCTAAGAGGATATCTCTAGGATGAAGCATTGCATTTTATATCTATAATAGTTTAGAACATCAAGTAAGACAATGAAATACACACTTGAAAGTAAAGGACTGAGATCCCTAATCCCTTGTGAACCATGGGCTATATTAAAGCAGGGTATCATCTTTCTGTACTCTAATGAATAGAGGGATTAGGATGGAAACAACACTGTATGAGTCTTCTGGTGGTTTTAATCAATCATTAATACATGTAAATGTAATCCAGTAACACAAGAACACCTGAAATCATAGTACATTAGTGTTTGATACCATCTAGACATTTGGATTAATGCAGCTCTTTTTATATCCTGGAACCTTTTTTTTTTGTTTTCTTCGGTGTCTCAAATTCTGTTTAATTTTCAGTTTCTGCTAATAGATGTTGCTGTGATTTGTTTGTTTTAGTCTTTTGCTTCAAAGAGCTGTTAACTGGAGTCTTTAACAGTGATTACTGTCTCTAGAAAGTAACCCTGTTTCACAGAGCTCCAGGTCTATCACCTCATACCATCTCACTGCCATTTGGGACCACTGAGGTACAATTCAAGAAACAGTTGTGACTAAAACCTTATTTCAAAACACACTTTGAAAAAATTCAATTTTTTTTGCAAGACTTTATTTCCATAAAGTTGGTTCACCTTGGTGTTTATCTGCAGCCTCTCCCTTTTTTTGTATCCACTGCTCTACATTTGAAGATCTGCTCCATGTTTATGCACTCCTCAGGATTCCTTTGATCACGGCTTGCACTCGGTTTCACAGATTGCCTTTCACATTTTCTCACCTTTACCATTCCTGCTTCAAGAGACTATGGTTTGGATTCTCTCCTATGATCACTGCTAAAACTTGATTATTTCTGTTTCAGAAACCCTCAGACAAATTTTTTTCTTCTATCCAGATGCAAGTGATAATCCTGGGGGGTTTTTTTTGTTTGTTTGTTTTTTTTTTTTTTTTTTTTACTGCACTAAGGGAAAATAATGTACAAACTTTTTATTATTTTTTAACAGCTAAGTTGTTATTATTATTATACCCAAGTAATTGGAGTTTTTTAATAATTCCATTTGTACTTCTTCTTGAAAGTATCTTGTGCATTCGTGCTTTTCATGCTTGAATGTTGTGAGGTTCCTCCTGGCCTGTCCCATATCTAAGAATGAAGTGTGATTTAGCCAGGATGAATGTAAAGTATCCGTGGAAACTTAGTGATTCATTTGCACAATATAACTTAATGTTATATATATTTTTAACTATAATAAATAGCAAATAGTAATTAGATAAATATGTCATCAGAGACCAAACATTTGAATAATTTTGAGAAGATTCAAAACTGGAAGGATTTTTTTTTTTTCCCCTAAAAAGCTAGGAAATAAGTAACAGCCAACAATACAAGTGCTGACATTTCAGGCATAGACCTAAAAATGTGAACATGTTACAAGTGAGATACAGGATTTCGCATATTATGTCTACATTATTACATGTATTAAATTGTGGTAGTTCAGAAGAATTTAAACGTGTACCAAAAATTACCTACATGTACAATGTAATCTGTGGTGATCAATATGAAATTTTTTAGGTATGTCTGGGAAAATACAGAATGAAGCTTGCTTTGGATATATTAAGACATGAATTTTCAAATTTATACATTTCTGGGTTTCTTCAAACTGTCTTGGGAAAATCCAGAATTTTTTGGACAAGCTCATAAGTACTTGCCTTACTTGAGCACTGTGAAATTATGACAGAAACTTCACATTTGGGTTTGTGCAAACATTTCTTAAGTTGCCTAATAGGTCATGGACAAGACCAATGCACTTCTCTGGAGCATTGTGCTCATGCTGCAATTCTGCCACTCTGCACTCCCACAGGTGCTGTGGGAGAAGATGTACTTACATTTTTTTTTAAATACCCTTCTTGGGGAGAAATGTCAGTGTGAAGTCAAGTAGTTCTAGGTGGTGTTGGTTAAAGAGCTGAAAATCACAATAGCCTTCTAATTTGGGCTACATTTTCACGAAACCAGCCGAGAAGTGAATTGGAGAAGGGCTGTGCCATGTTTCTTACATTGTAGTTTTCCCAAATCCAAAAGTTCAACTCAAGTTCTGAAAGTAGTTAACTGATTTTTGCTGCGAGAGTTGTGCTTTCTCATTAACTAACAGACTATAACCGGTAGTGGTTTCACCAAGCTCAGTGTGATTGAGGGACAGTGACTTTGGTCTTTCAAATCTAAATTTAAAATTGTGTTACATGAAAGATGGATAATACAAAGATGTTTTGATGTCATTGCTCAGGAATAGTTAACATATTACTTTTAGAATTCTGTTGAAAAGGTGAAGATTTTATTTAGGAAAGTTTAGAGAATTTCTGAAGAGGCAAGTGTAAGTGGAAATCTGTAATGGATTTCTGGCCAGATAATTTTGGATCTATCTATGTAATTTGCTTGGGCAAAACTGAAGTATTTCCTGGTTAACTTTTCAAATTATTCTCCACTGAATAACTGAAAATGCAATAATTTCTTCTGTTTAATATCCTAAATTAGAGGAAGCCTGGGTAAAGTCAGCTGTTTGAGCAGATTTCAAAATAGTTTTAGTGGATAACACAAACTTTAAAAAGAACAGATATTAGAAATTTTGAACTCCAGCTCTAATAGAAATGCAACTGGAGGACAAAGCTTTAACAGACATATTATTACATGATATAGTCAGTTTCTAAAGAAAAAGCTTCAAGATAGTTTGTCTGCATCAAAACTATTTAAAAAAAAATTTGGTTACCTCTTTAATAGAATCATAGAATTTGCTGGGTTGGAAGGGACCCATAGGGATCATCGAATCCCACTTTTTGCCGTGCACAGGACACCCCGAGTCACACCCTGTCCTGAGAGAGTTGTCCAAACTTTCTTGAGCTCTGTCCTTGGTGCTGTAACTACTGCTCTGGGGAGCTGTTCCCCTTGCAAAGGATATATTTCTAGTCGGCCTTCAAATGAAACCTTGCGAAAATCAGTTAATATACAGGGCAGATGTTTCTGCCTGTTGTTTTCTTCACTTATAAATTCTAATTATTTTTTTCTTTGTTTTACAGTTTACATAAAATCCTAATGGATTTACAGAATAAGCAGCTAGCCCAGTTAGCTGATTGGCTGACAAAAACAGAGGAAAAGACAAAGAAAATCGATTTGGAACCCTTAGGTCCAGATCTAGAGGACCTAAAGCGTCAAATAGAAGAGCATAAGGTATGCTGTGGTGTGCTTCCAAAGGCATGAAAACCAAGTGGGGTGTTTGACATTTTAAAAGCTCTACTGCTGCCATTACAGCATAGCAAAGTAATATGAAATCTTGGTTTAATATTTAGTGTTGTGTAGAGTTAACAAGCTTTTGTAGATGTATTTTATCACAACTGTGAGTTTTATTCCAATATTAAAAAAAGAATGCTTTCTTTATATATATCAACAATATTCTGGAATATGCAAGACAATAGTAACATCTTTTCATTACGTTGCAATAAGAATATATCAGATTTTTTAATACCTGAGTATTCTTTTTGCATCTTAGTTTTTTTCTTTACATGTCGTAGCAGCAGTAGTCAGACCACATAATCTTGTTAGGACTCCCGAGATTCGAAACATGTATTTGCACTGAATATATATTATGCATTGTAAAATGCACTGATTTCTAACTGTAGAAAATTTTTTTTGGTAATGTATTTAAATAACAAAAAAATAACAAACTTATAAATGGAATGTGAGATGGAATTTGGCCAATTTTTTTCCACATTACATGAGGATAATTTTTTAATTGGAAAGAACTAAAAGCTAAAGAAAGAACTAAGAACTAAAAAGACAGAGATAATACCTTGTGTAATATATTTATTCAATTTACTGGATTAGATTGCCTTGCTTCATTTTAATTTAGATTTAAAAATAAATTTATCTGTGTGTCAATAGCACATGGTGATGATGATAAGGAAACAGGGAAATACAGAAAACAGAGGTGATTTTGATTTGTGAGATGGTGGATATTTAATGTGATGGCCTGTTAATGTCTCTACATCAGTGGCTCAAAGCAGTTCTTTTCCATGGTACCTTGAGAGATTTTAACACCTGATGCTTCATGGCCTGTGCCAGTGCTAATCCAGGTTTTAGAGGGCAGATCAACCTGAAAAACAATTCAACCTGAAATCAGCCCTTACGGTTGCTTTAAAAAGAGGTCAAAAGTTAAAAAAGACTTCATGATCCACTTGTGTGTTAAAGATGATTTCTTTGAATTCTGATTAAGGAGTGCTACTGAAGAATACAAATTCTACCGCTCCTGCTGCTGTTTGTGCTGTCTGTACTTGCCTTGTGAGGAGACAATGTATTTCAGTATGTGGCTTTGCTAGCTAAGGACATTTTCTGACATTAAATTTTCTTTTAAGAAAAGACAGCAGGTAATTATGGTAATTGGAGAAAGAAACTTGAAAGAGTTTGAATACACAGGTATAAGACTTGAATAACTTTACTCCTATTTCTATGGATTTTATGCTTGAATACTAACATAAGGTGTAATCCTTTTATTTATGTGATATCTTTATGCTACTTCTTTCTAATACTGAGAAAAATGGATATTTAGCTTGTATTTGAAGATTCTGAGTGAAGACATGCAGAAATCTCTCTTCCACGTACTAGTTCTTCATTCTTGGTGTGTTGAGTTAGTGAACATTATTTATTTATGTGTATTGCTACTCAAATCTGTTTCATGTGCAAGAAGCAATTTAGCTAGCAATGCTGGAAATAAAATGTTTTGGGCTTAATTTTAATTACATTTGTATTCATTTGTAATTTGCCTTATTCAGAAGTGAAAAACCAGGGTTCTCTAGTCTTTCAATTATTGAGAGAAATTTTCATATAATTTTATTTTATATTATATACAGCAGAGCTACTTCCTATAGCAAGGGTTAAAACAATGGAATTTTAGTAGGACAGTTATTGCTTCATTATTAAACAAGCAAACAAAAAAGCAAAACCCAACACCCTTCATATTTTATCTTAGTCACACATGACTCTGGTTGTATCAGAAAACAATGTTTTGTAAATTCATGAAAGGAACCAAAAGTTAGAAGATATAAAAGGCAATTATAATTTCAAATGAAAAAGACATCAGTGAACAGGATAGGTTTGTGTTGTTATCATCCTGTCTCCATCTCCTCTTTACCCTTACAATTTTCTTTCCTCTCTTCAGCTGTTCATTAGTAGCTACTTTTCATTTAATGTTATGTATCCCCCTTTGACTTACGATTTCCATACACCTGACTTCTTTAGTCTATGTATTTTAAAAGAATGTTGCAAAAATATTGGTCTTGGGTTCTTGTGACTGACACTTCAGTTTCTCTTCTGGGTCCTATAACAAAAAACAAAACAACAAAAAAACCCAAAGAAACAAACAAATAAAAAACCCAAAGAACAACAACAACAACAACAACAAAACCTAACAGAAACCAAAAGACAAAAAAAACCCACCACCACCAAAAACCCTAAAAAAAACCCCAAAAAACCTCCACTAATGTGTGTTAGAAATGGCACCCATAACTCAGACCAGAGAAAGAACACAACATTCTTTCCAGCATGCTACTTAGTTCAGAAATACATGAGGTTAATATCTTGATAGTGCTGAAAATTTTCTGAGTGCACTGAAGTAGTGGTAAACTCTAGAAAATTTTATGTCATTAGAAAGATACACAGTTCTGGTAAGAAATCTGACATAGTCAATATATTTTGGAATGGTAGTTAAGCATTTTAGTGAAGTATAGTTTTTTCCTGTAGTGTTTTAATTATTTTGTCTCCTGTTACAATTATACCTTTCTTATAATTTTGCGAAGGAAGAAAGCTACTTTTCAGTAAAAATTTAAGGACTATTGAGCTGTCCAAGCAGAATGTTGTATCAGAAATGTTGTAATTAATAAAAAATTGTGCTTTTAATTGCACTGGTTTTATTATTCCAAGTTATTATTATAGTATATATAGTTAGTAATTTTTATCGTTTCATTAACTTTCTAAAAACATCTAAGCTTTTTTAGTGCTAGGATTTTTAGTATTTCACATTAATTTAAAAGGTAAAATGAGACACTTCTTCAGTGTCCAAATATCAGGATGGATTTGTCTTTGGCTACTTGGATGACTTTGGTAGACATTTTTATTCACTTTGAGCTGGGTTATGTTGGAGTTGTATAAGTTGTTATCTGATAGATGGGAATTAAAGTTACTGTGGAGTTTTATGAGTTTCTGTTGTTGCTATCTTTATCCATCAACATCTATATCCGTCTTAAATTTTAAGTCCCTGAAAATTTGCTGTTTCTCTAATAAGCTCATGACAACTTGTTAGAAATTTCAATTTAAATGATTTGAGCAGAGTGTACTCTTGCCTTGAGACTGTCCTTCGTAAATTCCTGTTCCAACAAGATCCTGTAAACAAACAATTTTCACCAATGAATTTCATGGTAAAAATAGACACTTGGGTTATAAAGAACAGGCCTTTACCTCAGAGTAAATTGAATCTGCCTGAGGATTAGATAATGACTCAACTTTCTGGTTCATCTCTTCCATGACTTCTCAAGTCGTTCACAATGTGTGAGACTCCCACTCCCCAAGTGCCATTCACTCCTGCACTTGCAGAGCATCACTAACTCTGGTTTTGTTCTGCGATGCCATCTGTCAGATTCCAACTAATAAGGAAATAAAAGTCACCTTGTCCATGGCTGTAGACTCGCAGAGCAATGAATTTGTTTTGTATGGCTTAAAGAGGGGGTTAAGCGTGCAGGAAGCGAGCTGTGTTATACACTCTGATCCATGAGTGCTCTGCCTCCTCTCCCTGATCAAATGCTGGGTCATAAAATGTTGAGAAGTCTAAATTCCAGGGATGGCTCTAACAATTTAGTGTACTTCACAGTCCTTGAGAATTGTTTTATAGTGTAGCTCTCTGAAGCAAATGGTACTCACAGGCATGAAAGTCAGGAAAAGGATTCTTATATATTGTCTCAATATGCCCATGAAGGAATTAACTCTGAAATGTGTGGTAAGAAATTTATGCCCTGAAAATAAAGTAGTCTGTGAATTCCTTTCCTATTGCTTATAACCACATTATATTTATTTTTTAAATTTTCTAATAGAAGATGTCTTATCAAAGAGGTTTAGAATGCATGACCTTATCTTCAGCAAGGACTTGTTCTTCATACATAAGTGAATTACTCTACTTGAAAAAGGAGCAGAAAACCATAACATATTCAATTCAAAATAGTTGCAATGCAGTCAAGGTTTCTCTTGTGACAAGGACATGTCATTTTTCAGACCATAACTATCCCACTATATATGTATTAATCCCTAGAACACCCTCACCAGAAATATTGAGGACATAATCCAGGACTTTGGTTTCCCCCATTGTTTTGTTGGTTTGAAGCAAGTTAGAGACACCAGAAAGTGTGTCAGGCAATATGGAGTCCTGGATGCCTTGGGGTTTTTTTCAGGGGAGTGGTATGAGGTCTTCTCTGTGGTTTTAATTTTCAGTACCAACACTTCATTACCTCCTTCCATTTTTGCTATGCCTCAGTAAAGGAAGGAGAAAATAGATCGGGCTGCTCAGTTCCCTGGTGCCAGAGCTGGGCTGGTTTTGATTTTGTTAACAAACTATAGCAAAGGAGGAGTTCCATCTTCCACAGCAAGTGAGGGGGGAAAAAAAGAAAAGGGCAAGAAAGGTTTTCCTCAGATATGCAGAAATCACGAAATATCTTTGTTTCTTGCTTAGTTTCCTGGTTTCTTCAGTGAGTGAAACTAGGGTGCTGCATGAGTTTCCTAAAGGTGGGTCATCGCCTGAGCAGTTATCTCCTATGTCAGTAATGTCATAGGGGTACCAAGCTGAAGTTAGTATGTGGTTGTTTAATGAAATCCACGTGATTTTTAATGTTCTTGCAAGTTTGAAAAAATTTAATATTTTCATGTATTAATATGAAGTGCAAAATTAAATTCTGGCATTTTAAAATCTGCAGGCTATTGGTATGTATACATAGTATGTGAGTATCTGTAAATCATCTACATAAACTCAACAAATCATTTCTCAAGCCAAATTTTCAACCTGGAATATTGTATTAAGAGTTAGGACTTGTGAGTGAGAAACTTTAAGCTCTGAAGTTCTCATAGTTGGTTGGTTGTGCAAATTAATAAGTCAATAGTACACAGTGTTTTGTTTTTTTTGTTTTTTTTTACTTTGGAGCACGTTCTATAACACTTTAATGCTTTAATTATAGGCATTTCAAGAAGATCTGGAACAGGAACAAGTAAAAGTGAATTCTCTAACCCATATGGTAGTGGTGGTGGATGAAAACAGCGGAGACAGAGCTACTGCTGCATTGGAAGAGCAGCTTCAGGTAATGACTAAATGGCAATGCTGGTCCCAAAAAATTGAAATAGGAAGTTTTTTAAATAAGCAAAAGCAGATAGTGAATGTGTACAGGATCTTCATTTGTAGACAAATAATGGTTATCCAGAAATACTAAGATTATGCTGTTTTTTCTAAAGCACTTTTGGGGGAAAATTCATAATTTATTTCCCATTATTTTCTTTTGGCCGTGTTTCTTAGGGAATGTAGGGAATTGTCTCTCAATTGTATTTTCTAAATACAATTACTTGAGTATCTTTAAAAGAATGACACATTGGAGATCCATTTATAATAGAGCTAGCAGCCAAGATATTCTAAAAGTTTGTCAAATATTAGCTTACTCATACTAGAAGTTCACTATTTCATTTGCATCTTTAAAAAGCTGCTACTGCTGTATTATTTATATTCCATTGCTCTTACTGTAACTTGTGAATGAAATAGGATAAATGAAAGTGGATAATTTATGTTGAGATACATTGAAGGAGGGTTCTCTTGTGTTGGTGGTCAGATATCCAGGGACACAGCTCAAGAGGAATTGCAATATTACAACCAAGATTCCTTTTATTTTTCATTTTGCTTCATTACCCAAGAAAATAAATGTTTGTGGGTTTTAAATCAGTAAAACCTAAGGTTTCTCTCGAGAAGCTATCAATACATTCAGCCAGAAGGTATAGCTGTAGCACAGACAGATACCTGTGTGCTGTCTCAAATGAAGCTGATTTGGGTACCAATACCAGTAAATCAGTAATTGGTTTGGAATTTAGAGTAGGTTTGGTGAAGATGCAGAGCACTGCCACTTCAAAAAGAAATCTGTTTTCTCTACTGCAGCTACTTAGTCACTCAAGGAGCACAACCCAGCCAAGATAACAATACAGCCTCTACTGATCCATAATTATTAATTCCTTTTGACTTCATCTTAAACATCAGAACAGTGGTGTGCCTGCTCAAAATAGTCTTAAACTTCCAGACTTTCTTGCCAGCCAGCTCCTTAGAACTGTTCAGTGGAATAAAACACATCCCTACCAAGAACATGGCTCCAGAAGCTAAACTAAACTTTTAAAATATCTTGAATGGAAGAAGAAAGAAAATTATTGATGGTATTTGACATTTAGAGCACTTCATGAATTAGAAAATGTAGAAATGAGAATTTTTAATAGTGTGAAAAACAAATTAAAGGTTGGTGGATTATTACACACGTAATCTAATTTCACATCTTCAGAAAGAAGAATTAAGTGAACATCAGGTGACATAGCTTCAACCCATATTTTTACAATGGTTGCAAAGGTACCATTAGTATCCTGTGCAGCCCCTGTGGCTGACCCATATTGGAATAAAACCTGAAATACAACTAAGACATTGCTGCAATACCTTAAAGAAACACAATGAATGCTGAATGTAAATTAAACACAGTGGAAAGATACGATTTGTAACTGTACTAGTGGAGAAAGCACCTGTTGTTTGCGTAAAGTGTGCCCAATTATTACTGTCTTAGAAAAGGTAAATTCCTTGAAAGATGCTAGCAAGACAATTCCTGAGTACTCTCACCCTACAGGCCTCCTCTGAGCACAGCATGGGGTGGTGTGGAACGATCCACTTTCTCTTCTGTTCTCACCTGGAATCACACCCTCTTACAGAAGAATCTGAAAGAAAAGTTAATAATCCCATTGTTCTGGAAGTCAAATAACATGTTGCAATATTACAGATGTTAATAAAAACCAAATACAGATATAAATCTATTTGGTTTAGAGTGTTAGGGAGTGTGGAAACTTTTATACTTTAATGCCCAGGGGAACTGAGTTACCATACTCCACCTACTCTCCTAGTGAAATGTTACACCCCTTTTTTTGTGTTCAGAAACTGTCCAGAATTTCTTTTTTTTCATATCACTTGCAGTCTGAATATAAGCACAGGAGATAAAATGTGTTGACAGGCACAACCACTAGAGCATTTGACAAAAAACACAATGGAGCAAAGTTTTAAGCTTGACTATGTATCTGTCAGTCTGACTTGTAAAAGTTGAACAAAACAAGAGCATGAACTGTCAGACAAAAGAGCTTAATAAGGCTGGCTTACTGAGATGCTGGTCAGGATAAGATTAGGAAGAAAATGAGAAGTTATTGTCATGTAATAGTCAAAGAGGCATTTTCTAAGCACATGCAATTCAGTTATGCTTTTCTTTTTGAGATTGTGATTCCTGAAATATTTTCATACATATAAATATCAGTGTATGTATTGTATATTTTTTTTTAAAGTATCTCTGTAAGACAGTTTTTTTTAAGCTTAAAATGAATTTTTCGAGATTTTAGGTCTCAGAAAAGTTGACAAGAATCTATACGGGTTTTAAATGAACAGTATAGAAGTTCCTGTTTTTTTGCCTATGCAAAAACATATCTATTTAAGAGGCAATTAATGGCATAGAAGCCAAAAGTGTCCCCTGAAAGAAATTATCCATTGATAATTTAATCTTGCTTGGAAAAATAAAAGTAAACACAATTGCAAGGCTTTTCTTAGAAACAGCTGTCCCCCTAAGCTACTTTGAGAGACTACAGCTAGACTGGGTGAGTGTGAATATGAAAACTACTTTTACACTACTTTGAGTATTTGACATATCAGTGTGTGACATGTTGAGAGGCTCTGCTTATGCTGCTACTGAGAACCAACTATTTGGATTTAAAATGCTGAGACCCCAATTAAACTCAACCCAAGGATTTACCAAGGCAGCTGCTGAATAAGGCTCAAATCTATATTTAGTGCTGCAAAATCAAAGGATTTTTCTAGAAGATCTGTTGCTGTACTCTGACTTGTTTCTACAGGAAAAATGTGGGAAATAATCTTCAGCCCAGAGAAATGGCTGGATAACATACAGAAGCCATGAATGCAGGGAGATTTTTTCCCTAATTACACCCAGCAGACAACAGGTCTCTTAAGGACGCTTGTGGGCTAGCTCAAATTAGAGGCTTCCCCAGGCTTTGGGGGTCAGGGTCTGTGCTAGAAAGAAAACAGTATTAAGTGTGTCAAATGCTACTTGATAGCTTATTCCCCTGCTGAGGGAAGGAGCTGACGGTAATTTCCAGGATTATGTATTCATATTATTCAGGGTATTATCCTTTGATTGAAGATGATATATGGGTAGTTCTTGTAAAAATACATCAAAATAAGTGAGGAATGTTAAAGAATGAATAGACTATTTCAGTTGACTCACTGAGCACTTCTGAGAAGAAGTTACATCCTACAAAGTTCAGGGGTTTCCAAGACCTGCTCATCACAATGGTATGATACTCCTGGTTGATGCCTGGGGGGTTGAAAATCCCCATAAGGATAAAGGTTACCAATCTAGAAATTTCTCCTAATTGCCTGTAGAATAACACATCAGTCTTTATGTCCTGAGCAGTCTGGAGTTCTCCATCCCAGAACTCCAACTATGGGACTCATTCCACCAAGTCTCACTAAAACCAAAGCTATCATAGCTCTGGGACCTGACCATTCCTTCCTGTTCATCTTGTTTGTTTCTCCTGCTCTTTGTGTTGGTGTATGAAATGTTGAGCATTTCAGAACTCCACACAAAACTGATAGTTACATGGTAGAAATTCTATGAATGGGCTAAATGTTCTGTTTTAAAGAATTAATTTTGGATATAGACAAAAGCATTTTTCCACTTTTTCATCATTATTTTAAAAAGTGGATAGCTGCACCTGATTAGAAAAGCATTTTTCAAATAAACACCATTAGCTGGAGGCTTAAATTATTTCACTCCAGTGTTCCCAAGATTTATGTTTGTTTTACTCTTTTTCTCTTGTTTGTGTGCTTCCTTACTTTGACCTTTTAACAGACTTGAAATATTTCATCTTCTGCTTTTGATAGTCATAAGGAATATTCTTTCAGTGTTGTCTGAGTAGAAAAAGAAACAAAAAAACAATCTGCTTTTGCATGCAGATTTCTCTAAAAATTCAAGTTAGGGCTGTAAGTAAAGGCATTTTTTACAGGAGGGCACTTCACTTGTTAGTCTGAATTCAGTTGGTTTCCCTGAAGATTTGTTTTGCCAGGTACTAGGATAAAAACACTTGGTGCAGTCTGAGTTTCTGAGCATCTCACAGGCCACTGTTTGATTTGAATAGAGAGTTAAAGTTGAGCGCTGTATGTTTTAGTACAATAAGTGCTTTATAAATAACAGTCCTGACATGATATTTCAAACTTGGAACTTTGTGTCGTGAATCTGTCCAACCAAACAGCGTATCTTGGTCTCGTGATTGTTATGACCTCTCATGAGAAATAACTGGATTTAAGGTGTCACAGAATCAACATTTTAATCAGGGAAGTTACTTGGTCTTTTTGCTTACTTTATTAAAATAAAAGATCTTGTAAAATTATTAAGAAAAAAAGGTAGGTTTTGTGGCTCTTTGAAATCATATGCTGAAAACAGTATTTTGTATTAACGTCTTTGCTGTGCAGATCAATATATTTCTCAGAGAAAGATATTTGATCTTGTTCAATTGAGGTTTTGGTGTTTTCTAGAGGACCAAACAAGTAATACTTCTGATGGTATACCGCAGTGATAAAGGCGTGTTGATGGATATGTTATTGCAGTTGTTGAGAGAATTTTTTTTAAAGGAGAATTAAGGAAAGTTGGTAGCTTGGATGTGAGATATTTAAAAATAACTCAGATATGAGGATTTTTATAAAATAGCTATGAGGAAAGATATGATTTTTGAACTACTAATTAGCAAGGTAAAAAATATTCAACTGAATATTTTTATGGGTTTAGTGAGTGTCCACTAAACGGAAAATTGTACCTGCTGACTTTTTACTGTGACATGAAACTATTAAAGCAACAAATTCAAATAACATTCTGAAATTTTATCTTTCATATCCTAGGAAGTGAAACTTGCATTTTTTTATTCCTGATAGAAAATACAGTTCTAATTTTAATCCCTTGGTTTTGAGAATCCAACATTTTGGATGCTACATTTTTGCTAAAATCAAATTATAATCTCTATGAGAAATACATAAATACAAAAGATATAGAATCAGTTAATACCTCAAACTGTAAGGAACCCGTAAGAGTCATAAAGTAAATAATTAAATATTTAAAAAGGAAGAAACTATTATCTTTTTGTCAGGATGTGCTTTTGTAGTGGATGAAAAAATAAGAATGCACTAGTATAGAGTATCTTTCAGATGTTTATAAGGGATTTTTTTTAAATTTGGAAGCAGCTGAATAATTTGCATCTGATGCCCAGGGGTAATTGTCAGTATAAATAACTGAAATAAAAGTTTTGTATCATCAACTAAAATAAGGGAGAAGAGAACAAGGTGGCATTTTGTGTAATCTAAATGCATACACGATACCATATGTGACAATGGTACCTGGGAAACCTCAGTGGGATTTGTGCTGGTGTGGGAGCTGATAAGGGTGGGGTTTTTTCCACTGCAATATTTTAAAAGAGGTAAGAACTTTGGCCAGCTGCACTGATGGTGCAACTTAAAAGCCAAATGCTTTTTGCTTTGGCCACATCTTTAGGCCATCATGCTTATGTTTCAAGTAGTTCTGTTTTGGGCATCATGAAGTTTTGAAACAGAGGGGGTTTTTGAAAATGTAGTACTAGAAACTTGCTAGAAAACTGTCTGTAGATTAGTATTAAAATATTCTGTGTTTGGATCTATTGCTTTCCCTATTTTCTCCCTTTTGGTTTTATTCCTAATGGTCCTAAAATCCATTTCAAAGTGATACGCAACATATTTTAAGAGCATGTGCCTGATAAAAAAGTGAATTAGGAAATCCCTTTCATAAAAAACCTCTGATGCCATAGGGAAAACAGCTTTCCTTGTTTAGGGGGAAAAAAGTAAACAAACTCTCTTTTTGTGTTTTTTTTCTCTCTAGCGCTTTGGAAAACGGTGGGCAGCCATCTGTAGATGGACAGAGGAGCGATGGGTCCTTCTGCAAGATATCCTTCGTAAATGGCAGCATTTTGCAGAAGAGCAGGTGAGTAGATTTTTAAGTTATAAATAAAATTGTTCTTCAAAATATTATAGGAAATATAATAATATATAATATATGTAATACATGTAGGAAAGGCCTGACTGAAGCTTTTTCTCTCCAATTTTGTTTCAGTGCCTTTTTGATGCATGGCTTACTGAGAAAGAGGATGCTGTGAGCAAAATTCATACAACTGGCTTTGGAGATCAAAGTGAAATGCTAACCAATCTCAGCAAATTAGCTGTATGTATTTTTTGTTCTTCTATTTTATGCTGAACTTCCTTAATCTGAGTCTGAATGCACATGGATTTACCCCACTCTCAGACCCTGTGGTTTAACAGTTTCATACTTTGGGACTGGGCATTACGTCCTGTGGATGGAACAGGTTGCTCCATAGCCTTGCTGATAAAGGAGCCAGTAGATATAGGACTTTTTCTTGATTACATCTTCAGTCAAAAGCTCATGAAATAAAATAGCATTTGTGTGTCTTAAAAATAAGTATACTTTGATGCTGAAAGTTTCTTTGTTGATACTGTTGGTTTATATATTGTGTGTGACACGGAGTATATATACACATCTGCAAAGGCATATGCATGTAAGTAACATACAGCATACCCTCTTAAGCATTCCTTGAACGTGAAAAACCTGGAGGCTCAGAAGTTACGAAATATTGAAGTTAATACTACTTTACAGCTGTAACTCAGCATCAGATGTGTAGTTACATGCTCAAAATGTACCCTTTTCAACATGTCCTCCTCCTCACTCTTCAGCAAATGCTCCACTGTGCATGGTTTTTATGGAGGGCACATAGGTCTGGCTGTACCTGTAGAGGTCAAAAACTTGTCGCAGCCTAGACTTGCCAATGGTTTTACAGCAGTAGGACCTTTGTATAGAAAACTATATGGTATTTTGGTATGTAATTATAATTGTCTGTGCATTTAGAGGAAAAGAAACAATCATGTCCATGCTTTGGTTAAAATAGGTAAATTATTATTGCTTTATTAGGAACAAAATTGGTAATCTTTTCAGGCATGAACAGTTCTCTATTATTAATTAGTTATTAATAATTAATAAGTAATAATTAATATAATGGCATATCAAACAATAATTATATATTGTTTATTAATTATTTATTACTGGCTATACATATCTTGGTTTATATATATATCTAAGACTCAGCCTTAGATTTTTAAAAATTAATGTAGGATTTATGTACTTCTCATCATTCTGTATTAAAAGTAGAAATATTCAGGCTTTGGATTGATAGAAATACCATGATGTTTCTGAGGTTTAAGTAACTATGATATTTCTAAAACTTACTCCATTTTATCCTCACATATACAAGTATATAACATTCAAAAAATAAACTTACAGACTGATTATTTAGTTCCATTGTAGCTGATCCAGAGTTATTGGTAGATGTACATTTGATTCATAGAATGACTAAGTAGTTAATGCAAGAACCAAAAGATTGATTTTTAGCATATTCTTGAGACACTTTAATTATTACCCTCCCAAAGATACACTTTTTTCCTTCCTCCCTTCTGTTTCCTTCTGCAACTCTTTAGGGGTTAATAAAAATATGCATTTAGAAGTACAGACTTGGATTTTGATTAAAGATTACTTAGGATTAAGTCAACTTCTTTGTAAAGGAAGGCAAACGTATTTGCTTCAGTGTATATACTTCTTGGAAGTTCTAGCAATCTAACATGTGAGCAATCTTGAAGCTGACTTCAAGCCAGGCTTTTAAAGCATAGTGGATTAGAGGCAACCCAGGATGTTTTAGACTGCCTTCATGAAGAAAAATGTATTACAAGAAATTCAGATTTATTCCAAAAGTTTGTACTTTTGGATTTCAGAAGGTTGCTAGAGGACATAGGTACCGAGGGTTGAAATCTTTGTCACAAATTGTGAAGTAGCAGACTGTTAATGGTTTGCAAGTGTTAAGGATAGGGCCAGTTTGGATACCTTTCGGAATTGCTTGAAAATATGATGTTAAGAAGGAAACTCATTAAGAAGGAAACAAATACAGTAGTATTTTCATAAGTTTCATTAATTAAACAAGTATGAACTCTTATGAAGTTAAAATTATGTTGCCAGTTTAAATTGTTAGGCATTATTGTCATGAAATAATTGTGGTCTTTCATGAAACAGTGGACGTCATAAAATGGTAAATAAAGTGATTTTTCCAGTGCCCTGAACCTCAAAAAGAATCATGTCATCCTTAACAGAACAGGTGGAGTTTATTAATTGCAACTTAATCTTTTTTACACATTAATAACTTTGATCTTTGTAGAAACATGATTCATAATGAAATAATTTAGGTATTCAAATATTGGTGGTATGCTAGAACACTGCCTCTTCAGTGACTTTGATTTGCAGCAGAAGAATAGTTTTACTTTTGGAATTCCTCCATCAGGTTTTAGACCTAGTAGCAGTCATTTCCAAATTCAAATTTGGCATTTGCACAATGCCAAATTGCCAGCAGTTTTGTGTATGAAGATTTACTGTTTTAATCTTGTCTGAACCATGGGGAATTTGTATTAATGCATCAGCCGCATTAATTTTTTTTTTGCAGGGAATGTATTCTCCAACTCTTGGACTGGCTTTTAGAAATAGGGAAAAATGGGATCGTGCTGTCCTGACCCTGACATGCACATCATGCCTGTCTTTTGGAGCATTTTATTTTGGACTTAGACATGTGTTTGAATGTAGTAGAGGAGAAGCTGTCACCAAGAATCACTCTTACAATTTGGCCTGAATTGTAAAAATGAGTCTGTAAGGGAATAAAAATATATTTTCATATCCCTCAGTGGTCCAATCACTTCCAGCAAGAAATTACAGCATTAGTTTTTCCTGTTAGACCTTAAGAATTTTAGGTTTGATATCGCGGTATAGCATGAGAGCTTCCAGCCTATGTTTTCTGCCTATATTATATGGAGAACTTGGCAAGATTAGGGTCTTGTTCTTTAGTCAATCTCTTAAGCCTGAAGGAGGTTCCCGAAGGCAATTTATTAAACCATTTAGCACTATGACTGTTGATTTGAAATTCCACAACCCTCCTCCAAGGCCCTAAGCATTCTGAAGTGACTGACATGAAATAGGTCTGTTGAGATCCTGTTCACAGTAGGAAAACCCTTGGCTTATGTCACATTAATGTCCCCAGACAGGAGCCTGCTCCAGTGTGGGTTCTCCACAGGGTCACCGCTTCCTTCAGAGCCCGTCTGCCTGTTCTGGTGTAGCGTCCTCCACAGACTGCAGTTTATTTCCAAGGATTTATTCAATATTTGCTCATGAAAATTTATCTTTTTTGTCATTAAGTCTTTTCTGGGATCTTCCTAGTTTAAAAGTCAGAAAAACTGTTCAGCAGATAGTTGATCCTGTTCTTAAAATGGTACCTTAAAACAACTGAGTTGTTTTTTGTTTTGTTTTGTTGTTCTTTTGTTGGTTTTTGTTTTGTTTTTTTTTTAATTTTCCACCTACCATTTATTCACTGGTATTATAATTGTCTCTAATTCTTACCCAAAGTGTTGGGGAAAACAGAACATGCACTGAGGTGGAAGATGTGATGCACTGAGAGTGAAACTGAGGTGAAACTTTGGTGCCGTGTATGATAGATTGTTGTCATGTCCTAGGCCTACAAAATGTAGGCTGTAAAATGAAGTTGGCATATTCCTTTTTTTTTTTTTTTTGCAAAAAATTCTGAGGGCTATTGCAAAGGTGTACAAGATCTGCCTCTACATATTTGTAGAATATCTTCCATTAATATAAATCTTGTCTTCACCTAATGTTTTTTTTATTTTTTTTTAACTTTTTATAGAAAATAAGTTAGATATTACACTGTTTTTGACTGGAATAAACTTCTTAGCAGCTGAAAATTTACTTTACAGTGGGTGTTGCTGGTTAGACTATTACAGTAAGCAAATTAAGTTTTTGATGTGTAAGGAAAAGAAAAAAACAATAATTTAAAACTTAAATCCCAAAAAAATAGAACCACATTACCAAAAAAAAGGGAAATCACTTTATTACATTCAAATATCAGGATTTACAGTATGTACTTGACAGAAGTTATGACTGATATATTTGATAATTAATTTCATAAAGCAGACTACCATTTCTTGTCTTCCAAATTGGCAAATTACATATTTTGTAGTTACTATTACTATTTTAGGTCTATTTTTGTACTGGGGGGAAAAAAAACCGAAACAAAACCAGAGTGTATTTTTGGTTATTGTGGCACACTGACAGGTTTTCAATGAGGAAATGTGAAAACAGAATCTCCCAGTATAGCTTTCCTTGTTGACTGTAGCTATCACAAAAGCATATTAAATTGTAGTGAGCAGTATCTTTGAGAGAAATGTTTAGCATCCTTCTCTTTGTAGTGTTTGACTTCCTGCTCGTGCTCCAGGTGTCTTGGATTGATGCTGAACTCACTGGTGCATTATACAGCTGTTGTGAGCTGGGTGGCTGGAAATCAAACTCTGCTGTTCAGAGCTAAATAATGTTTCACAGGATACCATTTTTTGTTATTCCAGTCAGTGTATATGGTGGCTTCCACATGAGCTTTTTCTGACAATGTAGGCGTGAAAAAAAGGTCAAATATAGAAGAGCTTGAAACTTAAAATGCTAAACTGGTCTGCATCTACTTTCCTCCATCTGTTAGATCTCCTACTATGCAAACAGATTCTTAAATATAAAGTTAGCTTCTACTTCTCAGGGATATATCAATTTAAATTTTGATATGAACGGTACCCACCATTAGTAATTATGATATTTCAAATCACGTCTGAGTCAAAAGAGTACTGATTACAAAGACAATGAATATTTCCTTTCCTGAGTTGTATTTTTATTTACAATTTTGGATTGTATAGGTGTAGACAAGTATACATAGACTAAACTCTGTTGTCTAAACAGAGAGAGTTTAATTATCCCTTTCATGCTTTGTGGGTTACAATGCAATCCACAGGTGCATAGAGAGTTCAAAATTTGGCCATGGTTAGCACAGATTAGGGTGTAGAGAATGAATGTTTAAGAAATGAATATCAGTGAAGAAGACCAGTTAAGGCTTTAAAAAATAAACCCAGGTATGACCTGGGGCTATGGAAGATCCTTGGGTCTGTGAATAGCCTGTTTCATGGGCAGGTTTGCATGTACTGATCTCAGGAGTTTCAAGGTCCCTTAGCAGAGTTTTTTTTTTGCTTGAGTTCCTTGTTTGTTTGGAGGTTTTGTTTGTTTGTTTTAATCATGGTTTGGGATTAAATACTATTTTTCTAGGAAACCTTTTTTTCAATATACAAAATATAAGAAGGTACATTGAAACTTCAAAGAAAGATTGTTTGACATGTTGATATAGTTGTTAACATTAGTGCAATTTTAAGGTTATTCTTGTAACATAACTGTTAGCTTTTTGATTTATGTCACCACTTGAAGCCTACTGTAATTTTCAGCTGTTATGATGCTCTTATGATTTCTCTTCTAAGTTTGTTGATTGTTTTTTTTGTGGGTGTTTTGGTTTGGGTTTTTTTTGTGTATGAATGTATGTTCTTCCTTCTGTTACTTTGTTTAACAGATCCTAAAAGGAGATCTAGAAATGAAAAGGCAAATGATGAGTAAGCTGAAGTTGCTCAGCCAAGATCTCCTTGTGGCTGTGAAAAATAAAGCAGTGGCTCAAAAGCTGGAAAGTCGTCTTGAAAATTTTGCCCAGCGCTGGGATAGCCTTGTGCAGAAGGTGGAGAGCAATTCTAAACAGGTTTGTGGAAACCAGTTTTATCAGTTTGTGACAATCAAATCCTTTGACAGTCAAATGCTTAAAGTAGTTTTGGTGCTGTTTGTTATATTGTTTCAATTTTTTCCCGTGCATAATTGCTTAAGACATATTTTATTTTTAGGACAGTGTAATACAACTGTAATATAACTTTCCAGATTTTTATTTATCTCTTTAGTTTTTAATCTCTCTTTATAATGTTGATTACTTTCTTGGAACTATGTTTTCAGGGATGATACAAACCATAATGAAAATACCTTTCCAGTTAATTTATTTTTAACCTATAATAACAGACTTTTTTATGTCTGTCTCTGTGAAATAGTATGTAGTCTAAAATAAGTGTAAGAACTCTCTGCTAGTTTAAGTGAATTTTTTTTTCAACAGTAAAAGTTTATTATTTATTGCTGGTTTACTTCTGCATATGATATGCTGATTTGAAGATTAAAAAGGCTACAAAAAAGAGAAATTTCTTGGGAATAAGTAAAGGAATCAATCTATACCTGTAACCAAAGGGCCAATGAAAAAATATAACCTGCTATTATTTTAACGACTATATGTTAACGATAATATATTATAAAAACAAATCGAGGTTTTAAACCAAGTAACAAAATTCAGTGTTCTGGTGTAGTACCCAAACCCATATCCAATTTTTTTGCCTAGACATCTTGTTAACATTTCCTTCCTCCTGGACTTAAACCCAAATCAGATCACTTTTTTTCTATTCCATTATCTCACTGATATTAAGTTATTTTTGTGCTGACATTGTATGACTGGTAAAGTGGAAATGGATATTAAGGCTTTTTAATTAGACAGCACAGAGCAGAATGTTACAGCAGGTACCTCTGTCCTGTCCTGTCCACACGGGACAGTTCTTACAGTTCTGGTCAGTTTGATTCAATTCCCTTGAGCATGCTGTCCTTTATTGTTGCTCTATACTAATACTTCTACCAATTATGTTTGGGTAATTAAATAAAAGCTGCTATGCTTCATGTCATGATCTGAATCTCTCTCAGTAACCTTGTGTTCAACTCATACCTTAATATTTTAGTTTGCTCTGTGGTAGTTAGAAAAATCAGCTGAAGTTGGAAAAATCAGTTTGGGAGAATAGAATGGAAGAAAATGGAGTAAAGATACAATTTCACTTAGTAACAGAAAGCAAAACCAGATTGTGTACACAGCATTTATGAGTTGAAAATACGATTTAATTATAGCGTATTCGCTGTAGAAAACCTCTTGTTTCAAATCAGAGGAAAATTCCGGAGATTGATTTTTGAATTTGGGATGGCTAGAGTCACATGATTTGAGGAAGTTAGTAAGTCACTCCTAATTGTTCAAGAGCTGTTTAGATTGGTGATCCCTCCTAAAAGAAGATACTGGTTCTGAAAACGGAACTTAGATTACAGAAAATGCAGTAAGCAGTCCTGAGGCTGTAAACATAGATCAGCACAGCTGGGAGATGCTTTGGAGTCCCAAAACGGTGTAGCTGTCCTATCACAGCAGAACACTTCAGTGGATTTAGCTTTTCCTTGGGACAGAGGTGATGTGCAGTCATGGGCAGCTTGCTTCACCTTCTGGAAGCGCTGCACAGTCGGTGCAGACTGAAGGATCTGTCCCTAAGGCGCTGTGACACTGTTCAGACACATCTTCTCTGAAATCCTGATGGTGTCCTTGATGCCATGTGTTTCTGTCTAGGCAGGGCAGATAAGGTTAGTGGGGTTTTTACATGTATTCATTACAGAACTCATTTCTGTGTTTATGCTGCAAGGAAAAAAATGCCTTTACAGGATCACATTATGCTCTCTAATCATCAGCTGGGGAGGGGGACACTTCA
The DNA here is from genome assembly GCA_013400915.1 of Pardalotus punctatus. Lineage (NCBI taxonomy): Eukaryota > Metazoa > Chordata > Aves > Passeriformes > Pardalotidae > Pardalotus > Pardalotus punctatus. Next base: position 764,953 of record VZTX01022999.1, on the reverse strand, counting down.
AAAAGGGGGACAAATAGAATATTTTTCACTAAAATCTGTCAGAAAATGCACGTTTTATTCATCAAACTTAGGTATTGACTTCAAAATTAACTTTACATGGTTTAGTGGTGGAGTTGGTAAAGCTAGGTCAATACATAAACTCAATGATCTTAAAGGTCGTTTCCAACCTAAAGGATTCTATTATTAATATTTTTCATAGTGCCTTCATAATTGCACTTTTGTCCTTAGTTATTTCCTTTCTTTCCCTTAATAAAGTGTCACTAAATGATTAACTTGTTAACAAAATAAGAAATTAAATGGAAGAGACAACCTCAGGCTCAGTTCAAAGATGATTCTCCAACTAGACATATAAAGTAGTTATAAATCCCAAAGGAAACGTGCAGAAAGTAGAATGTGAGTCCTTCCACATTTGGCTGAATTAATTGCTCTTGAATTCAAGCATCTAATCAGGACACATGGCTGAAGCTTCTGCTACAAATAACTGCATGGCAAGGGTGTGTGAAACAGAGAAATACCTCTAAAAAGCAGTTTGTCCTCATCATGAAAATGTCAGCTTTCCTTCACTGATCACACAGTGGAATCAAGGACAAGGACAGCTTGCTTAGACGAGATTCGTAGCTTCCAGAAACTCTAAACCCAGCTTTGCTGAGTTCATTATGCTCCACTAAATTGTACTGAGAATCTTTCCAAACTAAAGAAAACACCATTCCTCATCTGAACTTCCCCACTCACATAGATAAATTTCATCAAAGAACAGATGACAGTTCCAAAAGTGAGTGTAAAGGAAAATTATGAGTTTATCAGGACAGAGGGCACTTCCAAAGACAGTAATAAATGTTGGCATTAAAGGTAGGCTGCTGTATAAATGAGGAATAAAATGGCATAAAACTACTGAAGTGCTATACATACATTGTACATATGTTTGCCTATAGACAATGAAAAAGATTTGAATTTGTCTACTCTGAAAAGAGATGAGTTTTAACATGTTTCTAAGATGGGCTTGATGTGAGACCGCAGGCAAGCATTGTATTTTGAAAGCCTTTTAATGTGCAGACTTGTGAGTCACCTTAGCACTTTCCATATGATTTTCTAGTGGGTTAAAGCCCTGGACTATATTGCCCCTTCTCAGAATCACATTTGCTATTCAGGGACTGAGAGGGATGAAGAAAATATACAGTTATTATTTGGACCCTCTTTGAATAATACATGAAACACACCACTTTGGTGATTAGAAAGGTGGTTTGGGGTTTTGGGTTTTTTTTCTTTTTGTATTCTTTTTTTTTTTTACCCAGGTAAGCCAATTGGCATTAGTTCTTTTTTTGTAATTCCTAATATTTTTAATGATTGGCCTTTTACACACTAAAGTGCATGCAGTTTAAATGTGAACCTTGCAGAGTATTTTGCAATCTACCTTTTAGTCTTACCCTGTCTCTAATTAGAATGATTATGAACTTCAAATTCACATCTTCATTCTCCTTTTGAAGCATATAGTATTTAACCTCCACTCCTGTTGATTAAGCATGAAAAATACTTTTTTACTGTTTAGACATACAGATCATTACCCCCCACAGCATCGTGACTTGACTGCTCTGAGGAGTAATCGCACTTGCAACTCTGGAAGTGCAGTTCCCCTTCTCCAGCTGAAGCTGCTACTCTGTGTAATTGGCATTATGCTGCAGATTATTCCTGCGGTGCCCTAGCTGTGGTTTATTCTGTGTTGCGCCTTCTTGACTGGAAACTCTGCTCTGGTATTGATTAGGAAATGAAAACATGGCAGGATATGACCCTGGGCATCCTATCATTGATTTTTGGATAAAACAGAGTGTAATAAGAATTCTATGGCAAGAGGGAAAAGAGACAGAGAGACTGTATCCAAAATTATATAATAGGCAAGAAATTATTTTTGTTCTTATGTGCAGTCAGGGAAAGATGACATCAGGTTCTATCCTCAAATTTCATAGAACCCTAGACATTAGAAGCTCTAACTTGCTTTTTCTTCTTCCCTCTAATTAATTAAAATAAAATGGGAAAGAATACTGTATATAGTTTCAATACAATATTTGCTTACTACTGTCGTGATTTCTGTAGGAAAAAAAATATTAAAATCAATACATCTTGTTGAGAGAACTAAAACAAGAGTGTTACTACATAAAATTGTAGTGATTAAAAAGTCAACTGGGTGTTTGTCTCTTCCAAAGAATTTTGTAGTTCCTGTGTTGGCTAAATTCCTGCCAGTCACAAGCAACTTATTAAACTGACATAATTAATCCATAGATTTTTTTAAAAATCTGCTCCGAATCTAAATTTTGTAGTCTTCTGGGTAGTCCAGAGTCTGTTCTAAGACAGCTGCCTGTTTCTAGAGTTGGAAGTTCAGCATTGGGTTAACTGCTCTGTGTCAGAAATACTGACAAAATTACAGTGGTAAAGCACTTCCCTACTTATCACTCCCACTGGCAGACTGGACAAAGAACAGGAAGACTTTTGTGTAGAAGATCATTTGAAGAATTCAGCAGAATTGGCAGAAATTTGTTGGGGTTTTTTTTCAGGTTTCTTAGCTTTACTGATGTTGCCTGCTGGGGAGAGGCTGCTTGCTAACAGTATTTCCCTTTCTTTGTAATTCTATTTTTTAATTTTTATTTTTATTTTTATTTTTATTTTTATTTTTATTTTTTTCCAATGCAAGAAAGCAGGGCGGGAAAGGTGTTAGACCTGGTTGCCTCTTCACTGTTTATAGAAGCACTTATGTGTCAATAACTAAGCAATTCTCTTACTGAGTTTCTGATGCAAGAAGTAATAGATAATTTATGTATATGTTTATAGTTTCATGGACTTTTAGATACTGAAATTTCTGTTGTTGAATTGGAAACTAATTCTTGCATCTTAGCAAAAACAAAGAAGCAGGGCTTTTGTGGTGCACAACTTTTTCTACTCCTGGTATAATTTTTTTCTTTTATTTTCCATTTCACTGCCCTTAAACTGTGAGGTGGTCATTGGAGTTGTAACTAGAGCATTTTGACAAATGAACCATCATCTGACAGAATCAAAAAAAGAAGTGACCTATTTCTCACGAGTTTAGGGATTTAAGAACAGCTGCCCACATTTGAGTCAGAAGTTTCTAGTTTTGTGTTATATGGAAAGTATAAAATGGGCAGTACATGCACAAGCATTGTACAAACAAATATGAGCAAAAAATATCTCTCATCATTCTTTTTCTTAATGCAGCTGAGCTATGCAAAGGAGTCTTTTTCATATTACTGGGGCAACGCTAAATGCATTTGATTGGTAATGTTTACAGTGATACATACCATGGGTATTAGTATCTGGTGTGACCCCTTAATATTGTTTTTTAATTACGGAATAAAACTGATGCAAATTAATTTGCCTTCTAGTGCATGTTTTCTAATATAAGATTTCCTGACAGAAATTTAACTGTACTTTCATGCAAATAGGTTATGGCAAATTACATTCTATTTGAAAATTTTTATAAATGGTAAAAATAATATTTGGTAATTTAGTGCCGTTTTCATGCCTTTATCACCTCTCAAGGAACAAATTTTCAGACTGGGGGCTGGGTAACATTTAGTAACAGTAACATTTTATATATTTGCTATCATTCAATTCCATCATAAAATTCCATTCATTTCTTTTCTTCATTCAGCATGGATTACAGGGAGCCAGAAGTTCATTAGAATCCTTTCTGCTTTTGATATTGGCTTTTGCAGATATCTTATTCACACAGCATGAGTCAGATAAAACAATCTGGCTTGAGTTGCCTATAATGTTGGTTTTTTCTGAAGGTCAGCCTATAATGAAATGCGAGCAGTTTCTCATTATTTTCTATTGCTACTCAAAGCAGTCTTTACTGAAGTCTTTCAAACAATGTATGACCTCTGTTTTTATACTTCTCACAGATTTCGCAGGCTGTCACTACCACTCAGACATCACTAACACAGACAACTGTAATGGAAACTGTAACTATGGTGACCACAAGAGAGCAAATCCTGGTTAAGCATGCTAAAGAGGAACTCCCACCACCTCCACCCCACAAAAAAAGGCAACTCCTTGTGGATTCAGAAATTAGGAAGAGGTGAGAGTCATCAAGAGATGGAGAGAGAATACTGATAGAGTCTGGATGAAAATGCAAAAATAGTCATTTGACTGCAATAATTTTCTGTATACTATTTTAAGCATAAAATTATATTTCTGTTCTCTATTAGGATACAAACTGGTTATTATCTTTCTTTACTCAGTATGAGATATGGATTTTGTTGTGCTTCTATTCCAACTGTTAGCAGTATAGATTGTTAATGATTACGTCAGTACTATTGCATAGTAATTATAATCAGTTGAAGTCCTTATGCATGGCTTGTGGGGATCCCACTTGACTGTGGTCTTGAAATGTGAAGGGCAAGAAGCATTCCATTAATTCTAAGATTTTTGTATTCTTTAAGAAGAATTTTAAAATAGTTACAATACTAGTAATGCAGATATTGTGTGGTTACTAAAGTTCATTGTATTCTTCTGGGCTTATGGGTCAGCAGTAAAAATAGCAGTTCTGCAGAAGGAAGTTAATATTTGGTGAGACATGCATTATTATTATTTTCAGAGTTTTTTCCTGTATAAATCAAGTACAAGTGACAAGGGATTTTAGACTAATGCTGAACACTAGTTAAAGTCGGGAGAAAAAATTCTGATGTGTTTAAGCAGGATTTGCTCAAGTACTAAGTTTCTAAATGAGGTACTAAGAAGGTAGACTTCAAACATTCGTTGTCATGTTTATTTTGGAAATGTTTTTTAGTATTCAGATGAACGTGAATTCCAAGGTAACAGACTCAAAGACTGAAAGGGATGTGAAACTACATTCAATGTCTCATTTCTATAGAAAATATATTTGTTTAGTTCAATGTGTTTACCAGGACAATTTGTTTTCTTGTGAAATAGTGTTTAACTTATTAGGAGGAATTAAATATAGCAAGAATAGGAGAAATCTGCCTTTTTTTAAATTAAAGTTTTTTATGTTATTGAAAAAATAGATACTTTTTTTACATAGGCATTTTACCTGTGTTTAAGCATTCTAAATGTAAGTTTTCTAGTTTAACATAATTATATGTGATGTAAGAAGAGTGATTCTCCCCCTTTTTGTTGAACTGGATAACTACTTCTATGGAAAGTACTTAGTCTAAATAAGTTTGTGAACTAAATTTTAACTAATTGAGTCTATCTCCAAAGTTTTCATTTCGAACCTATTTTTTCCCCTCTCCTAGATTACCACTAAATCATAGTGAGAGTTATATTTTGCAAATATATTCCCAAGCACTCAAAATAATGCACAGCAATGACTATCAGCAGACTTCTGATGCCTGAATTTGTTCAAGGAATTGTTAGATGGCAGTGTTGTGACTTATCAGGAATTATAAGCCTTAGCACTCCTGTTAATGTTTCAGTAGTAATGTGCAAAGATGTGAAACTGGATCGAGGCCCTGTTGGCTTGTACATGAGAGTAAACCTTTATTGCAGCATGGTCCCTACCATGAAAATAGTGATGTGCTTTATTTTGAAATTGAAAAATAAAGAATTAAAAAATCCCTGTGGTTTTGAAGTGTTTAAATAATTGGTATTTTAAAATTTTTCACTTTTTTCTTTCCAAACTGAACATTTTAGGAATGATCTTTCTTCATAAGGAAGTGAAGTGCAAGATGACTATTATAAAGGAAAGCATTATCTTAGTTAAAACTAAATGAAGTAGGATGATTTTTAAAAACCCATTTCTTATGTTCTTCAAGCAAATTGTTGCTATATTCATTATTATAAAACTGGAGTCCAGTTGGCAGTAAAAGTTCCTTTCTCAGCTACTATATATGTACTGTTAGAATAAATTTTCCTTCTTGCTCATTTTGTTTTGACTTTACTTAATACTGAGAGTAACCTTGGCAGGGTAAGCACAATACAGACTTCATAGTCATCATGCAAGGAAACTGCCTGAGGGCAGGAATTAGCTGGATTATAGGAATTGTTTTTGTTTTAACTACCTTGGTTTATAGAAACCAATAATTATCTGTTACTGCAGTGTTTTTAGCTGATGTCTGTCTGAAGCTCTACAACTAACAAGTTTATATATAAATCTGATAGATCCTTGTACAGAAAATAGTTGAAAATACAGATGGATTATCAACTTTGAGACTAGGATTGCTTGTAGATATATTACCGGGAGATCTGCTACCAAATTTACAGTGTTTGTTTCCTTACTAGGCGTACTAGGTCTTCAAAGGTTTTGATTTGTTTTAATGTTGTCTAAAATACGTGCATTCACCATTCAATTTCTGTTTCTCGTTTGGATAAAAGTCAAGATGGAACAATCTGTAGTTCTCAGTCTTTGCGTAGGATAACTTTAGATAATTGAATTAGTTGTGGCTTCTTTTAGATATTTAAGGTCAGAGTCCTTTTCATTTCTGCAGGCATTAAACTTTTATTTTCATCTGCTAGGAGAGAAATCTGATTTCTGCAAGGAAAAAGGCAGCTAATTGTTTAATACACTTTAATATGCTCTAACTATTGTTCTGTGCACAGAAATTACTAGATTTGTTTTAACAATGCACCAGCACATGAGAACTAGTTCAGTGTGACTGTTACACCTGTGAGTGGACCTACATCATGGTAATGTGCAGAGTAATGTTGGAAATGTCCACAGCTGTGCAGCAGGATGAATGATGGTTATATTATCTGAAGGCAGTGTTTCTCCATTCAGATAATCATTTTGGCATTTCTAACTGAACAGAGAAAAAACCAAAAAAAACCCAAATGCCTTTAGTCTCTAGAATGTCCAAGTGGGTGTTCCACAGTGGGAGGACCAGTCAATAAATAGCTTTGGAAAAACACTTTAAGGGTAAAATTTGGGGAAGTTTCAGCTTAGAATAACAGCCTTTATGACTGTTTTTAATTAGTACGTAAAAATAGTCTTGAAAGCAAACATATTTTATAGTATGTTGAGTTGTCTTTCTCAAAGTGAAGAAAATTCAAATTTAAACTAACTATAAGCATAATAATGAAGAAGAAAGCTCATCTTAAAATTCAGGTGCTCAGTTAAAATATCTTTGTTGATTGCAAGATCTTTCAGGTTTTTTTTGTATTAATTCAGTTGTAGCTGCACCCAAGGATAAACAAAGCCCATAGTGCTGCATAATTTTGTTTTTTTTAAATAAACTAGGAGAATGGCCGTTCTCAACCTACATCATTCTATATTGTATGTGTTTACAACCAAAATTTTCCCTGCACCTTTAATGGCTAATAGTTGATGGTTATGTACTCTTTGGCTTTGGTTTGGTAAAAAAGCCCTAGCAGTTACTGAAAGCTTGTCAGAAGCTTCTGAAGGTGAATAACCAGATTGTGTTGGCAGCTTTCTTCAGTCACAGTACAACACACTGCATGCTCTTGCTTGGTATTTTTGGACCTGGGAGGGAAAGACACACTGAGGTGGTGTGAGGTGGTGAATAATGAATTTTTTGAGGTGGTGAATAATTCTCCCAGGTTTTGCCAGCTTCCTTCATGTGTTCTGAGGCTTTAGTCAGAGTTTGTTCTGTAAAGGAGTAGGCTTGAAATAAATGCATCAGGCTCCATTGCTACATGTTTGGAAAGATTTGTGCTCCAGATATACTTCTCTGTGAACTAAATGTTTTAGAAATACTAGAAACCTTTACAAGGAGGAAGAAAGTGTAGTTTGGCTACTCTGTGAATATTGTGTTAGTGTACTGTGTAAGAGTACAGCTTCCAGTTAATAAGCCAAGGAGAAAAAATGTTTGGCTAAGATTGAAGTATCAAACTTTCTAGAATGCATTTTACTTTTATATTTCCAAGTGTTTTGTCAGGATTGAAAGTATAAAAAAATCTCTATTTAAACTGAAGAAATTGAGAAGCAATTTGGCTTGTAGATCAATAATATCCACAGGACTGAATGTCACATTTCCATTGCTCTTATTCACTGTGTCACGAATCCATGGCAAGGAAGCTGTTGATTTTTTTCTTGCCTCTTAAAGCAACTTTTTGCCGTAAGTGGTGGAAAGAAGAGATAAGAACCAGATTACTTTTTCTTATTTCTCCCCCCTCCATTCTTCCCCCAAAAATCTACTTCAGAAGTAATGCTTTAAAATGTCAGAATAATTCAGGCGAGTTATGTTATGTTACTACTGAAAGAAAAGCTCCTTTTCCCAAAGGAATCAATTTGAAACTGAGAAAGATAAAATACTTGAAACTGTATAATAAGATGTTGAAAAGTATGTATGAGGCGTTAGGACTAGAGATAAATGTAACATAGCTGAGGTTATAGTATAAAAAAGCCCTGTAAATGGGAGAAGGGGATGCAAGGTAACATTTATTTTCATGGTCTTTACATATTCTGGGAAAAACAGGTCAGTTGCATATCACAGAAAAATCTGAAAATTACTCTCTTCATCTTAAGTTTTTAAATAGCAGACAGGTAAGAGCTGGTTAATATTTAATTTAAATGTATTTGTAATATTAATGTACTTCAATAATATCCAAAGATATCTTTCTTTGCAATTTGGTAAATAACTTTTTACATGCTTCCTAATGTTTCCAAGGAGACTCTGCTTGTCATAACATTATTATTGGTATGTTAATCTGAATATTTGAAAGGGACTTGATGCCCTTAGAAGAGAAAGGTGTGTTAAAACAGGATAGTTGCTCCATCTAGTGTTTTTTTCATTTAACAGCTGTTAAATGAACTTTTTGAAAAGAGAGAAGCCCTCACTTTTTGGAAACTTATTATGTTTGGGATTCTCATGCTTCATTATTTATAAAATTTTGGATTTCTGTGGAAAATGTATCAAAGGAAAAATTACTACTTTATAATGGTCTTTTTGATAGCTGTTGTTTCAAATATCCAATTTCTGTGCAGTGAATTATATTAGTCAGGACTAAATGGTGATTGTTTAGCACTTTTACAGCCACTCCATTGGGTTGTTTCACCCTTATTCTCTTACAGAAATACAACTTTTGCTCTGGTATTGTTATCTAATGATAGGTAACAAATCCAAAAAGAAGAGTGTCATGACTTCAATTTTCCTGGTGGTTTTTAATTTCAGTGTGTCTGTAGCCAGTTCCAGGGGAAAGAAAAAGGTGACTGAGACACAATAGAATAGTTTTCTGTTGCTTACAGGGGGAATAATTAATAAACATTCTCATTTAGAGTGTAAGAAGTATGGGTATGTTGAGGTCTGTAAACATGGACACTTCTTAATGCTTATTAGTTTTAACCCTTCATCCTTTTTGTGAGGTGAGAAATGGTTAGTGACAAATAAATAGAAAATTTATATTCCTCACGTTTAGCACCTGAAATTACCTGCAATATTATAGGAGTGGTACCAGTCAGCACTTGCTGGAGGCCTGGATGACTGGATTTAAAAGTACTCTGTGCCTAATGGTACTGGTAAAGTTTCTGCTGGAGATTCACACTTGGGATTGATTTAGTATTTTTTTTCATGCTTTGTTGTACATTACAAAAATACACTGGTCGTAATGTTGATGAGGCTAAACTGAATAGTGTCACAAGTGTAGAGGGAGGGTCAAAATGTCATTCCAAAATGAAATAAAATTATTTGAAAAAAAGGTGAAAATATTTGTTAGGATAAATCAGCTATTGAATTAGAAGATAAGAACAAGTCTGTTTATCAACTAATGGCTCATCAATTACAAATACAGAGGAGGAAGACAGGCAGCAGGGAATTAGATCAGAATAATTCTTCCAATGGGCACCATGTACTGTAGAGTTTTTCTTTGATATGTTCTCAGCAGTGAAGAGCTACAAGCTGAGAAAGATCTCTGGTGAGCTGGGGATTTCAGTCCAGACATGGAAATGAAATAACTCAGTGATGTGGTTCTTGGATCAAAGTTGTATCATTCCCTGCCAGCTCAATATGTAAGCAAATGGTCTCATGTCTGCCCAAGATCCACAGTGGTGACAGGCCCAGTGTGATTTTTGTTTGGGGAAGGAAGGAAGGAAAAAATGAATGAGCAGAGGAAGTTGTCAGGCAATTTCTGTCTGTTAAAAGAATAAAGTACTGAAACCACTGTCTGGCTGTGGTAGCAGTAACATATTAATGTAGTTTAAACATGAAATTCATTCAGTTTAGAGATAAGATTAGGTACCATGATGTCCACATGACAGGAAGATACTTCATGTCTTGTGTTCCTATGTGAACTTGTTTAACATTGAATTTGTATATCTTTTTACTCAAAGCATATTTAGCAACCATCTTTATATTTTTAATCTATGCCAGTCACATTTTCCCGGAAAATTCTCCACAGATTTATTTTCTGAATCATACTACGCCATTTATCCACTTCAGATTCCCGTTGCAAACTCTCTTAATAGACCACCATGTATTTGTTCAAAATTGACTCCTTGTTCTGGCTTTCCTTTTCTTTATTAAATACATGATAAACCTCGCCTTTGAGGCATTTCACAAATTAGTTGCATTATGTTTTTCTCTTTTTGTGCATGGAATTTCCAACCCAAATACCCACCAGAGTAGTATATTCTAGTTCTACTATAGAGGTCCCTTATCTAATCAAAAAGTTCTGGAAATCACTAAGTAACAAGAGTTAATTCCTTTGTATTTCACAGTAAAAAACAAATCTCCATTTGAACTCAGCTAACATGGGCTGACCTGTAAAGAGGTAAAAATAGTATCTCTCTTGTGGAACAGCAGAAGAAAAGACTAATTGGAAAACAAAACCATGACTGCTGCATGAAGAATAAATCCTCTTCTTCAAATTGAATTTTTAGGCGGGGAGCATGCCAATATGCATGTTAAATTAAGGAAGTTATTTAGAGTAATTTCTCAAGTGATTATTGGTTTGGTATCTCCCATGGATCTGTTTTTACAAATTCTACATGAGCTGAAGTTTGTTCAGTCAGAAGGGTAATTTTGCATTATTTTATGTCAAAACTATTGCTGTTCCTAGAAGATTTAAAGACTCTATTTGTACTTTGATATATCCATGTAGAGCTAATAAAATTTGTAACTGCAGCTGTGCTCGGAAAGGAAGTATCCAATCACTATAGTGAAATGATTAAATGCCATTTCTACCAGTGTTTCCTCCTTTTATGCTAGATGAACATGAGAGAGTGATCCCCCCCCACTAGGTAAAAATGCCTTTATTTTAAGGATACTTATATACTGCGAAAAGCTACTTAGAATTAACCTTTATGTATTTTAATTCTTTTCTGCCCCCTCTCTATTGCCCTTTTTGAATAGGGGGCTTTGTTTCTGGAATTATATTTATCTCCAGAAGAAACTGCAAGTGACAGAGCTATCTGTTATGTGAGAATCATATGGTATTATAGAATGATTTTGGTTGGAAGGGACCTTACAGATCTGTGTCTAGTACTTGCCACTATCTGATGGCTCTCTGGGCCATGAGATGTCTTCCTAATTATTTTGTTGTCCTGTCAAAACTGTCCCAAATGCTTCCATTCCTCGAAGAGTTGATCACTGATAAACATTTTTCTCTGTCAATTTCCATTCTGTACCAGAGTAAGAACAGGCTACTTTTCAGAAAGTTGGTCTCACTAATCCTACTTGCCTGCAGCTTCAGAATGGAACAAATGCCAGAACTCATACAATTTTACCTACAGTCAAGGAATTTTAGTACTGAGGGACTGGTAAACTTGTCTTCATTGCTATCAGATGTCTGGTGTTTTGTGATCATCAAATATGCAGTTGTTATTTACAGAACAGAGGATAACATTTTATTTCAAGAATTGTAGTTGATTTAACGATCAGAAATAAAGCTGAGGTAGGAAGCTCTTAACTGACTGTGCAGTTTGAGTTCAGGGAGTAGAATCTGTTGCCAGCACAGACATTCCTTGAACCATCTGGGAAGTTTATTTTGTCTTTTGCCTCTGAACTTGTAATTCTTTAAAACACTGAAGATTTTTGCACCTTGCCTTGTTTCACAGTCGCATTACTTCTCTTTGAATGAGTATTCAAATAGTATTATCAGGAGTTGTTTTATCAGAATTATTCCTAAGAGTTTATAATTTGAATATAGAATATTGGACTGAGATTAAGGCAGTGTGTTATTCTTTTTCAATGTTTATGAATAAAAAAAATCACAGTGGAGAAGGGAAAAAAGGGAAGCATAAATATTAGCTCAAGTATGGAACTCCTGTATTCATTTTTCATTTCTTTATATGTAGATTTATGTAGCACCTGGTTTTGCCTTACATCCTTGTCTTTTAGAAGTATAAATCCTTGTATAAATGAAGTATATTTTTATAAAATAATTACTTCCTCCAGGGGTATAATTGTTTTTCAAGTTACTGGTTTTAGTAAATTTTCAATTATATGCAAACGATACAACCTGTAGTCACAAAGCAAACTGAAAGATACAGCTCGTTATTTTTTCCCCCAGGTCTTTCTGTTCTGTTGTTGCAGAAGGAAAGTCAGCTGCAAAAGGGATATAAATATTAGAACATACAAAGCAATAAAGAAATGCAATCAAGCAGAGAGTGTGGCACAACTGAGAAAAAATATTGTCTGAAGCTTCTTGTTTTACAAACTGCACTAGATACTGAATCACAATTTGAAATTTCTAGACATTAGTATTTTAAATATCTGAATTTTGAGACTTTACCTTATGTGTGGTTAACAAATATTAAGATCAGTTTTAAAGGAGTTGATGAAAGAATCGAGACTGTAAAGAGGACTATACAGTGAAAACTAGTTATAAAGTAAGTGCAGAGAGTTGGGGATCTTAATTTTGGTTTCTAAAGTTTTAAGTGTAGAAAATTATACCTTACTTGTTGAATAGTGATTACATTCTACCGCAAATTTGAGTTAATCAGAAGAAGCTTCCTTCATCATTTTTTTCTGCTTGAATTTCCTTCATAATAGCATCAGCACAAGCTAGGATATAAATCTCACAGGTTTGAAGGCTGCATTTGCTCAGCCGGATAGGCCTTACATCCTCAGTTTGGCCAACAGGACTTGTGGGACTCTCTCTTCACTGAGAGCCATTTGTTTCATGTCTTCAAAAGAACAATAGCTTGAAAAATTAGAATACTTATTGTGAAAATTATTGCATCTATTCAGCTGTCAAATCAGGGTCTTAAAAAAGAAAAAGTATTTCTATATTTCTAAATTTTAGAGTGAATAGTTTTATAAACTCTCTGATGAGATACAGGTGTCTAAAACTGTCTTTTGCTGAGAGAATTTGCTGTTTATTCACTTGTTTAAACAACCAGTTAAACATGTTTGCTGCTGTTTTCAGAAACTTTGTGGAAATTGAAGGTCTCGTTGCTCTTTTGTGTCCCTCAGGTTTGACTCGGATACAACAGAGCTGCACAGCTGGATGACGCGCTCCGAAGCACTGCTGCAGAGTCCCGAGTTTGCCGTCTATCGAAAAGAAGGGAACCTCTCAGACCTCAGAGAAAGAGTCAATGTAGGAGAAACTGCTCGTGTACATGTCTGTTAGTCTGTATTTGCTTGTCAAAGTGCTTCCAAAGCCCAAGTTTAAATGAGTTCAAATGTAGACTGACAAGCGTTTGTTGTCCAGGATAAATTTAGAAGTGTTCATTGTTTCTGTGAGTCTCGGATTTTGGCACCAAAATTGCTACACAGGCTATCTCAATACTTAGATTTTTGTTGGATGTTTTTGTTCACTCATATTCATATTTAATTAAGGTATTCTAGATCCATGAAAGTCTTAGGTAAAGTTATACCAAAGACTATATATAATTTCTTAAATATGCAACATCATTCTATACTGGCAGCTTAATTTGACACTAAACATGTGCAAATTGAAGGACATGAAAATTGTCACTCTAGTGGATGCTAAAGAAAATCTATATAATTTTCCTTTTATAGAGCTATAAAATATATATGACAATCACCAGTTTCCACAGGGGTTTTATTGGGTATTTTTTTTACACTATTGTAGTATCATGTAAGAACCAAAAACTGTTCTTTTCTGCCAAAATGAATGGTTCTGCACTGATAAGAGGTAGCTGTGTTTGTGTGTTTGTGGCAGAGACTGAATTACTGAATTTAGCCCTTGAAAACTGAGCTGTTACAAATATTCTTCCGTATTTAATTTTTGTAGATCAATGAAAAAATGCCCATCTTTTCTAAGTAAGAGAAAGGGGAGTTTTTATAATTAGCTCTGATAGTAGCATAGGATATTATGGAATCTCATTAAAACATGTCTTGATACATACTCCTAGAACACAAACAGGTGGAACAAAGTTACTGTATTGAAGTTAGATTTGCTGCTGTTTTTCCTCGTTATCTGCTTTTCCATCATATATCACCTATGATAAGATTGAGGAACATGGAATTTTGTGATTTTAAGTATATATTTTTAGATTCCATGTTAAATCATAGGTTTCTTTCAATAATTTTAGTTGTTAATATTGTCATAATATTAGTGCTAGAAATTTCCATTCTGATGTAATATCCTGAAATTAATTCATGCCACAACTTCATGTTATGTGAAATATACATAAATATACATATATATGCAGACTATATTAAATACACAGAGCAGATTTCGTGGGTTCACATGCTTCCATACTGAGTTAATGGGATTTGTCTAATACATTAATAGATATACAATTAATTTTCCAAGTGTTCCGATCTAAGTTTTAAAAGAAACCAAAAAAAGTAACAAAATAGTGATCTTCCCTTCATATATTCCCATTTTGAGAAACATATTAATATCAAGGGTGAAAATTAGCTCATCTTGACCTACAAATTAAGCTGGCTGCCCTCACTATCAGGTTTTCCCACCTGTTCCACCTCATATTGTCTGTTTCTAAGACTTTATAAAAGCATTTAAAAGTTTCTAGTTGTTCTAAGGGAGAAATATTCTTATTGCATGTATTGATTTGATAGCAAGAACTCTGAAAGATGGCACTTGAAAAATGGTACATGAATTCTGTGTTGAATGGTTTTCAGTTAGTGTAAGTCTTTGTACATACTTTTAAAAAAGCAAAGAAAAAAATCAAATTTTTATAAATTCCAGGTTTTAAAACTTGTCCTGACTTGACTTTTCCTGGTCTTGTCTCTGTCTCCATCCATGAAATGAGAGTCAAAGCAGAAAGTACTATTCAGTTCATTGATTTGAGCAGTTCCATTGCTGCTTGCTGACACTTTTAGTTATTAGTTCTCTCAAAATGAGCCTCAAATCAATGGAAAATAAGATAGTGTGTGTTTTAACATATTGTAATCTCTAGTAAATTTGTAGAAGGCACATAAAAAAAGAACGAATGCAGAAAGGAAAACATATGTGACTGATAATTGAAATAGATTTTATTGTACTGTTGTGCTTTAAGCCCAGCTGGCAACTCAGCACCACACTTGCTCACTTCCCCCCAGCCACCCCAGAGGAATGCAGAGAACCAAAAGTAAAACTTGTAGGTTGAGATAAGAATAGTTAAATGAAATAAAGTGAAATATAATAATAATAGCAAATAATAATTATGATAATAAAAAGAGAACAACAAACAACAAGAAAGTGATGCACAATGGAATTGCTCACCACCTGCTGACCAAGGCCAGACCCCATCCCTGAACCCAGAGAGGCCCCTTCCAGGCAACTGCAAAAGTTTATGCACTGAGCACGTCTTTTTATGGTGTGGAATATCCCCCTGGCCAGTTTGGGTCACTTGTCCTGGCTGTGCTCCCTCACAAATTTTATATTTTTTTTGTGTGCTACTGGCAGAGCATGAGACACACAGAAAAAAGGAGTTCTTGACTTAGGATAAACACAACTTAGGAAACCCAAAACATCAATGCTATGAATATTTTTCTCATAATGAATCCAAAACACAGCACTCCCTCATCTACTGAGAAGAAATTCACTGTATCCCAGCCAAAACCAGGACATGCACTGACATCATAGTCATGCCCTGTGTTGTACCCATACAGACACACGTGACCACTGACAAGTGTGTGCAGAAGTCCCATTTTGCCCTTACTGGTTTATCAGTTAGGATTTTTCCTGCATATGACAACATATATTGGAATATCACAGAACACCTGTGCTTGGCTGATACCAAAACTGCCCTTTATTCCCTGCCATAGTCAGTGTTGAGTCCTAGAGCCTTTTTATAATGACTTGCTTTTCTGCTGTTCTTTTAGGGACAGGTTACTACTTTTGTTTTTGGGGTTTTTTTTCTTGTTTGTGGCAGCTTGCTCCTGCCCATCATTTTTCATGGAAGAGGGGTTACTTCCATAAGATTTAGTGTAAATGCATCTGCTGTATGATGGGGGGACAGAGACATCAGAAATAAAGGCTACAAGGAAATCTCTTTTGCCATCATTGGTGATTCATAAAGTGCAAAAGCTTGCTCCCATCCCAGCTTAGAGGAGTCCTGGGGGAGACAGAGCCAAGAACAGGCTGTATGAAATGCAGTAACTCTGTTTGCTAGGCCAGCTGCTCTTCAGATCCTGGCAGGAAATTAGCCTTTGGCAGATGTATTATGTAGCTTGAATATATTAGACATGTGCAAAAAGTCCATTCCTCTGTCTGGGGAGAAGAAAGATATTCCTAGCCCTTCCCTGTTACAAAAGAAAGATACTTACCTTACCTGGGCAGGGAGACTGTGGTGCTGTAAGAATTGAAGTTTAATTATTGAACAGCCATTCTACTCCTAAATAATGGAGATATCCAAACATTAATGTTGTAAATGTCATTATGCTGCATCCCACCATTAATATTTTACAGTTATTGTGTGTATTTTACTAAAATCAGACATAAGAATGACTCAGGGCTTTTTTGTTTTTCTTAAGGTAGGATGAGCTTTCACAATATTGCAAGCTCAAATATATGATGGTTCAGGTGCTGAAAGACCCTTCAGTTTCAGGTAGTAAATGATGCTTAGTAAATCATATTTGAGGCTATCCAACAATAAACTGGAAGTAAAACTCTTTGAAAGGAGTTTTGATTAGCCAAGAAAAAGCACCTAGAAATTCAGAATCAAAGATAAACATAAGGAACAGATGGAAGGGAAAATGTCAGATATCCTAGACAATTAAATTTGTTCTCTTGGCATTCTTAGAAGCCTCATCCTCATATGTTTGTTTTGTTTTAGTGACCTTTTTCAGACATACTTTGTTGGGACTGGATATTTGAAAGCTGAATCACTGTCAGAGGTGGTGATGATAATGTTGCCCTCTGTGCCCTCAGGGGTGATGGGTCACCATCACAGGAGGTCAGGGAGTACTGCTACCCTGCATCCTTTCACAGAGCTCTCAAAGCAGGATGCTGGTTTGATATATGAATAACATCCAAATTTCTCCACCCATCAGTATTTTCTAGTTTATGAAGTCATTAACTGCCAGCTAAAATCTCAAGGTCAAATAAAATGTTTAGATTTGTAAAAATAGCTTCTTCGCCTTTGGCTAGCATTTAGCTAACGATGAATTTATAATGTTTTTCAATCATTTAAAACTAGGCTATAATACATTTGCATTGTTTGTTACAAAGTAATCCAAAATGGAATTAATCTCTGCTTGGACAAAAGTCTGTAAAGCTAACCTCTAACCTTTCCCTCCAATACTGATGGGGATTTTTTTCTGAAAAAAAGTCTTTGACAGAAAGCAAAAAAAAGTTTAAAAAAAAAAAAAAAGGAAGTTATGTATTTGGAGATATTTTGAAGTTATTTAACCCCTACTATCAAAAAGTGTCAATTTCAATGTACAGAATTCAAGTTTCAAAACTTCACAAATCCCTTCAAAATTATCCCATTCTACTTGTGTCACGAATGAACCTGGATTGAAAGTATGGTTCCCTTCAGTAAAGGAAAAAACAAAGAAAACAGAGCCAAAGAGATAAATGAGAGGTGTTTCCAGGACTAATCCCTTCATTTCTAGGCACTTTACAGAGTTATGGAAATACTTCTGAGGGTCTCAAAAACCCAAGACACAGTTTCCAGGTTTGGCAAATGATGGCAGTGTGGAACAGACCAAAGGAAGGACCATGTGGTCAGTGTTTTGAGTAACCAGAGTGAATTTCCTTCTTTCCTCCTATATCACATCATTTATCTTTGAATGAAGAACTAAGAGTTCAGTCTCTCCTCCTTTGGTTAGCACTGTGCTTTCTGTTAGGTGTTAGACTTTCATTTTCATGATATATGCCAGTTACAGAAAAATTAATGGAGAAAAATAGTTTGCAGAAAGTTTGATATGCGTGAAATCTTTTATGTTTATTTAAGGACTCCACATATAGTGCTTATATTTTCCACCAGAACCTGGGAACTTCAGTCTTTCAGGAGAGAGGTGAACATTTCTCCACATTTTCCTGCACACATAGCATATTACTGGGCAGCAAAGGGTTGACTTCCAGAAGCTTTTATGTCATATCATTTTTAGATTTTAAAAAGCTAAGTTTTAGCATATTTTATGAAGGTTTTTTTTTTTTAATGATTCGTTTCTGCTTACTACAGTTATACACATGATAATTGCACACCTGGCATTACAGACGGAGTAGAATTATTTTCAGTATATTTTAGTGTTTTAATGATTCCTTTGAGTTCTCAGTAGTTATTCTCATGTTAATTATACCTGGCATTATAGACAGAGTAGTATTAATTAAGATTCTGTAAGAGATTTTGGAACTCTGCAGAGAGTTAATTTACTTTTTTAATTTGGAAAATATTTAAATTATTCTGTGGAATGGTACAAGATTTTATTGACCTACAAAAATGGTAGATAATTCATACAGTCACCTGTAACTTACTTGGATTAAACTTCATAATATTTCAATGGTAATTTAGTTATATATTAAAGATATGTTTATAAAACAGAAAATATTTTCACCCTTGATTATTCTCTAAATATATTTTCTTTATACGTTTTATTTATCCAAAATTGTTTTAGTGAAAGCTGTAAAAAGAATCTTTGAGATACTCTTAGAAAGCCTGCTGTTTAACTATTTCTGTGTGCACAAATGAATAGCAGTTATAGGCAGACTGAGGAAAAGTGTAAATTTAATTGAAAATTTCTCTTTCAAATTTCTGTGTCTCCTCACCTACAAAGTCTGCCAGGGAGCTGCTTCTTATTGAATTGATGATGTTTTAAGCATCACCCTTTAAAAGTTATTATGAGAGAGTTAATTCAAAGGTATTTATATTCATTCCATATGGGTGTAACCATCTATTTGAAAAATAACATTTCTAAAGGCAAATGTATAAGTTTATTTTACTAAATATACTCTTAGACACATACTTGAGCTTTCTTTTCAATTTAAGGGACCTTTTTAAAGGCATGCCGCATCTGCCTTTGCTGTGGAAATAAAGAGCATGATGGGGAAGCCCAGTCTGGGAAACCACAGCTGGGGCTGTGTGTTATCTTCCCATGTACACCATGTAGGGTTTGAGGGGACCGATCCTCTCGTATGTGTCCATCTGCTGTAGGAAAATGAAGGACTTGATTCATGGGACACTGTGTTGGTCAGGATCTCTGTGAGGTATACAGTCTGTTTTATTTTTGGTGTCAAACTTGACTGCAGCCCCTTGCTGCATCTTTGAGCTTCTAAATTATGCAACTAATTTAGTTTAAAATCAATTAAGTGACTTCATGATGTTAATTACAAGACAGCATTGATGGGCTATCAGATCTAAAATGAGTTTACTTTCCATGAGTACTGCTACTGACCCAAAATGAAATTTAAATTTAGATTCTTACTATATCCTGTAACTTCAGCAGATGGCCTTACCAGCTAGCCTGACTGCTGGCCTGGTCGTTGGTGAGCAATTTTTGTGTGAAGAAAAATGAATCATGAGTATTAAATACAATACGTAATGAGAAGCCTGTATTAAATCGGCAGTTAACTCTTCTTCTTAGTAGCTCATATATGGATTTCTGCTCCATATGGTCTTATATATGCATTTTACAGTTGTTATTTTGTTTCCAAACAAGATAGAAGCATACACAATCAAATTTTATGTGGGTTAGATACTGTAGAATGCTATGAATTCCTGTGATTTGGTGACCATGGTCACTTTTTTCCTTTTACCATGAGAAATGAGCACATCTATTATTCTACAAGGAATTTCTGTTGAACAAATATTTTCTTTCTGAAATATTGCGCTTCGTATAGCTCTTAATTTCTATGTTCATTTTTTGTCTGTAAAATATGGATGTGTGTCATTTGTCAGCTCTGTTGTGTTCTGACTCTCAGTTTTTGTGTTTGACTTTGACTGACTTCCTTCGCGGTGGCTTGTGGTACCTTCTGCATTCTTTGCAAATTGGGGGGCAGGCAGGGAAATATGGCAGGTTAAAAGGTGTCAAGAAACAGAAGACATCGCTGAGATTAATTACTTTCTTGTTCAAAATCCCTCTGTTGAAATACTCACCTTTCCTGTCGTGCTGCAGGCCATCCAACGAGAAAAGCCTGAGAAGTACAGAAAACTGCAAGATGCCAGCAGATCAGCTGAGGCCCTGGTGGAACAGATGGTGAATGGTAATTACATGGGAGTTGCTTTAGATAATCTTCTTAGGGATTTGATAAATGAACAGGTTCATATCTATCACAAGAATTATATTAGCACATACTGTCTAAATGGAACGGTAAAGTGATATTGCCTTATATTTCTTTTATTATTTCTGAATGTTAAATCTGTTAATTAGAAAAGAGAAAAAACGTACTAGCACTTCAGTACCATGCAAAGAAACGTGTAGAACTCACAGTAATGAATTGTATATTAGCAATCTGTTCTGTGCAGAGACTTAAGTTGTAATCTTATTTTCTGAATATGCTAAGCTTTGAAGTACATTAACACATCTGAGTTGGAGAGCTCTGAAGGCATTACTTGAACCAGTTGGGGAAAAAATCCTTCATGACTTCTAATACACAATACATGTTTTATAATATACATATTGCTGTATTGTTCTCTGTTTTACAAAATATAACATTTTATTGGGATTTGGAAGAGATTTTTGGCGTTTGGTATATTGGAGATAATAATTGTCAAAACTTACACAACTCTTAAACAAAGAAAAATAGCTGTTAGGATTTAAAAAAAACAAAAAACCTTATGTCGTTCTTTAAATTTTAAATAAGGGAAAACAAAACCCAAAGAAAAGTAAATGAAAGTAAAATTGTAAGTCATGCCATTGTCGTTAATATTAAAGAATGTCTTGCCTTAATAAAATATTAAACATGGGCCAGCATCTGATAGTGATATGATTACCAGAAATATAGATGCTGATCTTTGGAACATGTATTTTCTATTAAATTTTTACTGTGAATAACCAGTAATTAAATCACTAAAAGTGAAATGCTTTAAGTCTGAGGTACTGATTGGCCCAGCTAAAGAAATCTGATGGCAGCCTGAGATTATTTTGCATAAGGATGAAGGTGTAATATTTTAAAATAGACCATATTCAATGTGTGGGACACATTTAATTATCATTACAGTTAACAATTGCTACAAGGAGTCCCTCTCCAGACTCTGTGAATAGACTGAAGGCAATCTGGTAACATATGCAGCCTGTTTGAAACAATTTGTGCACTTTTCCATGGTTGATTATATAAAAAGTTCTGACTTTTGTTTTGGTTTGGTTTGGTTTGTTTTTTTGGGGTTTTTTTGTTGTTTTTTGGGGGGTTTTTTGGGTTTTTTTTGGTTGTTTTTTTGTTTTTTTGTTTGTTTGGTTTTTGTTTTCTGCCTCAGAGTACATGACTTTTAGGGCAGCATGTGGAATTTGCATGCTGACATGTTGAGGTTCCTATTTTGGGCAGAATCTGTCTCAGGCATATTTAGCAATGCACCACTCTTCCATTGGCCAAATGCAGACCTACACCTCAAGAATTCCAGTTTAGTTTCTTTGGATTATGTAGTACTTTATGATACTATTTTTGGTGTTAGTTGCAGAACTCACTACCATCTTAAATAATGCTTTCCCTGTACTGTAGTGCCTACCATGTCACATCTCAAGTAGACTAACATTCTGTCTTAATTATTCTCATGGGGTTTTAACTCAAGACTCTTGTTTTTCTCTCCCTCAGTCCATGGGGTCCATTCTTACTCATAGTTTACAAGTGTTCTTCACTGTGGCTAGATGTGCATATAAGTATTTCCAATATTTCTCAAATCATACCAATTTTTTTAGGGAGCACATCTTCCAGCTGGGTTGCAGGCACAGGGTAGGCTAACTGAGCCAGCATGACTTTACCAACTTCTTCAGCTTTGTCAACAGCTCTGAGGTCTGTGTCATGCAATATATTGTGGTAGCCTTGGTGGCAAAAACATTCTAGCCTGGCTGACAGGTTAATTGGCTGTGAAAATGAAGATCTCTTATTGTCATGGTTTTAGGGAGGAAACAACCCCTTTGAAAAGAGAAAAGATTCCTCTGGACTTGAAGCCTTAAGTATTTATGAGACTTTCAACTGCTCCACTAATGCAAAGGCAGTTTGAAGAATAGTGTTTGGAATGGTTAATTAATGCAGTAATTACCAGCAGCAGAGAGTAGAACTAAATAATTAACATTAGTTGGTGAGAACTGTGAGAGGATTTTAACAAAGAGTTGGCAAATGGAATATCTTGCAATGTGCTCAGAATTACTCCTTGAGGGTAGAGGAAGTTAACTGCCATTGTAAAGCCATTGTATGTTTGAATACAACGTATTTTCTATTTGTCTTTTCTTCCAATCATCATGATCTAATTGCAATTAATGGTTGCAATTTAGTTCAACTGAAATTGAACTATAAGTTAAGTAAAAATATTAACTTAACTTTAAAACTCTTCATCTCAAACTGTAGAAGAGTTATGCAGCTTTCTATCTTACACAGTAATTCAGCTAAGTTTCCGTAGTCTTTGTGTCTTGTGTAAATTAATTTTTTTTTAATTTTTTTTTTGGTATTGGTTTCACTAAGAACAAGAAGAAAGATTTGGTGAATCTCAGTGTTCAGTGGAGCAGCCTAACTATTCCTTCGTACCTTCCTGTTCCAATGCTGGAACTCTTCCATAACATGGGAAGGAACTGGAATTAATTCAGGTCCCTGTATGGATTTGTGGGAGGTCTGCAGTTTAACATTTAGTGGAGGGAAGATGTACTATGTTATTTTAATGAAAAACCTTTCTAAATACCACAGTTTACAGATCAAAAATGATGATGTTCGTGTTGTTATTATTTAGGGAAACAAGCCAGTGATTGAATTGATTGTCATGCATTTTCAGTATAATCTGTAATTAAAAGTCTTCACAAGGCAAACAGATTTAAGGCATAGATCAGTTCAGAAGTCAAGTGATGACAATTTAAATTGCATTGTTAATTTTTACTTATTGTGTGTCAATTGCATCTGGACTAATAATGATTAGATGCTTTAATATTCCAATTATGCTGGCACTGAATTCCTGGCTTTACTTAATATATAAAATACTCTTTCTCTTTGCTCATAAACAAGATTCTGAATGTAACAGATGAAGAGCATAAAATGCTCTTCATATGGTGGATTATAAAAGCAGGTTCAGAATGGTGGTGAACTCCATTGTTGTACCATTTGTATTTATTTCCTTGCTTTTATTTTTACTGTAATAGGTAGGACAGGGAATAAGTAAAAAAACAGGACTCTGGAGAGAACTGGATTGGTTTATTTAGGGTTTAATTTGTTTGTTCCTTAGCAGAGGAAAATATTCTGCAGAAACATATTTACACAGGACACTCTTCCAGCCTTATGTAAACACTGTCAGCAAAAGTATTTTGTACTAGAAAGAACTGCCCTGTCACAGCTATTCTTGTATTTGTAAGCAGGGTGCGTGGACATCGCCATTCGAAGGACTTTGCCCATCACAAGGGAAATCATTAGTGCTTTTAGTGGGTGCTTCTTTACCCAACCACCCACATGGGCTGTGCTCTGCCTCTCCTTGCTCATGCTTTCAAAGTCTGATGATTACAATCAATGGAAATTTACATATTCTGTTTACCACCATTTCTAGGGGAAAAAAAAATCTTTTTAGTTTTTCTTTACTAAATTATATTCTGAAACAGAATAACAAATCTGTTGATTCATAAGAGAAGCAGTGTAGCAGTTTGAGTGGACGTTTGGCTATTACAGTAGTTTAGAATATAATAAACAGGGCATCAAAATGAATATTCGGAGAATTTTGATAGGAGGCATGAAAGTGAATACAAATGATTTTTTTGCAATAAAACATGTAATTTTGAAGTGTCACCATTCTGTGGAAGAAATACATTATCTTGTATGTTACACAAGAGTCAAAAGCTTCAGAAAAAAACAGATAACATTGCATTATTCTATCACAGAAACATAGCAAATGACAGAAGCACTTAACAAGATATACTTCATCTTAAGTGGCAATTCCAAAGCACTTGCATGTAAGGTGCTGCACAATTAAAAATATTCAGGCACAATTTGTTATGTGCAGTATACAAGGTAATAAAATTAATGGATGCACTTCAGATAATGATCTGTTTCCTCTGGGTACAGTGTATTTATACAATGATTATACTAGAAGCTTTTAGAATGTGAAACATGAAAAGATTATGAACCATCCACTGTTCATAAAATAATGTTTTACCAGAAAATGGGTTTTATATTGTTTCTTTGCCTGCTTATAAACTCTTGGTATGTCTTGCTAAAGTTATCAGTGCTTATCACAGAAGAAAGTTTCAAACAGGACAAAGTGTAACTGAGTTTATTAAGGAGTAATAAACTAAAACACAGGAAGTTCCACCTCAACAAGAGGAAGAATTTCTTTACCTTGAGGGTGGCAGAGCACTGGAACGCAGTGCTGCCCAAGGAGGTTATGGAGTGTCCCCCTCTGGAGACCTTCAAACCCCATCCAGACACGTTCCTGTGTCACCTGCTCCAGGTGACCATGTCTGGGCAAGGGGGTTGGACTGGATGATCTCAGGGAGTCCCTTCTAACCCTAATGATTCCGTGATTCTATTAAATTCTTGATTTTCACCAATGGGTCAAACTTGCCCAAATGATCTCAAGTGCAAGTAACAGCCATTTTATTACATCCTTTTGGAAATGGCCTGCTGGCATCTGAGGGACAATTTTGAGTTACCTGAATGGGCTGAGAAATAAGAGTTTTAAAAATGCATGCTACAGAGATTTTATCTTCCTTTTCAGTAGGATATAGAGGTGCATCTCTGCAATATTTTACCAAACATGACTCTGCATAAACCAGTTTTGTACTGTCCAGTAACATGAAGAGCAAAAGCATTTCTTTATCTGTGCACTTATGAAATCACATTTAGCCTCAAAGCTTCAATATTAAATAAAATAATTAATGAAAAATTGAATAATAGTAATAATTTTCACATATTTAAATGTCACGTTAAGAGGGACCTATGATCAAAATAAGAAAAGAGGATCTGGTGAATCTAGATTTTCATGTGAAAGAGAGTCCTCTCTGAATCCTTGAAGAAAGTATTGCAGCGAAAAGTATTATTATGTGTGGAGAATCCATGACTGCACTTCTCCTGGTAATCATAATCTCACCTAAGGGTACTTTGGAGACTGTGGCAGCTGAAAAGAGAGGAAAGGAGGAATAAATAAAGTGATCTTTTTCTATCTGGTCTGCCAGACTCACAGGCAATGTCTTCTAGGTTCAGAGATAATAATGAACACAGTGGCAAAGATAATCTGCTCTCTATAATGAATGTACAGCATTTTTATAACCAACTCACAACAGAAACAATTGTTGAAATACAGCATAGTTAAAGTCTTATTGTCTATATATATGTTTGTTCTTGCTGCTGTTAAGATTCAGTATCTGTGTGCCCGGTGTCTGTGGCTGTTGTTATTCAGATGTGCTGTGCCATTCGGGTTTATGCTGCCTCTTCACATGCTCATTAGACATTACACTTTTAGAAAATGTAGTTATGCTACCACATCTCCAGATGCAGGCACACACTCACAGAAGACCAGATCACTTTTGGATTTTATTAAGATGTGTCAAAATACTTTTTACTTCTTCATGCTATGAGGTTCATTTTATATCCTTGCTCAGTCCTTAAACTGCTCCTCAGATTTTTGAGTATGATGTGGATGTGGAGCAGCTCCAACCACCACATTGCCATTATCTCCCAGTAGTACTGGCCTTTCTATTTTTCCTATAGTTTTGGTTTTTGAAATGATATACAATGTGGTTGGCTAGAGCACCATCCCAGAGAAAAAGCATATCCACAGAACTGCTATCAGGTACTGCACAGTCTGTTTCCAAGTGGGCTGTTTCCAGGCAACTCTGAATGGAATAGCCCTGAGCTGGATCCAGAGCAGGATTTGCCAGAGCACTGTGGTGCTCCACAGCAGACATGATCCCAGATTACCATTTAGTGTGGTTTAACTTAGAGCATGCATTACAGCAATTCCTTAGAAAATGTTATTGAAAAGAAAATTCTAGTACTTTTTTAAGGCATTTAACTTTAATTAGGGATCTGTTTCTTATGTCCTACCTTCCAAAAATGCCATGATCTTTACTATTTTTTAATCCTGATAAAGAAATTTTCCTGCAGATTTGTAATGCAGATTGCAAACCAGAAAACCCATATTTGACAGTGTATCAAAGTTTGCAGAAGTGGAGCACTGAAGGCTTTTGTCTCATTTGCTTTTAAACTTGCTTTAAAGAAAAATACTCTAATTTTTATTACTATGATAAAAGCACAGCTTCTGGTTTACTGGATAGCTATTGTATGACTATGTGATGATGTTATTAAAAGTGTTCTTAAGCATATGGCATTGCTCAATGATTTGAGAATTTTATTTGTTTTGAAATCAGTATTGGTCCTATTGCTATGTGTATCATTACATGTCATTACAATTAAAAGATGTTGGGGACTATATTTAAACTTCCATTGAAAAATAAATGAGGTTATTAAATTATTATTTTGAAGTCAACCTGAGTTCAAGTTACAGAATGATTAGTTAAGAAAAGATGTCTTACAATAACATATCTTTCATATGTAGTTCTTTACTTTCTTCACAGAACGTGAAGAAAATTCCTTTTACCTTTTAATTGTTCTAAGTAATTGCCTTGTCTGTAATAACTAAAGTCAGTTTTATTTTATGACCTTTAATATAAGCATGATTATTGAACAACAGACAGAAACAGGCAAACGACATCAGAGAAACCAAACACTTTGAAAATAACCATAGAGAAGCATCACCTATGGTTTCTTGGCTCTCTTCTTATTGTCTCCTCATGGTCATTGTTGGACACACAGGACTGGCCTAAATGGAGGTTTGATCTGATTTGTTTATTCCTTAGTGTTTATGCTGTTTCTAAAGTAACATGTAATGCAAAATTTAGAGATTGGATTATCAGAAACCTCTAAATAACTGTGGAATATAGTTCCAATTAATTGTAATCAGTCTTTTTATGGAAGAAAAGCCAGCAACCGTCTTGTACGTTAAAATCTAATTACAGTCCATGCATAGTTTTCAAAATCCAGCTGTCAGGCATTTTCTTATTTCTTACAGCAGTTTTAATTAGCTTTATGTATTGTATCTCTACTTTCTGCTTTATTCCCATTCTTGTACTTTAATGTAGTTTATAATTCATTCCCATAGCAACAAAAGTACTCTGGCATCAGCTTTAAATATTTTGATATGTTTTCCCCACTAATGTGTAACATCTGTATATTCAGAGCTGTTATTTGGTGATAAATCATTAACTGGATTTATGAGCTCTCAAATAGAGAAATTGAATTGTTAAACTATCCTACTTTTTTCGTTTTCTTTGTAACTTATCTTTAAGCGTCTTCTTCTCTTGTTTTTCTAGAGGGTCTGAATCCTGACAACATTAGACAAGCCTCAGAGCAGCTGAAGAGCCGCTGGATTGAGTTCTGTCAGTTGCTGAGTGAAAGACTGGCATGGCTGGAGTACCAAAATAACATCATTGACTTCTACTCCCAGCTGCAGCAACTGGAGCAGACAGCAATTACTGCAGAAAACTGGCTGAAAGCACAACCCACACCAGCAACAGATCCTGCTACAGTGAAAACTCAGTTAGAAAGATGCAAGGTGAGAGGTTCTTCTGCAAGTTTTTTATGGTATTGTACTTCATAGGCGTTCCAACAGAGGGACAGATTATGAGCTGCAATATTTCAGTATAAAAACGATAAATGAACTCCATGGATTTACAAAGAAATTATTGAAAATGTTTGTTCAGGGAAAGGAAAGACTGGTAAAGAAATAAAAAGGCAATAGAACCCAGGGTATAGGTCTTTAAAACTCTCCCCAAAATATTTAGTTATTAAGATACTTAGACATTTACAGAGAACTATGGCCCTAAGGTCTTTTTTGTATATCGTTCTCATGTAAAAATCTGTGTCTTTGGTTCCTCATTAAGAAAATGTTGCTCATCACCTCTCTCTTAAGGATCTGTGCCAGAACATTTTTTTGAAGTCTAAAATTCTGCCATTGCAGACCACTGTACTTCTTACGTACCCTGCTCTCAGTGTGGGCTGTGTAGTCAAATGGAGGAATATTCTTCTGTCATGATATGAGAGAATCACAATAGTTGTACAAAAACTGTTACACCAATTCACTTACAATTCTCCCTAATTGTTTTTATTTGGATGCTACACTATCAGAGAAATATGCTTCTTTCTATTACTGTAGACAACTCTGTGGGTGGGGAGCTTGCAAGCCAATATTGATTGACAGGAATATAATGAGGTGTAATATTGCATTATAAATGGTTTGACATGCTTACAGAAGTTTGACTTCAGGAAATCTCTGACTACAGAAGATCTCAAACAGAAAGTATTTGAAACCCGATTTGAGATCTCTGCTATTACTTCAATTTTCAGGCATTTCCAAGCTGGCATTGTACTTACAGAGGTCTCTGTTCTCATGCAGCAAACTTTTCTTTGAATAGCTCTACTATGAACTGTACATCTGGCTTGCTTTGCTCATTTCTTTTTATTCAGTAGTTGCATGTGTTCCAGTGCATACAAGGAATAACAACACAACCTCATTGCTCTCTACAGCTTTCTGAGAGGGGGAGTGAAGAGGAAGGTGCTGATCTCTTCTCCCTGGTGTCCAGTGACCAGGATGCATGGGAATGGTCCAGAGCTGTGCCAGGGGAGGTTTAGACTGGAATGGGAGGGAGTTCAAAGAGTGTTACAAAAAGGCTTCCTGGAGAGGTGGTTGATGCCCCCAGCCTGTCAGTCTGTAAAGACCCTTTGGAAAATGCCCTTATCAATGTGCTTTGACTTGTCAGCCCTGAAGTCATCAAGCAATTGGAATAGATGTTCCTTGAAGGTCCCTTCCAACTGATCTGTGCTATCCTAATCTTAACCTCAGCCTCTGATATGTCACTGTGAGATTGCCAGAAATCACAGGGCATCTTTACCTCTCCACGTTATTTAGTCTGTACATAATCTAACAGAGATGGGCCCAAGACTATAGTGCACATGGTGCTTTTGTCTTCCCAGTTTCACCTGAAAAGGATGCTCCTTAGGCTTGAAATTTTAATGTACAATCTGTCTTATTTTCTTTGAGCATAGTGTCCTTTGATGGTGACTTTAAGGTGATTTTAAGCAGTGGTATCAATCAACAGTTTTATCAGGAGCAGGGGTATTGATTTGTGAGGAAAGGTTTAAAATGTTGAATTGATTTGTGTTGGAACTGATGTTTTTGGAAGCAAAACAGTTGTGTAATGTGCACTCAAACAGTGGTGATTTTATGGCACTAGTGATTTCATTTCTTTGGTAGCTGTATCTCGATTTGTTTGGTTTTTTTTTGTTCAAACATGCAGGATGAAATCATTCGAATGTCAACCCTGCAGCCTCAAATTGAGCGGCTAAAGGCTCAAAGTCAAGCACTCAAAGAGAAAGAGCAAGGACCAGTGTTCCTGGATGCCGACCTTGCTGCTTTTACCAGCCATTTCAAACAAATATTTGCTGACATGCATGCCAGAGAAAAGCAGCTACAGACCAGTAAGTGTTCTTGACAAGAAGTCAATTTGCCCAACTAGCATGCAAAGAATAGGTGTATATATTTTGCTTTTCCAGTTTTGCATTTACTTTTGTGATACTAAACCAGTAATGCAATTTAGGTGATCTTTTCTGCAATTGAATTAGTCTTTCAAAGATTATCAGTGAATTCCACATTTTTTATTAATAAGAAATCAAGAGTAGGTACACTATTCAGAAGCAAAGCTTCCACTCAATATAGTTCTACCATCAAACCTCCTCTTGTTAGTATGTTTATGGACAGATTCAGTGATGCTTTTTGGCAGCATAAAACTGTCTTTTTTTGGTTGAGTTATAAGATGGGGCAGTCCATCTCTATCAGTAATCAGAGGGGAAAGAGAGCTTAATTACAGGAGTGAATCTGCTCTAGATTTTCACAAAACACGAATTTAACTCCATAAATCTATCAAAGAGAGTAGCTACCTCAGCATATCTGGTTTTTCATCATGTGGCCAGCGCTTTCTTATTTGTAACACAGAACACAAGACTGCCAGTTGTAACCCTATTCACAATATTTTTAGTAAAACAAATTTTTCAAAAGGGGCAAAATGCTATACCAAAATAGAAGGTTAACTAGTCCTAATTAACGGTACGT
Organism: Pardalotus punctatus; assembly: GCA_013400915.1. Classification (NCBI taxonomy): domain Eukaryota; kingdom Metazoa; phylum Chordata; class Aves; order Passeriformes; family Pardalotidae; genus Pardalotus; species Pardalotus punctatus. The sequence continues at coordinate 734,382 of VZTX01022999.1, read as the reverse complement.
AGCATGAGTGACTATTGTACACTTGCTGTATTAGATTATGAAATTATTAAAGTATCAGACAAAAAAAAAAAACAAAAATGCAAACTCAACTTTTTTAACTTTTCTCTCCCGTCAAACCAATGATACCTCTAAATTACTGTACCAATTTGAAATTTGACATAGTGCTAGCTCCTTCTAGTGGATTTCTATGATATTCCTCCTAAATCCTTTCATTGAGAATTTTGGATTTGTTTTTTTCAACACTGCATGACTGCACTAGTGGAGTTATTTTACATGTGTTCACATATGCAAACTGAAGAAATGATGATGCATACACGAACTGAAGCAATAAAATGCAATTTTTCCATAGCAAGTGATGAAAGAATGAATTGTAGAAATTTAACATTAAGGAGTATAAAGTTTCTTAGTGACTCTAAAGTCAATATACAGTGGGTAAGATGTAAAAACCATTACTATGACTATGTTTTATATGCTGAAATCGGTTGCAATTCTCTCAGCAGAAAAATAGTGTAAACACTAGCTTCTTTATGATTTCTTCTCTATCTAAACTTCCATAATTGTTGGGTTTGCCACATCAAATTTTACTGTAGTGAGAGATCATGAATTAACCAGTTGATTAGTCCAGTAAGAGAAGCAGTATTTATTCACTGCCTGAACTGTAATGCCATGGGCTTTGGTAAAGTTCTTCCTGGGTACTCCTTCCCCATCCTGGGCTGGAGTAAGCTCCTCCAGTGCCCTGGGCAGCTGCAGAAACAGCTGTCTTGAGGTGAAAGCATTGAACAGATTGGGGAGAGTCTGCTAAAGTGCTAGAGAACAGAAGTATCTAAATAAATATTTCATGCAGCCCTGGACAGTTGTTACTATTTTATGCAGCTCCTCTGCATCACAAGTGCTTCATCTCAGATGGTTCAGCTGCCAAGGTGAGATTGTTTTATCCCATACAGTACCTACCTGTAGTAGTGTTTTAGGTGAGAATTTTGTATCAATCATATTTTATGTTCAGAAATTTTATACACGGTTTTATCCCAAGTTCTGAATTGCTTTCATAACTGCTGTGGAAGTGAACAAACATGTGTGGGATAGTTCTACCTATTGCTGTTTCAGCATAGTTTTCTGAAGCAAAAAATGTAGGGGAAAAAACCTAACTTGAATCCAAAGCACAGAAGATTGGGCTCTTTGAGACTGAGTTTCTTCTACTTTTTCAATGACTACTTTTCTTGTGTTGTACAGATGAGCCATATCCCGTGTCTTTATTCTGGCCTTACTTTGATAGAAAACACTGAAATTTTGTCAGAGCATTTTAGATCTTTCCGTCTTTTATTTAAATAATTTATTTGTAATTAATTATTTCCTACAGATGGCAAAATTTCCTGAAGACTGAATTATGTATTTCAGATCAGTTATAATATTTGCTGGGTTTTTTATTTTTCCTGCACATAAAACCTACATGTGTTTAGAAAGTTGGTTTTTGGTTTTTTAAAAGAAATTCATCATTAGGGGTTTTTTTTGTGTTAAGAAGATATTTATTTTTGACCATCATAAAAGGTTTGGTTATTTTGTTAGAGTATTTTTTTTTGTTTTTTATTAATGTTCCAGTACTTTGTTATCTTTTCTGACGGATAAGGGTATTTAGCCTGTCCCATTTTCCAAGGAACATTTCCCTCATAAACAGTTTTCTCTAATTTTGGGATTGTCTCCCTCAAATATGTTTTGATTGTATTTTTTGAGAGTGATGGTAGTTTCTTTCTGGTTTTGTTTTGTTTATTTTTAAACATTCAAGAGTGCTTAATAGTTCCTCTGTGCCACACTGTGGATTTGTCAATAAAATAATACTAAAGATTAACTCAGATTTTCTTACATGTTTTTCTCCATTATTTGATTAGTATTTCCAGTTATAAAACCTAATTTAAATTCTAAAACTTATTTTGTTGGGTTTTTTCCTTATTTTGTAGTATTGTTTAAGAAATATAACCTCATAAAATTTTAAGAAATAGGACCCCATTTCTCTCACTTTGTAGAATGTCTGTATATCCATAAGCCATTTTGAATTTGATGTCTCCAACATTCCAGCTCTCTTTTCTACCCAAACACATTTAGAGTGATGCCTAGAATATTGGTATATAGAAAAATAAAGGTCAGACAGAGCTTAAAACTGTTCAGTAATCTACACAATGGAGTGAAATAGACAATGCTGGCAATAATTCAAATATTAATAATGTGATTTCCCAAGGAAATTCTTAGCTTTTTAATGCCCTGGTGAAAAATGAGGGTTTGTACTTTATATTTACTTGCCTTGGAATTAACTGCTGCTATGTCAGAGAAATTTCTAGGGAGCAGCCTCCCATTCCCCTGAGCCCAGGGAGAGCTGACAGTCACTGTCAGGTAAGTGAATACTCCCTGGTTCAAACTTCCTCCTGGGTGGCAGCTGATTCATTCCAGCACTCCTCTAGCTCTGTGACTGAACTGAATTCCATTAAGGTGCTTCTGCTTTTCAGTCTTGCTGCACTGAACTGTTAACCAGTCATGGCCTTGATTGAGATACATGGTCTCGTTTTGATGGGGCTGTTCTTCAGAAGGAAATTGGAAAATCACTAGGTTTTTATAAAGTAACTCAAAAAAAACCCCACTTTTGTCACAGGTAAAATTAAGAGTATCAAGGTAGAGGTGGCAAAGAAAAAGTCATATTTATTTCCATTTTTCTCCGCTTCATAAAATTATGTGCTTATCTTCCTTTCAAGTTCTGATTCTACCTTTGCAGGATCAGTAATTCCCTAGGGTGGAGTCATCATTGTCATCATTGTTGCTGTTATTATTAATGATGAATTATTAATCTTCATTTAAATGATGTTTCTCCTATTTATTTCAAGAAGTACTTTAGAAAGTTTTTGCCTTCTATATCATGTCAAGATTCTTTAGACTTTTTATTTACTCATGCCATGCCTAAAATTATTTTACATGCACATCATTATTCTCTCTAATACAATTAGTACAGTATCCTAGAGTGTTGTACTGTGTAGAGTTCATGCAGTTGAAACTTGGCATTATTTTATACGATAATAAACTACAGTAACTCTAACAGTATGATGACCATTTGGAGTTTTAGTCTGTAATTTCACTGCTTTGAATTTTGAACTGCTAACTTATTTTGATGCTCTAAGTACATTGGGTTATAAGTGGCAGTGAAATGGTAATGATACATAAAATAATCTTTCACAAATCATTGTATTATTTGAGGAAGGAAAGTTTTAAGCAAGTGTCCTGAAAAATTCATAACTGTAAGTTTTCTTTAAGACCTGAACTATGATGTAGTTGTAAAAATATTCATTGCTGTTTGATTTTGAGGGATAAAGTTTGCTTAACCTTCTTTGAATGTGTCTTTCAGGCTGAAGATACAGTTCAGATGTGTGTGAGAATTTATTGTTTTAATAAGTAGCATGCAAGCAATTTCTTTTTTTTTTTTTTTCCCCATCCATTTCCTCCGGTAATTATTTTTTATTTAAATCAAGATCAAAAGGACAAAGCAGCCTGTGAAATGAATGTGTATGAGATAATGTCCTCTACTCTGTAGGTGATTTTATCCTTTTCCTCAGTGGTAAAAATGAATATTTTTTTATGGATGGGAAATAAAACCACCTAAAAAAAAAAATGGTGTCTTTAAAAGGTATTTACTGTTACATTAGATCTTGCAGAAGTGGAGAAGGGCATCCCTGGATGTGATCAAGGCCAGGTTGGATGAGGCTTGAGCAACTTAATGTGGTGGAAGGTGTCCCTGCCCATGGCACAGGGTTTGGAACTGGGTGGTCTTCAAGGCTCCTTCCAACCCAAACCATTCTGTGATTCTGTTATTCCCTTCTGTTTCTTTTAAGAGTTCTATAAGAAAGAGAATTGGACATCTTAAATTACTTGCATAAAATTGATCAAGTGCTACACAAGATTCCACTTCAAGACTTTCTGGTTAAAAAATGTAGGAGAAGGGAATCGCAGTTTTTATGAAGGCATCTGTATAAAGGCCTTGATGTAGTATGCTCAAGTATTTGTACAATAAAATAAGCAAAACAAAGTTGTGAAAAAATCAGCCTGGTTTTAAATTTCATTTACTACTAAAGAGATTTTTATTGGAAATTCATGAAGTTCAATCTTGTTAATTTATTTCAGGGAATAAGTCTTTACTAAAATGGTCCCATACATTATACTTATTGCCTTTCACAATGGTGTGATGAACCGTGGGATTTGTACTGACTGCAGGAGAAACACATTGCGATGTATCCAGTGTGATTTGATAATTGCTGAGATAATTGTATTCTCATTTCATTTCTGATTTGGGAAAATATTTTTGACTGAAAAATCTGGTCACAAAAAACAAGGAAGCGGGGAGAAAAAACAAGCAAACAAAATATTTTACTTACTTGAAAAGTTATTTTCATATGTTGAGATAGTTCTATTTATTAGAAATATATCCTAACCAAGTACCTATTTGAACATTCTGTTTCCAAATTTAGGGACTTTCTCTAAAGGAAATATGCAAGTGCAAATATATTTGCCTGTCAATTCTCAGGGCTTACAATATCAGTCACACCAAAGTGCATTTCCTACAAGTGGAATAGATTAATACAAAAACATTTTTCCTTTCTGGGATGGGTGGGAACTGTATTCTGATATTTCACAGTAGCATATTTGTAATTTCCCTCTGTGATATTTTATTGCAGTTCTGTCACGGAGCTAGTTTTGCTATGACTAAACTAGGTCCCTATTGAGGACATACTATGTTTTCTCATTGCCAATTCATTTTTTTTATATAATACAGCAGAATCCATATTAATGCGCTTGGCTTATTGTGTGGACTTTAGTCCATAAATATTAGTATTACAAAGCAAACTTTAGGATAAAAAGAAACAGGTCTTGAATGTGGGTGTATGTTATTAGCATGGGGAATTTAGAGATTCATACTGCCCACAGAGAGGCCATAAATGGGTTAGATTATTTAGACAGTTATAAGTGGGTAATGTTAGGATGTAGAACTCCTACTCCCACTGTAGGAGTTTGACTGAATTCTTACCCCGACATCATGTGCTGCTAAAATAATAAAGGCTCTTAATTGCTATCCTAAAAGTTAATCTGCTTCCTTGTGGATGAAAATGCTGACACATTGTTTATCTTTAAAAAAAAATAAAAAAAATATTTCACTATTACTAATCTGTAGTAATTTAGAAAAATGAAATTGGAAAACTATGGTTTCACTCAAAGATGCTTTTTAATATTTACTAACCAAATTGTAAAGACACTAGCTTGATTAAATCAACATCTGTCATCCCATTTTAACTCTTATTTAGTCCTTCAAATTGTAGAAAACATAACCTGTTATGGTTGAATGAAACGTTTGCAGTGTTCAGATGGTTTTAAAATTACTATTATTGGTGAAGGATAAGGGTTTGATGCAGTTTGGTTGAGTTTGCTATAGCATTTTTCACCTGTTCTGAGGTACTCTTCAGTACTACTAAAAGTAGATGTTCTTTCATTTAAATGCTTGAAGGTCTATATTAGTCATAAGATTTACTTTTCATTTCAAAGGGACAATAACTTGGAGCAGTCAAACATTACATCCCAATACTGAGCTCCATTTCATATTTCTAAATAAAGCTGCAGTTAAGAGTTGTGTAATTCTTTGACATATTTGAGCTGCTGAAATTGTATCTCCATTCACTTGGAGTGAAGAGTTTAAATGTATGTTCTGTTATAAAGGAGAAATTTTTTTTATTAAATGAGTCAAAGATAATACAAATTTCACTAAGGAAAGTAAAGATTTAAAATGTTATTGGATGAGATGGAAAATTTTTGGGTTTGTGTTTCCAAGAATATATTACTATTGATTTCTGTGTGCAAAAATACCTCACAAGGGAAGAAATTCTTGCCTTTCCTGGTACCAAGTACTATCTTTTTGTAAATCTCCAGATATGTGTGATAAATCAGATCATCCAAGTCTTTTATGAGGAAAGTTTGCCCTACAATGTGCATACTCCAAAAAAGAGAGCTTTGATTGTCCTGATTTTAGTATGTTGTTAAGATATCTGACTGGAAATACAAGTTTTTTTCACATTGCATTCTGTTGATCAACTAAAGAAATCAGGTTAAAATCTGAAGTACATTCTGCCAAGTGTCTGATGTAAGCAAGCTTACACTTAAAAAGATTAACTGTATTGTTGATCAAAACTGCTTTTTGGACAGCTGTAGTATTTTTCAATACATTTCTTTGTGAAACACCAGAGAAGATGGAGAAGGATATAGGAGATACAAAGAGGTGTAATTTTTTTTTGAGCCTTTATATTCTTCATTATTATGTGGTACAAGTTGGAAATGTTTCAGTTCCAACCAGCCATGCTATTTGTACATTTTTCAGTGAGTTTAGAGGCAACTGTTGTTGATGGCAGAGGGAATGTCTCTGCTAATGAGTTGCTCATGTGTGTGCCAGATGTTGTCTATTTGCCGCAGCTGTAATGTTGGCACAATAAGCACAGTTCAATAAAATTCAGCTTTGTTGTAGAAGGAAGATTAATTTTCTAAGCTTTTAACAGATGCCTTAAATGGAACATTTTGCTTGAACAGAAACATTGAACACATAAACATGGGCCATGAAAGGGAACCCTTGTTCTTAATACGTTTCTGAAATTAGATTTTAGGTTAAGTGTAATGGTTTGTTCGTTGATCTCTGAACACACATAGTAAAATAGTTGTCTTTGCCACATAAGTTGTCTTCCGACCTGTAATAACAGGATGAAATGACACACAACTCGTAAAACAGTAAAGATATCTCAAACATTAGAAGAAGTGTGTTCATTTTTCAAAATATTTTTGCTTCCAAAATTATTTTTTATAGTTCTGATACAGACTGGGCCTGTTGCAATCTCTTGCCAAATAGCCATAGACTTCAATAAGGCCTGGTCTTTTATCAAGGGTCTTCTGTCAGCAAACTCAATAGTGAATCAAAAATTTGTTTTATTTCCTTCCTTCCTTTTATTTCCTTCCCTTTTTTCCCCATTGAATGTAGTTTTTGACAGTTTGCCTCCTGCACACTTCAAGGAGACAATGAACACTATACTTGTGTGGATGCAGCAGTCAGAAACTAAACTCTCCATGCCTCAGGTCGCAATTGCTGAATATGAAATCATGGAGCAGAGACTCAGGGAGTTCAAGGTGAGTGATAAAGCTGTGGGGAAAAATGTCTCAACTGGGAAGTTTGGAAGAACAGAACCCGTAGTTGTCATGAGTCTGCTGAAGCCTGTGGAACTTCAGTAAATAATGCCCATCTGGTTTTAGGCAGGAGCTTCAGGAGATGGTGGTTGCTTGCTTATATTGATTCCTGAAGTTAAAGAATTTTGAGTGGTGTTCACCATTGAAACCAGTTTCATAAGATACTGAAATGTTAAGGAAAAGCCCTTGTTTGTCCCGATGGTATATAAAATATTCCTTTGATGATAGCTCTGGTAGTTAAATATAGATTTCGTTCATTTCATTTTCCAGTGCTGACATGAAAATGGTTCTGATTTGCAAATTGCAGCACAGTCTTTTGTCAGACTTCCTGTCAAATTTACAAGCAGACACAAATGTGGAACAAATTTTGCCAGTGGGTACAAAGCTTCCCTGTATCTCAATGTCTGATAGAGTTCTACTCTCGGATGACTAATGAGCATATTGTTTGATGCACATTCAAAAATAAAAAGTTGAATATAGGAGAAAAAGCTCGATGAAGTAAATTTTGGGCTGAGAATTATAATAGTTTAAGAAGTTGTCAAAAACTGTATCACAGAATCAGTTTTTAAGTTTATTCTTTTTCTCCGTGTTGTGGTCCTTTTCTCTGGTTCTTTTGAAAGTGCATCAGGGCCATAGTAAATTCCTATCTCAAATTAATGAAATGTATGTAGATCACATCTATTAACAAGTATAAATATTTCAAGTTATATTCTCAGTTCAACTGAAAAAAACCCGTACTTTCTACTTCATATGAGAAAAAATTTCTAAATTGTTCACTAAATTATGCCATTGCATGTTTTAGCAAAGGGGACCTCTATGTCTTGCCTCTGTGAAATGAAGAGAATTGCTTTGCACACGAATCAGGATTCCACCTGCTTCTTATTCGTAGGCTCTACAAAGTTCTCTGCAAGAGCAGCAAAAAGGCCTGAACTATCTCAGCACAACTGTGGAAGAGTTGTCCAGGAGAGCCCCTGCAGAAGTCAGTCAGAGTTACCGGTCAGAAGTTGAGGTGGTCCTTGGCCGCTGGAAGAAGCTCTCGGCACAGCTGGCGGAACATTGCCAGAAACTGGAGGAGCGCATGACCAAACTCCAGCGATTCCAGGTTGATCAAACCTTTTCAGCCTCAGCTTATACATGGTGGTTTTTGCTGTGGGCCTAGGGCAGAACATGTTTAGGTACTTCCAGAAATCTATGCCAAAGTGAGATGATCAAAACAGTACAAAAACTGTATTTAAAGGTCTGCTTGATTTTGATGGGCCCAAGATTTTACTTTGAATTCTGATTTTGTGACTCTTTCTGCCTATGTTTTTTCAATAGCAAAAGGCTTTAATTTCAGTAAGAAATGCTGCTGATGTTCCTCTGCTTCCTTTTTCAATATAGCTGAAACACTTATTCATGCATCTGAAGTAGCTGTAACCATACTGACTTAATGAATTCACTTACATAATTAAAGTCATCTGTAATATAGTGGTATCTTGGCAGCAGTTGCCAGAAAGCAGAATTGTATTTCAGGTCTTTAGAATGGCAGCATTGAAACCTGACCTGAGTGTCTGTAGGACTGTTTCTCACTTTTTGCAGGGTTGTTTCTCACTTTTTTCCTCTCCTTCTCTGTCTTGTAGTTTTGCCCTTTCTTAACTACATTGTCTCTGAGCATCTCTAGCTCACCACAGCATCAGCCACATCCAGTGGTGGTTGCACAGGAGGAAGCTGGACTGTCTGTGTCCAGCACAGGACAGCAGCTGTCCTCTCCTCACAGATGCCACCCTACTCCCAAAACAGTGCCACACAAAAACACAATGCACTTCACTTAAAAAATTCAAACTTTTGTCTTCTGCCTCCCCTCTGCCTCCCATCTCCACCCCTGCCTCCCTGACCAGATTTAGGGCTTTGCCCACTGCTCTTTAAAAGGTCCTGAGCATCATGACTGTGCTCTGGAGAACAAGTATTTTTAAAGCGGTGTGAGCTGTTGCTGCACACAAACTTTAGCACTTGTATTTATTGCTGAAATCCCTCTGGTACACATCTAATATAAAAGTCATTGTCTTTTCAGCTTGTTGGATGACTCCTCATCCAGATTATTGTTTTAGCTGTTGTAATTTATGGAATGCATCGTATGGGATATGATGAAATCAGTGTTCATAAACAAAATGCATTTACAATCTGAGTGAAAATGTGTGTCATACATTTGATCTTCATTGGTAGCTGGAGAGTAATCTCTTTTTAAGTAAATCCCATCAGATCTATATTTTACCATGTTAATGAACTATACTTAAAATATTCTTCTAAAGGTATTAAAGTTTCATCATGAAATATGATTCTGAACTATTTTTACTGTTGGATAATGGAATGCACAGTATAGATTTCAACAGTGTTTTGGTAATTGCCATTCTGAAGTATACTGATAATTTCTGTATGATTAATTTTATTAATTCAGTTCATTTCCCATGGTAGCCTGTTGGTTTTAAATATATCAGTCATGTTAGGGAAATGTTCCCTTTGGTTACCTATCTCATAATAGTTACTAAGGCATATTTGTATGCATTTTAGGACACAGTCTGTATTCTAATGTCTTTTTTTGTACTTTTTATTCAAATTTGCATTCAGCATGTAATATTGATATGTATTTCATTGTTGATGAAAACAATTTGAAGAAAAAAATGCATTATAATTGACTTTTAATTTTTTTGCCACATATATTTTTATTTTAATATGTGCATCAAATTGTTTGCCTAAGATGGCATTATAAGGTAGTTTTAAGAGATATTTTTTAAATTTCATTCTACTTTTCAAGTTACTAGATTACCTATGTAATGGTGCCTGAACTGGTAGCATTCCCTCTTTTCAAGTATTTGATGTTCAGAATTTTTATAAGTTGTGAGAGTTAAATAAAGGCCATGGAAATAATATTACTATTCTAGTGCTAGAAACAGTAACAGAACATCTCTGGAATGAGTCATTGAGTCATTATATGATTTTAGTTTTGGAAGTGAATCTCTTTCAGTTACACTGGGTTTTCTTTCATTCTGAATAGTAAAGGAAGTTTTCTTTGTTGTGTTCTGGTAGAAAAATAGGCACTAGAGCATATAACTTCCAAAAGGTGTCTGAAGTTTAAATGGAAGCACAGAAGATTTGATAGGTGAGCCTGAATTAAGTGCCAAGTATGAGTAATCTGAAGCCATAGAAGGAACCAATGAACAACCATGCAGTATCCGAACACAAATGATATCTAGAAGGCATAAATTTCAGAGCCATAAAGTTGCCTGCTCGTAGACGCATTAAACTTGGTCAGAAATGGTCAAAGTGCAGGTTAAAGTGTTGATGACAGTCCCAGATAAAATTGTTTTTTCTTGTTTGCTGTGTTTGTATTTTCAGACAGTTCAATAATCTTGAAATTACATTGCAAGGAGTTTTAGTTGTAGTGTCAGGATGAATTACACTCTTGCCAGTCAGGTTTTGTGTGATGCAATGAAATGTCTTTTTAATACACAGAATGACATTAAAACACTGAAAAAGTGGATGGCTGAGGTGGATGTTTTTCTGAAGGAAGAGTGGCCTGCCCTTGGAGACTCAGAAGCACTGGAAAAGCAACTTGAGCAATGTACAGTGAGTATTACCTGCCTGCTTGGCAGTTTTTCAATTCCTCTCTATAAGCCAAGCTTATACAGAAGTTACTCAAATTATTACAGTTGCTAAAATAAATTCATGTAGAAAGGGGATTGTCTTCTGCAGTGTATTTGAATCTTTTGCATGTCCTGGACTTGAAGGAAAATTCAAACATGGAAACTTTAGTACCTGAAGGAGGCATGCAGTGATAGTATTTTTATGTATTTATAGTGGGAGCAAAACGTCAAATACAGGAAATAATATGTAACTAGCCTCTAAAGTCAACTGTTTATTTACTTTGTTGATCTTATGAACGTTGCATATTTATTTTTTTAATCTGTATAAATTGTGCCAAAAGATCCTTCTTTGTTACTCACATGATTTACAAACTTTTCTGACTGTACCAAAAGAACTTGCAGGTTTTGTGAGTTATATCCATTCTTTTTCCACTAAACTTTCAAGTTCCAGGATGTTATCCCAGCAGAGTTTTAAAGCATCATGAAGTATTGGTACTTCCATCACAGGGTTTACAAATTCTTCTTCCTGTCCCAACAGAGTGTGTAAGTGCAGTGAATCTTGTGATCCATGATGGTCCCTGTCTGTATGTTCAGTGGAATTTACAAGTTCTGTAAATGTTCTGGCAGGATGTATAAATATTATGAAACACACACAGTGATCTTTCAGAGCTGCAAATTCCTCATACTTTCTCTTAGCCATTTTTTAAATTAGAATTTTCGTTATAATGGAATGTTCTTTCAGAAATGGAAGTAAAAGATCTAGGTATTTCTCATGTTTTCAACCAACAGCAGGAAAGTATTTTAAGAGATATAATATATGTAATATACCATTATATATGTATATATTTATAGTACATACATAACATTTAAAAATTACATAATTCTTTTTGGTATAGAATAACTTGTCACATTACAGCTGCTCATTCCTTTTTTATTTCTTTTCATAGATAAGTCTGTTGATTGTGCTCATTTGACTGGAGATCTGGAGCCCAGACAAGTCAGAATCTCACGTAGACACATTTTCATAGGGACAGCATAACTGAAACTTTGTGTGAATGCTGCTTGCCTAATCTTCTGCTATTCCTTTAGGCTTTGGTGAATGATATCCAGACAATCCAGCCCAGTTTGAACAGTGTTAATGAGATTGGGAAGAAAATGAAGAGTGAAGCAGAGCCAGAATTTGCTTCCAGAATAGAGTCAGAGCTAAAGGATCTCAATGCTCAGTGGGACCACATTTGCCAACAGGTACCAAGTCTCCTGCTGTGACTGGTTCTTTTTAAATTAATCATCCGGGTTATCATTGGCAGAATTTGTCCTTCTATACATATCCAGTAGATACTAAACTGAATTTAGACACTTTAATTAAACTAATATTTTACAGAGTTTAATTTAGCCTGTAGCAGTATATGTAAAGTGTATTTATTTATATTATAAAACAATCTTACTATTTTTATAACTAAGTTTTATACTAATCTGCTAGATTTAACAGCACTGTAATTTATGGCTCCTACAAACTATATTTCTGAAGGTGTTGCTTAGGCATTTGCCAAAACAATCAAATTCTGTGTTTAGTTTTATGTTTTCTTCTGTATTGTTGTAATCACATGTCATTACTGTGGATGAAATGAGACATCAAAGCAGTGAAGGGTTCATAATTCAATAACTCAGTATTAAGAGTACGTGCACATGTGCATGTGTATAAATTAGTCTCCAATAGTCACATGAATTTGAGAGAATGGAACATAACAAGAAAGGACAGTTCTTTTATTTTAATTAAAGACATTATTAATAAATAATTTTCCAGTGTAAGAACTAAAAATTACTATTATTTTATTGATGGCATTTGGATTCTTATTCTTTATGACAGTTCAAATAAAAGTTCTTTCATATTGTATTACTGTTAAATTTTTCCTACTTGCTCTTTCTCTTGTCTACCTTTTTAATGTATATTTGCGTAGCAGTAAAACTGTTACCTTTTAATGTGGTATAATATTTTCTAAATTTATTATTCACTGTACATGTGAAAATTTTTTCTGATATTTTCTATATTTTTCTGATAAACATAATTATTAAAAAATTAACCTTTGAAATCTATGAGACATTTTATTGATCCAGTTTTGTAGTCTTCCCCCTTTTACTACCCTGGAGTATTTAATTCCTTTTTTTGTGATATTAGTAAGTTGGATACCTTTGCACTTCTCCCGCAGAAATTTGAAGTATTGCCTTACAAGTATAAAAATCTGTCACAGCTTTCTTCTGACTTCCCTCAAAATCTACCTGTAAAACTTTCATTCAATACACAGCACAAATTATTGCCTCTCAGTGGGCATTTCTAACACAACTTCTTCAATAACAGCTATTAAAATACGTGAATAATAACTACAAAAATCAGTTTGGCCTGTGGAAGTTTCTTGAAAAGATTTGGAAAAGTCAGCTTGGGTTGATACACGTGCAGTTAATATGACTGTGAGAGCTGACAACTGGCAATTGTCACTGACAATTCAGATACTCTTTTCAGGTGATAGGAGATTACCTTCTCTTCTGGTGCTGGGACTGAGGAAAATACAATTTTGCAGGGCCACATGAAGTTCTTCTTTTAACCTCACTGATTGTTGCTCTATTTTGTTCTGTAAAACAACATTTATGTAGAACAGCATTTTGTTTAACAGCCAGTCCTCAAGGTTGAGTAACAAACCAATAAATGTCAGAAATTAAGACCAAATGCTAAGAAAATTCCTCCTGATATTACTGAAAATATTGTTTACTGAAGCAGCACCACAGAACAGGATATTGGAGCAATAAGCTCTTCAAGCCCCGCTCTGAGAAACGTCACCCATGCAACTTATTATTTTTGTTGCAAACTTCTTAATACTATTGAAACATGGTACATGGATCAGTCAGGGTCAATTTTGATAGGTTAAAGCACAATTCATAGAATCAGAAAATGGTTTGGGATAGAGGTGATCTAAAACATTTTCTAGTTCTAGTTTTATGCTTGAGCTATATAACACAATTATGTGACCCCCACTTAGTGATTGGCAGTAATTTCACAGTAGTATTTTTCCCTTGAAGATAAATAGTTTCTTCCAGTAGAAGATTGGGGTTTTTTCCTTACCTATTTTTAGGATATTCACCTTTCTGAGACATTCATTAATGACTTAATCAATAGAAGAAAGATATGCAGATTGCTCTATTCTCTAGTAAATTGCGTTTGAATTAGTTAGGTGGTCATCTGACTTTATAGCTTAAGAGCATTTGGATTCCTCCTACGATTAATTTTCAAAGACTCCTGTGGTTTGTTTGTTGGGTTTTTTTTTATGTCTTACAGAAGATAGTCCCTAGGGGATATTTTTTTTTCGATTTTTTTTTTTTCTGATGACATCAGCACATGGTTTAGATTCTCATTCTAGAGTCATTACAAACTCATTTTTCACAGTCATGATTCACTAAGATAAGGATGTAAACATAGTACTTTTTTGATTGTCTGTTATAAATATCTGTCTAATAGTTGTTAACATCTGCCTAATTACAACAGTGTTATTAATATAGGATTTAATTTGATTCTTTTCAGGCTAAAATATTGCCAAGTTTGTTCAGTAGCTTTGCTTAAAGTACCATGTAATCTTTTCTTTCTTAAAGGCCTATGCTAAGAAGGCTGCATTAAAAGGTGGTTTGGATAAGACTGTGAGTCTCAGAAAGGATTTGTCGGAGATGCATGAGTGGATAACACAAGCTGAGGAAGAATATCTGGAAAGAGATTTTGAGTATAAAACACCTGATGAGTTACAGAAAGCTGTTGAGGAGCTGAAGGTAAAAGATGAACTAATTCCTTGAGCTATGTTCAAAGTTCTTTTTGAAGCTCTCATTGTAAAGAAAATCTCCTCTTTCTTTTAGGAAAGTGCCTTTTCAGGTCTACTTACCTGAAGTTAAACATAGTAGCTGGCTTGAAGTAATTTCTAGTTAGAATATGCTAGAAAATATTTGACATTCCACAACACCACATGTCCTTTTTTCCTCTTTGCTTTATTGGATACTTGACTTGGATGTAGCTTCAACATTCTTTTACTTAAGGAATAAATCCTAAAAAGTGGGTGTTAGCAGCAGAAGAGTGATATCAGTTTTATATCTTCTCTTTGCATTAGAGTGAACCAAAAAAAAAAAATAGCACTTTAGGATGCACATTGGTGTCTGCTATGTATTGCAATTATGTCTTTAATATAGGAATATAGAAACAGCATATTTTGAGCTCAATTAATAATGTTTCCTTTATATGGGATGAAAATGGCCTTAGGACAAAAACACTAATATGTGATACATGCTTAAATGCACTCTGGCTAAGCCACTGGATGTAGGCTTAATTCTTATTTCAAAGGTGAATTGTTTGGTTTGTGCTATTTAGGAAACCAGATTATAATATATATAGAGAGAGCTTTAAAAATCTATCCAACACTTAGTTTTCAAACTCTTCATTTTCCATGGGTTTTTCCAGTGTTTGAGAGTTTCGGACTATGCAACTGATCATCTCTTTATTTACTGACACAAATAATTTGCTGCCAGTGAGAATATGCATAGTGTATGGAAATTTATGGAAACACTTAATTGTAAATGAGACAAATATCAAAAGTAAATGTCTGCTCTAAAGATACAGTTCTTTTTTAGCAACTAAATAGTAAAATTCAATTTTATACATTGCACTGCATAATAAAACAGTTGATATGTATAGTTTTATATACAATCCCCATTGTGGATTTCCTAGTAGATATTCTGGACCCAGCTGGAGTACAGCTGTGTTCAGACTGTGACACCTTGACCTAGGCAAATAACCAGATCATTTGTCATGCGTCTCTTCACCTGCTGTTGATGATCTTTTCCCCAAAGGATTGCAGCCGCCTTTCATGTCACAGAACAGAGAAAATGTGGAATTCCATGCTCATTCTGCAGCCCATTTCTTCCCATAGCTAGAGAGGAGGAAAATCAAGAGCACCCCTGTAAACTTCCTCTACCAATGGCAGCCTGATCACGATTGTTCTGGTTTGTGAGCTGCCTCAGACCCAGAGAGAAAAAAAGTTGTCAGGAATATGGTTTTGGTTTGGTGTTTTTTGGGCAGGGAGTCTTACTGTAAATTCCTGTGAAGGCCTGTAGGCACTGATGACACTTTTTTTAACATCACTGTGTTTCCAGTAGTGATATGATTCCAGTCACAGACACCAGAAAGCACTCAGAGGAAACAGTACTAGGTATGAAAATCTTTTTCATGAGATCACATAACAAGGGAGAGAGTAGCAAAAGTGTGGAATATACAATAGAGAAAAATGATTTTCTGACTTTCTCTTTAAAGGCAGGTTAATTACATTGACAAGGAGAGAGAAATCAGAAGCATTTTCTTTTATTTCTGCCTTGCTTGCGATTTTACCTTTACATCTGGGTACATGAATTTGTAACACAACAGATTTTTGTGGTTTTTTAACTTTTGTGATTCAGAAGGTATGATATCAAAAGTATTTGGAGTATTTCTTGGGGGGAAAAAAAAAAAGTACTGAAATGTTCCATTAGCCTGAGAGCTCCAGAACACTGGATGGTTGTAAGATTTTAAATTGTATTGAGTATTGTGTATTGGCAAGAAAATGAAACAAATGTTTTTTTTTGATGCATTCAAGATTTTGTCAGAATGTCTGGGAATTAAATATCTCTTGTTGTATTTTGTTTTGTTGTTATAGTGTTGTTTGGGGCTTTTTCTCCCTCTAGAATTATGGCAGAGAATTCTGGTAGTTACTAGAAATATGTTTCCTTCTTAAACCAGGACTACAACTTCCTTTTTTTATTCCCCTTCCAGAGAGCAAAAGAGGAAGCCCTGCAGAAGGAAGTGAAAGTGAAGCTTATTACAGATTCCGTGAACAATTTTATAGCAAAGGCTCCACCAGCAGCTCACGAGGCTTTGAAAAAGGAGCTTGATGTTCTAATTACCAGCTACCAGCAACTCTGCAGCAGACTGAACGGAAAGTGGAAGACTTTGGAGGTTTGATATCTTGTCAGATGTTGTATTTATAGTCCTTCTAACTGCAAGAAGTAATGTGAAAAGCACAGCTTTATTATGTGCTATCATGAGTAGCCCAAGGCTATCCTCTCTTTATGAGCCATATAGCAAATATCCCATGTTATGAGCCATGCCCAAAGTTATTTTGAGAATCATATCTGCTGGAGAGTTGTGTTACAAGAGAAGACTAAGACATGGCTCTCAGGTCAGACACAACAATGGCTGCTCAAGGTTCTTATCCCTCCAGAAATTAAGCCGGGAATCTGGCTTTGTAGCTGCTCTGTGATGTTCTCTTCATCAGCTCCTCTAGGCTTCTCTCTTCCATGGTTCAGGATTTTGATTAAATGGCCCTGAAAATGGTCAAGTGGTGTTATCTCAGCATGGAAACAGCCTTTGATCTGCTGGCAAACTGAATATTTCTCGTGCATTTTGAGTTGACCCTGCCATTTTGGCCAAATCCGCTGCAGATTCTGGCCATGGGACTGCTTTTATATTTTACAGTAGTCACAGTGAATTACGTGTAGGTTTTTTTTTTTTTTCAAGAGCTAGCATGACTCAGGACAATAATGTACCGGTGTAAAATTTATCTTGTCTAAATTTCACTGTGGAAAATTAGGTGTGTAGTCTAAAATGGTAATCTATATTTACCCTGATCATTGATGATGTGTTGTTGCATGTTAATATCCCACCAAAACCTTCATTTGGTGTGAACAAAGTTAGGTGAGATGAATTGCACTCTGAGAAGTTTGGTCTGCCAAGAGTGTAATGCATTTCAATAACATTATTTTAGCTTCTACTAAAAAAAAAAAAAAAAAAGAGCAAGAAAGATTATTTATGGAGAGTGTAATTGTTTTGTTTGTGTACAAAGTGCCATTTTTATCTGCTTATTTAAGTATCTTCAGGCGCTCTATCAATAAAATATTAGACAAAACTTTAATTTAAGGAGAATAAGAACATTTTACAACATTATGTTTAGTACTCTAGCACTTAAAAGGTCTATAAATTGCACTAAAGGTGGTTTAGAATTAATTTCCATAGAGATTTCAGTCTGAATTCTTAACAGCTGACATTTTATGAACCTATTCTTCAAGCAATTAATATATAGAACATATAAGGAATCTAACTGCATTTTATAATAAAGACATAAATTTCTGAAATGGGTATTTATGCAAGAAAATTTACAGAAAAATATATAAAGTGGATAATACATGACATGAAATGTTTTGCAGAAGTGTTCACTTTTTCATATTATTTTCTATGGTTTTGCTCTGTTTAATCAAAATGATGGTTTTCTTGTGTTTTATAATAATTTGGATCATATGAGTACTGGGAAATAAAATCAACCTCATGGTCCTGTAAGCATCAGATACCAACCATTTTGGGGATGAAGCATGAATGTTTTCAGTATTTTAATGAGTGAAAATTTTCTGTGAGATTTTCAATCAAAATAAACCTTTTCTTCATCAGGAGGTATGGGCATGTTGGCGTGAATTATTGTCGTATTTGGATGCAGAAAATAAATGGTTGAATGAGATTGAACTGAAACTCAAAGCAACTGAAAATGTCCAAGGAGGTGCAGAAGAGATTTCTGAGTCTTTAGATGTAAGTGCTAACTTCTGTAATACCAAATCCCATGCATTGATAAATTGTAAATTGCATATCATTCTGAACAAACTATGAATTAACACTGCACATGAACAAGGTACAGAATATTTGGAAAGTCCGAAGTTCTCACTAGATTCAACAAATGAGGTTTTGAATTCAAATCTACTTAACTCAAACGGTAATTAAATGTGCTATGCCTGGTGTCATAGACAACTTTGGTAATGATAAAATAAACATTCTTAAAAAAAAAGACCTCACTGCAGCCAGTCAAAAAAATGTTGAAGCCTTCACAGAGGGTAAGTTTTCATCATAGCAGTGCAACTTTGTTTATTATTCTTTATTTTTTATTCATGGAGCCTTTCAAATTTGCAGAAATTAATGCTTTTAGTGCATCAAAATACAAAATATTGCATTGATAATCCATTTTTGCTGTTGTATTTCATCAATTTAGATACTCAAGCAAGTTTTATATATTAAAGTTCAAGTACTGTCACTGAACTCATTGGGCATAATCCACATTTTTAAAATCAAGCAGTAAATGTATTGCTTTAAGAAAAATCTTTGTACTTGGCAATAAGTAGTACAGAACATTAATTATCAAGGCAGGG
Organism: Pardalotus punctatus; assembly: GCA_013400915.1. Classification (NCBI taxonomy): domain Eukaryota; kingdom Metazoa; phylum Chordata; class Aves; order Passeriformes; family Pardalotidae; genus Pardalotus; species Pardalotus punctatus. The sequence continues at coordinate 715,270 of VZTX01022999.1, read as the reverse complement.
AACGTAAGTATTGTATCTTTTTTTCTCTGCTTTTATTGTATTTGAAATAGGAAATTTCTTTCTTGCGTTTTTAAGGCAAATTTGGATTTCTCTGTAGACTCTTATTTACAAAAAGGAAAATAAATTCGTTTTTTTTACTTTTTTCAGTCTTTGGAACGTTTGATGAGGCATCCAGAAGATAATCGCAACCAGATTAGGGAGCTGGCTCAGACTTTGACAGATGGTGGAATCTTGGATGAACTGATCAATGAGAAACTTGACAAGTTCAATACTCGATGGGAAGAACTTCAGCAGGAGGTATATTTAATGGTTCTCCCACTAAGTAGAGAACAGTCTAGCACCATTTTAAAAATAAAAAAGTTTCTTTGTTGGTACAGTTCCTAAACAGGTCAGAAACAAAACATTACCTTAGAAATGGTTTCACAAGTGTGAGGGGCTAACTCCAGCAGGCAGCAAAACATTGCAAGACTCCACATTTCCTGGTGCTTTGAGAAAGATTATAGAAAAGGCAAAAGCGAGAAAACTCATGGATTGAGGTTAGGACAATTTAATAAGTGAAAGCAAAAAGGGATTAAAAGCAAGTGATGCAGAACAAATTACCCCCAGGAGGCTAATGTTCAGCCAGTCCCCATGCAATGATAATTTTGGAAACACTTCCCCCACCTCTTTTTGTTGTTGAGCATGACCCTGTGTGGTGCTCAGGTCAGCTGTCCTGGCTGTGTCCTCTCAAAGCCCCTTGCACACCCCCAGCCTGCTCTCTGGAAGGGGCAGAGGGAGAAAGAGACCTGGGCACTGTGGAAGCCCCGCTCAGCACTGGCTGAAACATCCCTGTGTTCTCAACACCGTTTTGGCCACCAGTCTACACCACTGAGCCATGCAGACTGCTGTGAAGAAAATTAACGCAGTCCCAGCCAAAAGCAGTAAAATAGGAAACACCAAAACTTCAAAATTGAAGTGACCGTCTGGGGGATTTACTATTAAATTGCATATTTAGGAAGTTTTCTCTGACAAAACTCTTAGCGAGAAACAAATTATTTTCAAAATTAAATATGAGTAATACCTCTTACAGATATATTTTTTATTAAACACTAAATAAGTGTATTTATATCAATGAAAGATTTAAAAGGATGCTTCGGTATAGGAACATAATTAACACAAGGAGAGCCAAATCTAGCAATATGCTATCAATATCAGGAAGATACCAGCTCCATACTTGGTGAAGATCAGAAAGAATTATTAGGGAAAGGCCTAGCAAAGGATCTAGGCCGCCCCTTTATGACTGTAACCAGAATATGCTGAAAGATGAGCTACAAAAACTGTCAAAAATTACTTGGTTACAATGATATAAATGATGCACAAGTGCAGATTTTTGGAAAGCAGCTGTATTAGAAGGATGACAATGAAAAAAATTTTCTTCTTTTGTGCTGCTTGAAATATACTTGTTCTTGAAAACAGTGGAAGTAAAAATAGTACAATAAAAATTAAGTGAGGGTCCTCAGCTGTTCTGAGAATAAACTTGAAGGATGGGGAGGGAAAGAGCCTGGTGGTAGTTCTGCTGCAGTGCAGGGATTCACATAATTCTGTGTGGCTGAATAGTGTCATAATAGAAAAATAAATATAAATTTCTGTATACCTGCTGTCTTTTAACTTTTTTTTTTATTTTTTAATTAATAATTTCACTTCTGTTTGAAAGCAGATACACTCTCTGGAATTCTGCTTCTTGGTTTTTTGTTTTTTGTTTGTTTTTTTTTGTTTTGGTTTTTTTTTTTTTTTTTACTGACTTGGAGGAGAAAACTAGGAATATACAGAAGGCTTCCAGGGTGTGAGAACAAGAGTCTCAAATAGTCTTTTTGAGTGATAGTTGAATACTATTCAGTTATCACTAATAGATATTAAATCAAAATTCATAAAAGCTGCAGGGATTTAGTGTGAGAAGTACATCATGAAGGTGTATGAAATTCTGGAAATAATTTTGATGAGTATATAGGCAAAATAGATTAGAAATTTGTTCACTGGTCTCCAATTTCTTTTGAAAATAGACAAAAAATTGTGGTGGAGGGCTTCTTTAAATGCTTCTTTGAAAGCTTTATCAGATATTGAGTAGTTAAATACTGATGATGAGATCTTCCTCTGAAGTGCAAAAATATACTTTTTTTTCATAGATTCCTTATGCTGAATTTCCTGTGCTGTTTGTGTAGTCTATTGAAATTCAAGCAGCATTCTCCTTGTATGAAACTACATTGCAGACACATAACATAAATCAGCTCATGTTCAAGGTCACTTCTTCAGACAGCCTAATTGGCAGTCCTGAAGTTGTGAAGTTATTTGTTTTTATTTGAATAATTGTGCAGGTAATTACCAAGACAATAAGCTCGTGTGGGCAAAAAACCGATATGTGAAATATTTATTCACTACTAATAGAGCAACCAAACCAACCCACTTCCATATGAATGATGCTGCAAGACAATGCAGCTTTGCTACTGAGATGGATATTCATTTTTAAAGGCAGATAATGGCTTTATGTTTGTATCCCTTATCTTCTCGAGTTAACAAAGACTGAGTGTGTTTAGTTTGCTTTTGAACATTTGGGGCTGACTGATAAGCAAGATATAACCCTATCCTTACTTCTCAAGGACTGATTCACTTACAACTCTATATGCTGGGTTTAAGAAACACTGAAGGATTTGAAGCTAATATTGCAAGCAGCTATCATCCCTTGTAATGCTGAAAGTGATTTACATCCTGTCCAACAAACTTCAAAAATGTCAATCAGCAATTCTTGAGACTATGCTCAGCTAATCTTGAGACTATGCTTGCAAAAAACTGTACAAAGCATTATTGTTCATGTGGGCTTTACACTAGATTCAATTTTTATTATTGGGTGCTGTCTCTTAGTCCTTTTAGAACTTCCCTGAAGATTACCTTTGGTTTCTTTCGAAGAGTACACATTCATCATTTGACACAATTTCTCTCTTTTGTTCTCCTCTCCAGAGGAGAAAGAATATTTCACGCCCCATCTCCACGATTGCTTTGAAGGTTGCTAAGAGGGCTGCTTTTGCAAGTTCTGAACCGTCATCTGCCTGCAGTAATTACCTAAGGCGATAGACAAGTCTTCCTTGGTGTAGTCTGCAGTTTTGGAATTCAGCTGATCAAAGATGAATATCACTTAATGGCTGGGAGGTCAAATATTTGTAGCTACTTACTTGAAAAGCACACTGTGTAATATTGCTAGAACTTGCAGAAGAATTAGTACTAGGTTGGAGGATATTAAAAATTCATGGGTCCAATATCATGTTTTGAATTTTTAAAAAATGTGTTTCTGATTTAAGTCTAAGAATAAACATTAATCCGCTCTGATTCCAAACAAAAAGTGGAGATTAATGTTTGGAATTTGATGTGAGGGGTACAGAGAAGTTGTGATATATCTCAGTCACAACCATTATAACGCCAAGAGCTAAATTTTAAATTAATTTAAACAAGTTAGGAAGGAATTTTAAAGTTTCCTAACTTTTTAACTTTGCCTGTGGCAACATTTATCAATAATACAGGAGTATAACTGATCCAAAAACACACAAAAAGCCAACAAAACAAAACCCCAAAGAGCTAAAATTTCTGCCTTTCTTGACAGACCCTTTTCCCTGAGTTATCAGTTACGAGCTAATTAATGAATTTAGTTCTGCATTTTAAATAAATATACCCTGTAGTAAAAGTGCTGGAATTTTCAAAAGCTTTGGTTCTATTATACCCTCACAGCCCAAATACTGAGTAATGCCTCAACAACACTATTTGGTTTTAACCATAAAACTCTAACCAACATCTTACTAACTGCCTGTGGGACTGATATCATTAAACAGATGAAATGTATTATTTAAGCAAAGAGTGGCAATATCTATAAATACAGCTTTATAACATTCAGCATCAAAGAATGAACTATAGTCCTTTGCCTTAATATTGCATTTTATATGGGTAATATGCAATGTTGCTATTTCCTGCATTTACCATTGACCTTTGTTAAATTGTAAACAGGTTTATGCAGTACATCATATAATAACATCTTATGTTTATCATAAAACCCCTAAAAATCTATAAAAGCCCTGTAGAGACTTTAATTAAAAATTTATTCCATAAATATTTTGTTTCCTTTCTCTGTCATTCTGATAGTGCCTAACAGCAGATTTTTTTTCTTTGAATTAGTTTTCCTTGACAGCTGTCAACATTTCTCTGGATCAGAAATAATTGAACAGTTGGTTATTTTCCTGAGATTTTCTATGTAGCAATTAACTGTCAGCCACTTCTCTTTAGAGACCAAAGCCTTCAGCTTTATTGGCTATGATCTGAGAGCAAAGCTGGAGCTTCTTGTTATGTTCTTAGACCCTTTTACACCCTGCAGTGTTAAGCTATTTTTTTCCACAATGAAATAGAAACCTCACAATATGTCATGAAACAAACAAATGAACCACCCAGAACATCATAAATGAAAATATTTTTATATCATAGGTATATAAAATTTCAGCTCTCACGCCTTTAAAAAATAGGCACATACAGATTTTTCACACAGACAAACATATGAGTTGTAAGGACAAATTTGAAACTCAGGTTCGCAGATGTAAGTTTGAAGTATGACTGCTCCTTTTTGGAAAGTATGCTTATGCTAATGCTTATCTCCACCAAAAACCCTTTTTCTACTGAAAGAGAAGATGGCTCCTCAATATTGTGGCCTTTTCCTTGACTGAATTAATTAAACATTCTGCAATGCCAATGGTAGTACCAGGGACCTACTTAGTGAAAAAGATTCAATTTTTGAATCAACTGTTGTGTACTGGAGAAATATGTTACATTACATGACTGTATCGTGCCTTTTATAAGATTATTGTAAAGATTTTCGTTACATTTGTTGTGGGAATTCAACAGAGTCAGCTATGGGATTGACTTTAGATGACTATGCAGGACAGGGTCTGTTTCCAGTGAGCAATACAGACAGAAAAAGTTAAAGAAGCACCCATTTATATCTGAGAAAATCATCACAGCTCTGAAGGTACCATTTCCCAACATTTGGCTATGCAACTCTTCTCCCATTGCCAAAATAATTCCTCTCTTCTACTGCTGCATTCAAGTCTTCGTCTGACATCATCCATTCCTTCACTTAAACTGTTCAAGGCTTTGTGAAAAATGGACTTTCAGCTCACCTGGAAGGTGCAAAATGTCACACAGGTTCTCAGGCTGTAGTCAAATTCTCTCTGAGGACAATGAAAGAGGATATTTTTGTCTTTGTGTGTATGTTGTATGCACATAAAGTCATCACAAGCTTGAATATATATTTATCTGACTTTTATTTGCTTGAAATGTAAAAATTCAGTCACACTCAGGCAAAGATTTGTTGTAATTTTTTCTTAAGCTTACCTGCTATAATACTTGATCCATGAGTCTTCTAATTTTTCCACTTGTATTCTAAAATTGGATTTTGATGTACATACTTTCTGATCGTATCAGCATAGAGATGATAATTTTTCTATTACCACTTATTTTTAATAGAATTTTAAGACTTGATGAATTTACATGCATTCTGCTACTTCGTTGCATGTGTGCAATCTGTTTCTAAGGCTGGCAGCAAATTCATCTGTACTTAAACAAGTCCCTAGTTCCAAATAGTAGTTAGCATGGGACAGCATTTAACAGAGGTTCAAAGCTTCAGGTATTGCTATGAAAGTCATTTGTCAGATAGATGTAACACCAAATTTCTGTCCAAGTATATTGAATTCTCCAGAAACTGCAGGCCCTTTTTTTAATTACTCATAAGGATGGAACTGTGTCAGTGTCTTATTTTAAATAGTGAGCTTTTCTGCACATAAGAACACTGTGGGTTAGTCGTAACAGTTAACCACAGAGATCTGTAAAGGGAGGCTCTGCCATGGTTCTTCCATGCTTCCAGGAGGATGACCTTCCCCTTTAGCTGGAGAAAGCTCCTTATCCTATTTCTGATCTAACGTGCCTTTCAATCTACCCTATAGTGACGCAAATGGATTGATAGAGAGTCTGAATCTTAGCCAGGCTTACAAATTAGTAGTAAGTAGTGACAAGGTAAATGGAAGCTGTGCTTTTTGAAGTCAGCTGTGGTTTTTAAACTCGCTGCTTTGAACAGGCTGAGAAGATTTTTATGTTAAAATCTTAAATCAGATGAAGAGAAGTAATTTAAATAGCAAGGCTTAGTATTGTATTTTGAAGTTACACTGTTTTGATGGTTCATTTAGTAGGGTAATAATACCATGGTGGTTTAGGTGCTCCCATTAACACTGACAGCATGAGTCTGATATAGAAAGCTGCTCAGTTCCACAGAAGGTTCCTGGAACTGGCAGTGATACAAGATTATCTGATCAGTTGTTTTGAAATAGCACAAAGCAGCTTACAAAAACAAATATAGAAAATACTGGTTGGATCCCTATCCTTTAAGTCAAACAGCTAGCAAGAACGCTCACAAGAAATAATCTTTTTCATTTGTTATATATGAAGCTTGGTAAAAATATGAGCTCCATGAAGAAGGTACAGCTATATCAAATATTCTCACTGAATTGCAGAGAGATATTTTTGTTCAAGGCAAGAGTGTTGTAATGGGTATGAAATCGAATTAAAGTATAGCTGGCTTACCAGAGACAAAAAGTGTGATTTGACTTGAAAAATGGCAGGATACCTAGCAATGTTATTTAAAGGGTGCTTGCTTTCACCTTTGATTAATGTCAAAGAAAGTTAGTCACCTTATTCTGTGGTCAGCAGTATGGCTGGGCTTGTACACAGAAAAACTGTGTTGCACTTGAAGTTGTTGGTAATTATCATGTGCTTTGTATAAAGCAGAAATTCTGCTAGGCAGTAGCTAGGGTCCGGATAAAATACGAGTCTGTAGGTAGACACAATGACAGATGGAAGAAAGTACCAGATTATTTATTACCTGATAAATGCCTTATTAAAGTGTTGCAAATAATATTTAAAGCTGAGTCATTTATGTGAAGTGTTTAATATATGTGTGTTCTAAGGATGACTTGGATGGAGAATTTATTGTGCTGATTTGTTAAACCATAAACTGAGCTCCTTTGAAAGGAAAGCATCCTTCTCCAAAAAAGGATTGTGTAAAAAGCCATGGTGGCACTGTTGGTGGAGTAGAAGCAAGATTCAACTTTTTTTTTTTTTGTTTTGTCCACAGGAGGAAAAAAGTAGGCATTGCCTCTTCCAAACAGCTATTTATGCTTCATATAAGAGAAATCCAGCTCAAGAGAGTCTTTATCCCTCTCACTTACTGAGGTGGATTGCCTTGGATAGGATTGTGATGACAGTAACCCTATTCTCAGTAAACAAAGTCTCTTGAATTACATAATAAGATCAGGAGGACTGCTCTGTCTCAGAAAGAAAGAGAGCACTGTCAGGGTGGTTTGATTATGCAGCTTTGCCAACTTGCACTCTGAATAGAAATCCTCAGTTTACGCATCGTTTTTGGGATCCTACCTCTTTTAGAATTTATCTGTGCAATCTGGGTGTTGTTTGTTTCTTACCAGGAAAACCAAATGGGTGGCAAAAAGATGCGCAATTTATCCTACAAAAAGGTGGATGAGCACAAGCCAGGAGTCCTGTGTCTGAGTCTTTGCCTGAATTTTTTTGGGGAAAAAGAAAGGTGTGGAAAAAAATGTATCATATGCATTATTACTGTGAATGCTGATAACATTGTCATTGTTTCTAGGCCGTGAGGAGACAGAAAAGTCTTGAACAGAGTATTCAGTCTGCACAGGAGACTGACAAAACCCTGCGCTTGATCCAGGAGTCTCTGGCTGTTATTGACAGGCAGCTGACAGCCTACGCTGCCGACAGAGTTGATGCTGCACAGGTCCCTCAGGAAGCACAGGTGAGTTGTACACAGGTTGCACTTACGTGTTTACTGGTTTTCCTAATCAACCAAAGAGTGTTTGGTTGTCCCTCAGCCTCTCGTTAAAGAGGATTTGCAACATGATCAGCGTGAAAGTGCAAGTAAATTTTGTGTAGGATTACTTTGAGAAGTTAAAGCTACTCTTCTAATAAAGTCATGTTTTCCTTCTGATTTATATTATATACCTGTCCAGAAGATGTAAAGAGCTATAAATATCATGGAGGACTATGCAGTAATTTTAAAATGACAAGGATAAACAATGTGATTCTTTAAAATCCAGTTCCTGTCCTAGAAAGAGGAACCTCATCATCGTCACTACTCTTAGATGGCTCTTTTGAAAAGTTGATTAGGTGGCCTAGGGTTTGTTAATAAATTATTGAAACAGACAACATTGTTAATTATTTCATGATGTGCACATTAATGTACTTATATTTAAATTTTTACAGCTCATGTAAGTTCAATAGGAAAAGCCTTTCCCAGTCTTTACATATGGGTTTATAGAGCATTTGAAATATAAATGTGCCACTGATTATAATTTTTACTCTTTCATTCTTTCTTCCGTAAGGTCTGCTTTACTGCAGCATTAAGAGGGTAAGAATATGAACAAAATAAAACCAAACATGTCTGCAATAAATCTATTAACACTCTACAATATTATATACCTCAACTTTTCTGTTAATTCCATCTAAATTTAGGCAGACAGATTATGAAAGTAAGCAAACAGGGAAAAAAAGCTACAGGGAAGTTGAAAATAAATGCTTTCATAATGATTTTAGAAGTCTTTCAATTCTGTTTTTTTTTTGCATGCCTGTAGAGTTTTAAATCATTCTAAAAAAAATATTATCTTGTATGGAGTAACTTAGATGATCTTAAATATATTCAGAGCTGCATATATACATTCCTGAAAATAATTTTTTCTCTTCTCTAAGAAATAAGGGTTACTATATCTGTTGAATTAACATGTAGATAGATGGACCTTTCAGTTGCTTTGTGTGCGTGTGTGTGTGTCTGTGTGTGCACGCTTGTAGGTACATGCAAATATTTTTATGTGTATGTAGGGACTATAAAACTATATTTGGAAAATAGGATCACATCTGGATTCAGTCTTATTTGGAAAATAACCTTTATCCTACTGTATTTTCTTCTAATTTATATCAGTATAAGATCAGATTTAGACAAATTGTTTCAGTTTGAACCGTAAACAAAGCTATCTGTTAACTTTCTTGAATTGTTTTTCTCCTTCCTAGAAATATGAATGATTTAAGCAAAATTTTTTAATATAAGATAAAAATTAGCATTTTTTAAGGATGCATCAGTTTAATTTCTCATCTTGTAATTATATAGAGTAAATACATTAAAAAATTGATATGAAAATGTTTTTTTTTTCTGATGTGTTTGGACCCTTACATGCTTCGCATGTCCCATGCATGCGTCTGGTTTATGTGCATCCTCAGGTACCATATTGGGAATTACTACATACTGTGTAAAAGGAATTCAGAGCTTCAAAACCTGAAGGAGCACAAAACCCAATTGACCTTGATTAGCACACTTTCATAGGAAAATTTCAGCTCAGTGCCTTTGCAGAACTTGTTATTTTTCTTGAGATTTTATTGTCTAATGTCAGGGTCACATGACTGTACTATATCCACTCTGGGAAAACCAGCATAGAGTCTGCTAAGTTTTTCCCCTTTCATGTTTTTATTTTATGGTGCCAGTGAGACCTAATGAAAAAAAAAACTTAATTAACAACTGAAGAGGTTTAATGCAAATATTGAAGTTCGCTGAAGTTCAGTTGTGAAGCTCCTTAAAACCCTTAGAGGGAAAGGGAATAAACAATCATTTTTGTGTGGGTAAATAGACTGAGTCATTCCTCCAGCAAAGAGCCACCCCAGCCAGTGGCAGAACAGGCACATCCTGAATGGCCATGTCTCCTGTGGAGCTTCTGCTGGCACAGTTCTTTTGTAGAGCTGAAAACTGTTCATTCATATGAGATCCTACAATAGTGTCTGCACAGCTGCAGTGGGAATCTTTCAGTCAGTGATGTTGCTTTTCTGGGCAGGGATCAGTTCATTCATGCTGAGGGATTTAGCAAACCATTCAGCAATATGTGTTGCACTTCTAAAAGAGCATATGGGGGAATTTATAATCAGAAAGCTGCTGAGGGCTTGGGAGCTCTGTGTGTTTGCTTCAAAAAATTCAGTCTGTTTAGAGCATCGATAGGAGGAGTAATCGTTGTTTCAGCTGATCAGAAATTAACCTGAGAAAACAGAATTATATTTAGCCCCTCTTTTTAAGTAAAATGAGCGGTTTAGTTTATACAGAAACTTTACAGAGAGAAAGGGGAGTCAGATATGTACTGTTCAACTTCTCCTTAGGATCACTTTGTGAATATAAATTCTGTGTGCTTCTTACTCCACCCTGTGGTGCTGAGAATTTAATGCTAGAGAGCCAGTGTTACCTGAGTTATTTGGCGTACAACTGAAAACGATGTATTCAGACAAAAAAGCTGAACAGCAGCCATTCAGATAAATCAGTTCAGATTCCTCAAGGTCCAATATTGACAAAACCTCGAGTGAGGTAAATTTGTTAAGAAATATTCCAAAAGAAAAGATTATTTGTTTGTACACTTGATCTCATGATCCCAGTGGGAGACTTTTTCATAATTCTAAACTTAACAAAATAATACAGAGAATGAAGTCATCATCACAAGAATTTGCAGATGGTGACTTTTTTTTTCAATTATTTGCTAACTGATAGGAAGAAAATAAATCTGTACAGAAAATACTACATTTATAAAACAAAATATTTTTCAAATAATTATTTGTAGCTTTGTTGTTCAATGACTTTTGATCGAAGAGAGAATTTCCACTTTGTTCTTCTGCTTAGTCTGAGTGACTTCATGAATATTTTTACATTATGGGAGAGAAAACATGCTTATTTCATTTCTCAACTGCATATGACAAATCACTTGTCTGTTGTTCTCCCTGGTAAAACTATATAAATTTTGATGGGGAGAATAATTCAACAATACTGTGTGTTTGAAATGCACAGAAGTAATCTACCTTTTCAATAAACTCCTTGGGTAATTTCAGTTCTGTAGTGATAAACACTATACATGCCTGGCTGTTTTCTGAGTGAAGGTGGCTATTAATCTGTTTTTATGATATCACTGTGCTTTGTTCAGAACCAAAGTTAAAGAGATGATACAATGGCAGAATTGTTCAGTTGTTCAAGATGTTACTTGACAAGAATAATGCTGTGCTTCATTGCCTTCAGACGAATATTTTGGGACAAAGAACTCCCAGTTGTCTACATAGGAGAATGTTAAACTTATTTACACCTACCTTTCCTCTGTTGGAAATTGTGAGAATGGTTTTGTTCAGCCATGTGTGGATCAGTGGTCAAAGAGGGACGAGCTGATAAGTGTTGTTCAGGAGCGTAAACTTACATTTTATCCTGTATTAAGTTTGAATATCTATGCAGATTTCTGTACTATACAGGTTGCCACCCTCTACAATCTCCATAGCATCTGAACACTGTGTTTTAACTGCATTTTTCATGTCCAGCTTATTCAGTATTGCCTTGTCAGTCATGTTTCTACCCTAGCCTACCTTTCTTTTCTCACCTGGACTCTCCAGTTAATATTTCTTGGAAGTTAGTGTCCATAACTACGTATTCAGTTTAAGAATTACCTGTATGTCCTTCATGCTGTAACATTGTCTTCTATATGTGTTATTTATTTATATATATATATATATGTGTGTGTGTGTGTGTGTGTGTGTGTGTGTGAGTATATATATATATGTATGTGTCTCTATATATATGTGGTGTGTGTATATATGTATGTATATGTGTGTATATATGTATGAATTAAAGTTTTGCAAATTTATTGAAAAAATGCCAATTATGCAAATTAGAATCCTTAGCCTGTAGGGCACAATAATTTCTGCACAGTATAGAAGTTAGATGAGGGCAAGTTTTGCTCTTTATTTTAAAAAAATAGAAAATAAATAGGCTGGAACCACTGAGAAAAGAGGAGATGGGGATTATAGGGCAAAAATAGTGTTTTCTTATGGATGTTAAGAAGACAATGCAATAATTTGGTGAGTCAAAAGAAACTCAAAAGTCAAAGTGACTCAAAAGTCAAAGTGGTCATTTAAAAACTGAATGATAATGAGCATCATAGGCAGGTGTTACAAATTCTTTTGTATCTGTTCAGGACTGATTTAATCTTTCTGCCTGTGAGCAGCAGTAGCAAATAAAACTTAAAATAAAATAAAAAAAAAAGCCTCTCCTTGCTATAAGCCTTACTAACTTTTCTTTTAATCTTTCCTCTAATGTGTTTGTTTTCTCCAATTCTGCATTTTGATGTCAGAGTAGATGATGCTTCATCTCTCTCCTGCAGAGTGATTTAAAAAGTAAGATAGAACAATCTCTATGCAATGTCCCATAATATCTAATTGCTTAAACATACTCTTATCTGCACTGTGCTGTTCTGACCTGTTCAGATAAGAACTGTTCAATTATGTGCTTTCCAGAGTGACTCTGAGGTTGAACAAAGTAAATTGGAAAACACAACCAAAAAGCGGTTCGTTGATGAGGTGTGGAAGCAAACTGTTGAAATACTGGGTGTGATACAGCATATTTTGTAACATTCAGACTTGTTTCTGCCTTTTATATGCAGTTCTAACATCCAAGACATGAAAAAATTATTTGGCTTCAGGTATTAACTAATCCTGAATCACCACCAGTTTGGTCCCTGTACAGCACGAAAATGGAAGATAATCCTGTTACAATTCAAACACATTTCAAGGGGAATTTTAAATTTAGACAAGGAGAAAATAAGTGCTCAGCAGTTAAATAAACCTTCTCTCCTTGACTGAATCATTATTTTAATTGACCCTTTTTGTTTTCTCAAAAATTAAATATCATATGCAGAAAAATTCTATAATTTGCTCCAAATGTTGCTGGCCATTCAGTAAATAGCCTTGTCAAGGGCCACTCAAAATATGAAAAATCAAACATACACAATTATGATAATTTTAGAAGAAAAACATCCTCTAAATTTGGAGCTTTCTGCTAGTCATTTTGCTTTTACAAATACTTTGTTTCAGAAAAATATTTTAATTCTCCAAGTAATACTGAATTTAGAGTCATAAATATATTTTTGCAATTAAACTGGATAAAGACTATAATAGTTTCCTGTATTTTTGTAAGTCTGTTTCTCTTTAAAGTTACTTTAATACATTTTCATTCTGACTTGTAAAAAACTGCTTTCAGTAAAGTGTTGAAATATCTAAGACATAATGATATACAAGTCATTATAACCACGTAATATCTGTATAAAGTAGACAGCATATGGTGTACACAGCTTTGTACTTAATAACCTATGAAAAAGGGATTAAAAATACATGTATATTAATTTTTACTATTAAAGTTACTGTACCATAAGAGAAATGTATGTGCATATATTTCAAATTATAGGTGGTCTTCAGAATATCTGGAAAATGCTGTATACCATTAAAAAAATATTAAATATAAAATCACTTTTTAATGCAGGAGTCATGGCCTCAAATGCATCTCATGATGGGAACATACCTCTGTCTTTATTTCATGGGGTAATTTTTCTCAGTGGTGCTGTCTAGCAATTCCGCTAATAATTTCAATTTCTTATTTTCTAACACTTTAAACATAAATATATGTAAATCGTCCTAAATTATATTGTATCAATATATTTTATGGGAATTCTTTTCCATCACATTGCACTAGCCAACACTGCTTAAGTTAATTGTTTCTTGTAAGGTTGATTTATGGTGAACCAAAAAGCTGATGTGTTTCTTCTGAGCACACTCTCATTATGCAGACAGACATAACCACAAATGTGTGTTAGGAAAGAGATTAAGTTAATATAATAATGAACTGCATGTCATTGTGCATTTAGCTACAGAATACTGATGCTGAATGTAGATTCTGGTCAGTAGTAAACCACAAATTGTGTACTGTTTTAGATATAGCACAGCTCTCTAAGATGAAGATGATGTTATACTTATAGAATACTTCAATCAGGTTTCTCTCAATTTACCTGGTGATACTGTGAAAATAAGAGGAATTAAGATTAGTGAAGCAAATAACTTTTCTATTTCTTCTCTATGGTTAATTTTCAATGTTCTTACCAATGAAAAAATAAATCAGTTTCCAGTCCCTTAATCATCTTTGTTCCCCTCCGCTGGACCCGCTCCAGGAGCTCCGTGTTTGTCGTGCACTGAGAAGCCCAGAGCTGGACCCAGCACTCCAGATGCAGGGCAGAATAGAAAGACAGGGTCTCCTTCCTTGCTCTGCTGGCAGTGCTGTGCAGACCGGCACTGCTGCTCAATCTGTTTCAAAATCAACTGTCCCAAATAATTTAAACAGCATACACCTTTCCTTGACACCTTGCTGATTATTGTCTTTGCTTCCCAATAGAAAATACAATCTGAATTAACAAGCCACGAGATTAGTTTGGAAGAAATGAAGAAACGAAACCGGGGTAAAGATGCTGCCAAAAGAGTGCTTTCCCAAATTGATGTGGCTCAGGTAGGCAAGTTTTATTTCCTCCATTTTGCCTTTGCTCATTCAAATGAGTAGTATGAGTGGTGCTATTACTCTACCATGAAGTGTTTTTAAGGTATCTCCTCTGCTTTAGCTGGTTTTTTCCTAGCCAGGGAATTAGAGTGGATAAAGCATAGTATCCATATCTTCTTGCCGCTCCTTTTCCTGTTCCAGCCTTCCTGTCCCATCGGCAGCAGTTCCAGGGTGTGCAGAACTGGTGTAAACACCTGGCGGGGACACTGTAATAAGGGGGGCTTTGAATGCGCTGAAGTTTCAAGAGATAAAACTACTGTGAGTCTCTTTGATAGAACTTTTGAGGTATTTGAAAATATTTGTGGCTAAAAATAGGTTAAAATAGGTGGAAATATTTAGTAGAATTCCATTTGAAATACAAATTCAGTATTTGAACACTGCAGTGCAGACATCAGTTTAAAATGTTAGGTAATGCATCATTTCACCCAGCTTAAGAGACACAGAGAGACCTTCTTAAAAATAAAGAAGACTGAATAAACACCAGAGAAAAATACACATTTTTACCCATTAATGATGGGTTCTTGAATATTTTGCTGTTTTGTTGGGGTTTTTTTAGGCTGTGAAACAAATTGTTGTACTTCATTGGAAGAACAAACAATACAATTATGGCCAATATTTCTTCATCTCTATCAGGTATTTCTAGGCATCTTAGTTTTGGTTTTAATTTTTATTATGGATAACATGAATTTTAGCAATTAATTAATTTGATATTAACAATTTGGTTTTTTGAATGTTTCATTTTATCTACGGGACTAGCTTTTCTTTGTTGAGAATATTTGTTTCCTGATTTTTCTGCCTTTCTTCATACTAACTCACCTTCTGATGGTCTCCATGGCAGCTGTGAAGTTGCCCATATTTCATGAGTGAAATGCAAGCATGAGATGATGTAAATAGATGTTTATAAATTCAACAACATGCAAGGGAGCACTACCCTTTCTAGGTGCCTTTTTTATTAATCCACCTCTGTGCAGATAGTTTTTTCTTTGTATGGTTTCTCTAGATGATGATGTGCACCAGTTTGACAAATTGATGGAGGTCATCTTGAGACACTGCTTTGCTAACATTAGATAAAATATAAACAAACAAGTAGTAATTTACATGCATAATATAAATATACCAAAAACCAGGTAAAAGCTGAGCTTTTTGTTACAAATATTTATGACAATATTTGTTTTTAGGCCAGTGAGCTCTCTTGAATTCTTTTCCATCATTGTGCTGCCTTTAGTGATTAAACACGTTTCACAAGATGAGTCTTCACTTACTGTTTTCTAAAGAGCATTCTCACTTATAAATAAATGATGCATGCATTTCCCTTTTTTCTCACTAGTTTCTAATTTGAATTTTTCATATTTATTCTAATATTAGTTCAATTACCTAGGTAGAAAGTAAACAATTGTGAAAATAAATAATTGCATTGAGATTTTGAAACAACTGTTAACTGTGGCCAAATTTATCCTGGCTTTTTGGATTTTTTAGGCTGAGAGTTCTAAGTTCTGATTTTTAAATTTAAGGGGAAAAGTATGACTAGAAAAATTCAAATCTATTTCTCCATAGTGATATAAAACTTAGTTAATCTTAATAGACTGAGTATTGTTGCATAAAAGTAAAATATTTTCTAAATGGCTATTTTTTAAAATTCAGTCCTGAATGCTTTGCTAGTCAACTTTTTGAACACATCCTCAATTGTCTCTTTTCTGATATGTTAAGTCATACTGAGACTTTTAGATAACCAGCCTTTGTTGTCCTGTCATTCTTGTTTCTAAATTGTCTATTTTAAAAATTAATTTTTGAATCAAGGTGATCAAAACTGAACACATTATTCAGGCACAAAATAGCTTAATACAATGATTTTATAGTGTGACAGGTACCTCATTTTTGTTTTCTTTGTGTTCCAAATACCCACTTCGCTTGTTTTGCTGCTTTTAAGCATTGAGATGATATTATTTCAAAACTGTTGGAGATAAGTATATAATATAGCTGTTATTGTTATCTGTAAGAACTTCAGGGAGAGTGCTAAAAGATAATTTAGATCCCACTTGTATGTCAAGCTTGGTGTTTCTCTGCATTACTTAATTTTTTGGGTGAATTAAAAATGATTTGCTTTTTTTTTTTCCCTACAGATCCTCAGTACTTTTAAATCCTTCAGTGACTCTTCACAGATGGCTTTAATTTTCTGCTATTAATACTGTCATTCTCTCTCTTTCTAAATAACTTTTAATGTCTTGACCAACACAAACTGTAACTGATACAGATGTGCCAATGGAAGATTCCTGCAGGATTTGATCTTCATCAAATTGAAGTGTCTCAAGAGAATGAAAAACTAATTACATATGAATTTAGTGCATGCAAACACACTGAAGGAAAATAAGACCGCTTACTCCTGCCCTTATTTCCTATTTTTATTCAATTGTGGAGTTATTTATTGACAAAAAGGCTTCCTTTTTTATCTCATTGGATCTCAATTTCATAAAAAGTATTTAATGAGGGAAGTTGTTGGAAGGAGCTGCTGGATATTTCCACACTTTTCTGTGGTGCCCCAAATTGCTGCTCATGATTCCTGCCTCCTCTTCAGAAATCTGATAGATGTGGGAAGCGTTTTCACCAATGCCTATGTATAGACCAACTCTATGCCTTATTACAGTTTTGCCTCAAATTTGTATAGCACAGACCACACTGTTGTGGAATAAAGTATCCAGGATTTGAAGGTAAAAAAATCAGAAGTGTGTTTGCAGATGCTGAGTTTCTATTTAATTACTTATCTATTTCTTAGTGACTGTTCCCCAGACAGTTGAAAAACTTATTCAATAATGCTTTGCTCTGTACTTCCATACAGAAATTAGTTCTTTTTCAATTAGATAATTGAAATTAATTTTCTTTGCTTTATTTTTAATTATTTCCCATCCTACTGAGGTAGGGATCATATGGGCAAGCAGTCCAATTAATGCACAAAGATAGAAAATTGTGAAAATTGTGAAATTAGAAGTTTGTCACAGATTTATGCTGCCTTCAAATTGCTTTCTTTTTACTGTAAGTTAGGTTTTTTAAAAATTGAAATATAAATCAATTTTATACTCTAAATCTTGGGGCTTGTGCTAGACCTACTTACTGCCAAGCCACTTTATTTAGGTTTCTTTGAAGGACTAAAAGATTCGTTCCTCTTACCAAGAAGCAGCAACTGATAGAGTTGAAGAGCATTCGCTCTGCAATGTGCTTGGCTTATTCTAAAGCCATTAAATCTGTCCTCTCCCCCCACCTCCCAACATTTTGCATATTGAAAAATACAAAACTTCTCCCTCTCTTTGTGCACGCTTGCAGGCCTTTTGCCATAGACTCTGCTGCATCCAGTGCCTTGGATGATGGAGGGAAGGAATTTTTATCCTCCAGTGAAGACCCAAGATTCTCTTCCACTAGCATTTTCCCCAAAAGGTTGTCTTTTAATGAGAAACTGCTGATTGACAATGGATTCTGAGTATTCTGAGACAGGCCTAAGTCATCAGCATTGATTTTATTTCACACTTACTACTCACCCTTGTTTGCTTTTCAGAAAAAGCTGCAGGATGTGTCCATGAAGTTCCGCTTATTTCAGAAGCCAGCCAACTTTGAGCAACGCCTCCAAGAATGTAAAAGAATTCTAGATGAAGTGAAATTGCAGGTGCCCAAGCTGGAGATGAAGAGTGTTGAGCAGGAAGTAGTACAATCACAGCTGGATCATTGCATGGTGAATATTTAAAGATGCTGTCTTTCTATCAGCTTTATGCAGAGAAAGCTAAAAATTACAGATTATTGTCCTGAATTCAGATGAGAAACAAAGTATAAATTACTCACACAAAAAAAATCCAAAACCCAAACAAACACAAACTCCATCCAGAAAAGGAACAAAAGCTCCCATCGAAACTATAGCCATGCACTTTCACTATGTGAGAATATCAGTTAGGATCCCTTTCTAATTCCCACTTCCCATCTTGCATATGAATTTTTCTCCCTGGATTGGCTCTTTTTTCCACAATATTTTACAGTCATGGAACTCTGTGACGTAACCAGAAAAGGTGTTACAGGGCACCAGTCTATTCTAGCCAGGAAACACAAGACATAATGGAAAACCATAGATTAAAACTTCCATGAGATGGCATGCTCTGACTTTCTTTCAGTTCAAGAGGAAAAGATGACCTGAATATGTCCTAAAGAATATGAAGAAAATCTGTGCATATCCCTTTAACATCACTATAATCCTGTTTCCCTTTACTCTTGAAGGGAAGTCAAGCTAAAGATAAACACTGAGTTCTTGATGATAATAAAATGCAGATTTGTAACAGCAAAAGTCTGCTGATTTCTTTGTTTTTTGGTTCAGCTGTATTTTTCTTTCTTTCTTTCTTTGCTGCTTTAGTGTTTCGTTTTTTGGTGTCTTTTTTCCTGGGGCAGTGGCATTCCTGAAGAATTCCCCCTCCCAACCTCTTTCAGATGTAAATGTAGAAAGAATTTAAATTTTAAAAAAAGCATGGGACAAGTCAATGTTACTGCTTTACATCCTGGGCTTTTCTTAAATGAAATTGCTCTTGAATTCATATTCTTGTTAGAATGACATTCTTATTAGAATGACATGGTAATTAGAAGCTCTGTACTGAATTAAAGTGTCTTCACTCAGCAGCTGGCTTTTGCAGCCCTGATGTATTTTGTGGAAGACTTACAGTGAGCATTTTTAACTACGTGGATTCTCATAATGTTCCTTTTTAAAAAATCTAATCATAGTATATCATCAGAATTTAGATAATGTGCATCATAGAAGAGCTTCCCTAATTTGTTGACAGGTTTTCAGTAATGAAGAATGTATTAAGCATTGGAAAAGCAGTTGGACTATGTACATGCAACCTTTAAGTAAATAAAACAGTAACCATGTTAAGAATTGGCTTGGTAGCTAACTTTAGATTGTGGAGAATATACAATTTGTTGTAGTTGTCAGATCAGCTTGAAAAATATCTTGTCTTTACTGTCCAGACATGCCAGACACAGATTTTACATTGTAGGAGATACTGCTCCTAAAAGAAAAGTTTAAAAAAATTACTGATGCAAAAAGTACAGTGTAATTTATTTTGCAGTTTTGTCTAAGTATACAAGAGAGTACGTTTACTTTCCAACACATGATGGCAAAATGCTGGAACACAGACTTAAGCTAAACATCTCAAGAGTAAAGCTTCTCAACAGAATTGTGTTTGCAATTCTTCACATACCTGTGTAGAAACGGAAAGTGTGTATGTCTGTGTAGTCTTTTTTCACTGTGGACATTAGTGGAATTTTCAAGCTGTGGCAGAATTTATTCTTAGATTAAAAAGAAAAATAAATTCAACTTCTGCATTATTTTCATGAATGTTAATTGGCCATTTATGTGACTGTTAAATGACTTGAGTCATCTGTTGTTTTAAATACTGCAGTATCTAAGTCAGTTTGAAAACAACCTTTGTCACAGCTTTAAAAAATTAGTAATGGTATATATTTTCTTATGTATAACAATTCTAACGCTGGTTTTAGCGACATGTCTTTGAGGTCACTGTAAAGATGGGCTGTTCTGAATTTGTTCATTTGGATTCTGAATTCCTTCAGTGTTCTTTTCTAGTTTTCATCTTTTAATGGTGGTGTTTCACTTTTATATTTCTATTTGATTAGAAATTATATAAAAACCTGAGTGAGGTGAAGTCTGAAGTGGAAACAGTGATAAAGACTGGGAGGCAGATTGTTCAGAAGCAGCAGACAGAGAACCCAAAGGAACTGGACGAAAGGCTTACAGCTCTAAAACTGCAGTATAATGAATTGGGTGCAAAGGTAAGTTCTGTGTTTTTAATACAAAACTGTGTGCTCTTTTTAACTAAATAAAGTGAAAAATAATCTTGGTGTGGTAATAAATGGGTTTTTTTACTGGTTCCTTTCAAAGTTCTCCCAGCGGGATGGAAGGAATGGAGGCAAAGGCAATCATCAGCATGGCTGTTCAGTTGCTCTGAGGAAAAAAAATATCTAGGAAAATAAAAAAATTTCTTTGTTACAATTAAAAAATTTACTTTTTTAATATTGTATTTATTTTTTTTCCTACTTGTTCATTGGTTTTTAGAGTTCAGATGGGGGATGTTTTTTCATTTTGATGCCTCTAAGTGTTACTTCAGATCAGAAAATTACTTAGATTAAGTTTTACTTAAAGAGCTACTTCATAAAAGAGAAAATTCTACCTTTTAAATTCTTTCTTCATCTGACTGTACAGATCTTAAAGTAGGTAATTTCCATTTCTTGCTGTTCAAAAATCTGTTGAACAAAAAGCTTTTGCCACTGAAGCTTTCCTCAGGAAGCACTAGTGTACCACAGTTCTTTATGACATCTGCGCTTGCATGTGGTCAGTTTTTGTCCTAACTATTCCCTGATTTAAATGTCAAGAACCCTGACTTGCATTTTCACTGTGTCTTAATATGTAAGCCACTTCCCAATGGGAACATGTTTTGTTTACTCATTTTTTCCTAAAAGTCAACCAAACAGAGTAAGATGGACAGGCTGCTAACCAATATTAACAAGACTCAGAAGAGGAACTGTGGCATTGTCCTAAAGACTACATTTAAATAATCTGATGAACAACTATCCTTCATTCACTTTGTTTTCTTTCTCTTGGACTCATTAGAGCTATTCAAAGAACTTCCAAAAACTGTAGTATTAGAGTGATTTTGTGCTGTGACTGGATGACTGAATATTGTGAATAACAGATAATACCTGTCTTGTTTATTTCTAAAATTTATACACTTGAAATACACAAAACAGGACAGGAAGCAAATTCTTAATTTTTTTAATTGTAAATTATTCAAAGCATAAATTGTTAATAGCTAGGAAAATGAGATCATGGTAATACTGAGAGTCAGTATGTGGTTTTAAGAGATAACGAGAATCAAGCCATGGTGACTACACGATGATAAAACAATGAGAGTTATGTTACTTTTGACAGAGATAATACTCACTAGGGAATTTGAATTAAACAGTTCTCTCTTCCTAGAAATTACAGGTATTAAGAGATATCAATCTTTTGAGTGTCAAGAAAACTGGGGTCTGCTTCGTTACGTGTGGATAGCTGTCATTTGAGATTGGATAATATGCTTGGTTCTCCATTATTTTAGAAAGATCTGTGGCATTTATTCCTGTGTTATGTTTAACTTAACAGCAAACAGGTGCCATTATCATAGGAAACCTCTCTTAACTAATGAAGGGATAAAAATGTGCCATTAGGGAGCCATTAGTGACTTGAAGTGAGCCATATTGCAAATTAATGTGTCTGAAAAATTTGCAGTGCTGTGCCTAGCTCTGTTGCCCTAGATGTAATTTCTCACATTTACTTTTACACAGCATTGTAATTAACAGTTTAAGAGAAAGTCACAGAGACCAGATATATAGAAATAAAATAATTGGATGGCCATTATCAGCACAAATTGATTGCATTGAGACGAAGTCTTTTTAAGAGAAAAATAGCAATAGTCATAATTAATAGCTGGTCTCAGGACTGAAATGTACAGTCTGAAGGAAAAAACACATCTTTAGGCATAGATTCATCTGTGTGATTTTGTAGGTACTGTTTCAAGAGGCCCCCTCATATATAAAATAATTCCTGATCACATTTTCTGACCCAGAAGGCCTTTAGAGGGCACTGTTTCCTATTTTTCTGTAGAAAACACACCTTTACATTTGAAGTTCTAACAAACGGATTAATCAGCAACCTCTGGATATATACAATGTATATGGAAATATTGTTGTATTATTTATGTAAGAAACAGATTTTATAGATGTATATAACAACACAAATATTCTCTCTGTTTTGAAACAAGTATCAGGAACTTCATTTTATAATACACCAGGTGTTTAAAATTCTCATACAGGCAATCAAGCTCAGGGTAGTGCACTTTGCACTGTATTGCTGCTAAGTAATGTTATTTACAATTGCTATCACACTCTTCAGAAGAAGAGGTGAAAAACCTGGCTCCATGCGTGAATGGAGCTCTAAAAAGCTGAATTTTATGGTCCTTCCCAGGGATTTACCTCTTGGCCTGACTGTAAGTTCTGTGGTCTCATTTAATAAATTTGGCATGCAAGAAAGAACATAAAGCATATTCAGTGAAGAAGAAATGTTCTGAGATTTCAATAGTAAGCCTCAACAGAGTGATAATAAATTATCAGGAACACTTCATTGCTTATTCCCTTGGCAAATCTCATCTCCTTACTCAGGGGTAGCAAGAGCCATGTACCTAACCTTGTAACATCCTATTACATTTTAAAACCTCAAATTCTCCTTGGTAGCTGATCTACGAATCAGGTTAATCATTGTGCAGTGCCACTACTTGTTCTCAGTGGCGAAGTCCAAAATGGTTTTAGTAGATGCTGATGCCAGTTTTCTACCACTGAAGAAATTCTTTTTATTTCAAAATACTTCAATACAATCAATGGCTACAGTCTTATCTGATTACTGTTTGACATTCAAGCTAATTAGGAATTTCTTTTAAATATTAGTGACGTATGGGACACTTTTAATCCTCCTTCTCTGATTGGATTTTTTTAAACTTCATCACAGCATGATTTATTAATTTGTATTTTCTGCTGCTATTTTCCTAATGTCTCTTGTGGTGTAGTTTCCCATCTAAAATATCTTAGTTTACTCTTCTGCTTTCTCTACTAGTTATGTAAAACCTTTTCTTTCTCTTCCTGAAGAGTCTTAGGGGCTTGCAGGAAAGGTTGTATTTGCCCTGTTCTTTCAAAATGCAGTGTAAGACGGTCAAGGTAATATAAATACTCATCCTTCCTTCAAGCTTAAAAGAACTTTACAACTAAAGCAGAGGTCATCCCTAGTACTTCACATCCAAAACATTCAGAAAATTAAAACCTTAAGGTTAACTGTGCTGCCTTAGGTTGACATAATTCAGTGAATTTTTGTATTTCAAGATTTGAGGATTTCTTTGACTGGTATTTCTTTTCTTCCATGTAGCTTAGCTACACAGGAAAAGCCTTGAGGAATCCTGGTCCCTGTATTTCCAATTATATTAAAATATACCGTTTTAAGATTTTTGACATCTATTTTGTGTCTCAAGGAAAGCCTGTTAGTTCAGTTGTTCCAAATTAATTTACTATGACTGACTTGAAAACAGAGGAGGAGGTTTTCGGAGGTCTGATGCTAGTTCAAACACAATGCGTCTTTCTGCACATAATTTTCTTGTAGGCATGTGCATTCTAGCAGGAAAATTACTGATACTGAGAGGACAAATCAAGACACACCTATATTAGAAGTGCAACTTCACCTGTGAAATCGCAAGTTTTGTTTTTATAGAAAAGTGGCCTACAGAAAATCTTATATAAAAACTATTGGACCTGTTTCACTGAAGGGTTAATAACCAGAAGTTTTCTTTCTGCAGGTGACAGAAAAAAAACAGGAGTTAGAGAAATGCTTGAAATTGTCCCGGAAACTACGGAAGGAGATTAATGCTCTTACAGAGTGGCTCGCAGCAACAGACGCGGAACTGACAAAGAGATCGGCTGTACAGGGGATGCCAAGCAATTTGGATGCTGAAATTGCCTGGGGCAAGGTAACCATGTAACACACATGTGCATATCACAGAAAGATAGATTTCTTTCATGGTAAAAAAAAAATAATTTAAAAATCTGGCATTTTAATTAGTGGAACTTTGTAAATGTTTTGGCGTTATCTCACCCAAGCATTAATACTCAGAAAAGTTTAAACCATCTTGTCTCTGCAGGCATCAATAGCACAATTCACCTTCACTTTGCAATAATCTTCACTGAGTTGCATTTAAAGTTAGAATCTAATTTTTTTAGAGTGCTATAAATTATCCAACCTGTATCCATGTAAATAGAGATCTCTTTCTCACCCCATTCTGCTCATGATTAGAAAGATATTCAATGGTAGATGAAAGATGAAGGATGCCAGAACACTGTGTATTCCACATGTTCAGGTAACCAGGATATTTCTTGCTTTTAGATTTTTAACTCATTCCTTTTCATTTTGGGGGCTTCCTACTTCTGTGAGACTTCACCTTGAACTCATATTTTAGGTTAAAACTCAAAACCTAAATCAAAACTTTCCTCAAAATCACAGTTTCGATAAACATCTTGCAGAAACTGAGGAATGCAAGAGGTGTGTATAAAGCAGAGTATCTCTGTGTGATATTAAACTTGGCATAGTATCACTCACCACTAGTTAATCTATTTTATTTTCTGCACATGTAATAGAAATCCAATCTAGCTGAGGATATAAACAAACCAAGTCATCATTATTCACACACACACCAAATTCTGCATTTTACAGCACACTATGCTCAACATTATCCAAAACTTCAAAATTTCAAATAACTGTGTGCAGCCAGCAGCATTTTGGACAATTTTTTCTATATAATATCAAAAAGAACAAGAAAAATCCCCTTAAACATTATCAGAGGTTTGTGGGGGAAAAAAAAAAGACATAAAAAAAGCCACTTCTGCTAAGTTTAATAGGAAGAATCCTTTAAACATTTTACTAGTTTCACTATGCATTATAGAAGTAGTCATGAATTATACACAGACAATCTTCCTATTTTTTTTTAATGGCAGTGAAGATCAAAGACACTTGAATAAAATTTGTTTCATGGGTTGGGCTTCTCTGTGTCTGTGTGGGGGGGTGTTTGGGGTTTTTTTGTTTTTAACTAACATGTCTTTTGTGAGGTTTGGAGTCCTTTATTTTTTGGTCACCAGTCTCTAAGAATGACAACATTTTAAAAGTGATATCCAAGAATATAAACTTCTGCTCTTATTAACTTACTGCTTTGACCACTGCAGCTTTCACTTTCAAATCAAAACCTAAATCCCAACAGCCCCCATTGTTCTCTCCTATTGTTGCCTGATGTTTTCTCATTTTCACTTGCTGCTTTCCCTACTGTAATTTTTGTGCAGTTCCTGTCATTTCTTTTGATTGTTGTTGTGACCTTAGAATCACAGAATCATTAAGGCTGGAAAAGACCAAGATCATGGAGTTCAACCTCTGGCCGAACACCACCATGGCAACTAAACCACAACACTAAGTGCCATTTCCAGTTCTTTCTTGAACATTTCCAGGGATGGTGACTCCATCACTTCTCTGGGCATCCTGTTCCAGTTCAAACCACCCAGTTTGAACACGCCCAGCTGAGTCATGTTCGTATCTGTCAACCAGCACCCCCAATTGCTTTTCTCCTGTGCAACTTTCCAGCCAGTCTTTAACACCCATAGCAAAGGACAGATGTCAGATTTTTAAGAGATGGGTTAAAAAATCATGTTTTAATGTCCCCAAACTAACTTGCTAGGCAGTTAGACCATTTGCCCAGCCAGTAAAATAAAAACAATCTTTGGTGGTATTAAACTACACAGTACAGCTCTGCTGAAACAGAGATGTACACTGCATGTTCCTGTTGATCCAGATGTACGTAGTAAACCTTCTCACTGGTTTAAAAAGATTTGTCCTTAATATCACTTTATTGTTAGGTATGAACCTTAATGCTTCAGAAGTTGCATAATTAGAACCTAAACCCTGATGATTAGTGCGGCTGCACAGTGGGAAGCCGTTGTTATTTCTTAAGCTTGCTACAAGTACAACATATTTTTATCTTAAGACAATCAAAAAAGGTAACAGGAGCTAATTAAAATAAGAAATATTAGCATGAAAACATACATCAAATAGGAACCACTCCACCTACTAATCTTAAAGAATGCCATTGAGTATCATGAATTCTCCCAGGGAATTGATACGTAAAGTTTTGAAGGAAAAACTGGTAAAAAGCATATTTTCCCTTCAAATATGGCACAAAGCCTTCACTGCAATCTAAATTCATTTAATACCTCAGCTCTTCCCCTTCAGTCAGTTCATCACTAAAATAAGAATAAACAAACAACTTTGGGTGAGAGCAGCTGCCTCTTGGCAAAATATGTATGTACTGAGTGGCTTGCAAAATTCCATTTAAAGATTGCCTTTTAGGAAACATAAACAAATATTCACATATGTATCAGCAGACTTTTAATGTGGAACAATCCAACAGATAGTATAGGTGGTAAATCCTTGACTTAGAAATGTAAATATTTGCAGAAATTATGTGGATTGTAATTTTTCCTGAAGAAACCGCTCCCACTTGGAGACAGAAAGTGCAGCATTTTATCCAGGGCACTTTAAAATTGTTGTGGTGACTTCATAAATAATTCTGGTGCTGATACTCCTATGTGGATTTCATGGAGGCATCACATGAAATTGTACATCAATAATTTAGTCCCCAGAACCAGAGCCTCACAGTATCTGATTAATGTCACAGCTTTGGGCTTTGGACTTCCTGGGTAAGTAGGCTGCCAAAGCCAGTAACCAATCTAATGAAATGCACTGGGAGATGAATTAAGCCCAGCAGATTCCCATTGTGACAAAAGTCTGCAGAAAAACTAAGATGGAAAATGGAGAGGGAGAGAGGAGAATTCAACAGTGCAAATGAACTGAAAATTGGATGTGTGCTGCTGTTGATGTATATAAGCAGAGCTCATAATCTTTTTTCTTTCCAGCACAAGAAAGAAGTTAGATTTATTAGTTCACTTATTTCTCATTCATTTTCAGCACCCAAGACTTCTTAAAAGTGAAAGGAACTCAGAGGGTTACAAAGATAATTATAGAATTGACAATAAAAGAAATCATACATGTGAACATTATCTTCAAGGTATAAACACCTTGAAGTAAAAAGCAATGTCCATCTTCAATAGGAAATGAAGTTAATGAAAGATAGCATTAATCTGGACATCAAGGGCAATGTGTTATTTGTTCTTGTGTAGAATTTTTATAAGAATGGAACAAAAACTTGGCTGAGTTATGTGAAATGAGATGGGCAATATACTGAAGACTGTAAATCCTGCCTTTCTGCTCAGTAGAGACAAGTTAAATCTTTCCATTTGAATTCAGCTCTGTTATAACAGATAAGAAAAATGACATGCGGGTGGAAAGATAGTCATTAAACATTGTATGTTAGAAATCCGTTTATAATTAGAAGTCTGATTTAGTGAACATATTTATCACTGAAGACATTAACAACTGCAGGGTTTATTTGTCTTTTAATCAGGAACCAGACAGATAAGAATTAGATTGCCAGGAAACCATGTTCTTAAAAAGGAAATGGCAGATGGTATTACCAGGAAAATTCTGTATCACTCCCTACTATCAGCAGTATGACTCTGCCAATGCTTTAATCTGATTTTTTAACACACTGTGTAATACCAGTAAGTATAAAGTTGACTTGAAGTGCTTAGAATTACATTTAGCAAGATATTTCCTGTCAGTAATACCCGTAAAAGAAGACAAACTGTAAATTGTGTCGGCTGATTCATAGTCACTGGCCAAAATGCAATAAAAATAAAAGATGTGCTGTAAATAAAAAAATAAATATGTATAATCAACCACTGAGAAGACCATAATGTCAGCTTCTGATTAATTCTGCAATCCCACCTGTGAGAGCTGAGCCACCTAATTTCTTTTAGAAAGATTCAAATTACAAAGAGTATTTACAAGTAATCCACAGCACACAGGCAGTGTAAAGGCACACAGAACTTTTCTTCACTCATTCATTGTTGTTGCATTTAATCTACATATGTTAATAGCCATCATGATTAAATATATTATCCCCTGCATTTAGTTACAATTCTGGTTTGTTTGAAAAAAAGCATCAGCAGTTCATCTTGGTACATGCTAGCTTTATCATTATAAAGTATGGATTAGAAGCCCTTTTCACCACGTATTTAGAAGAAAAAAAAAAAAAAAAACCACAACAAAATTTCTATGTACCTTCTGTTTTCAAACGTAATTAAATCGTAGTTGGTATTTGGTGATGGAAGTGCCTTCCCATCACAGTAAACCAAAAGCATCAATTAAAAAAAACAAAAAACCAAAACAAAACCAAAATCAATTGTAACAAAACCCCCTGTAAGTATTTTTTTAGTGAACTGAAAGATAAAGAGTATGTCACAGTGCACTGGGGTCAGATAGAGAACTGGAAACACCACTCAGAGTGTGAATGTCTGCACAGGGAGCTGCAATTGTTTGTTCTAACTTGATTCACCCTGTAATCCTATGGATCTGTATGTAAAGGAGGTAAAATATTTTTGTATGCAACTAAAAACCTCTTATAAATTCTCAGCCAAGCTCATTCCTGACTTTACACACTGCAGAGTGATTTGCCTTCTGCATGGGTTTCAACCCATCCAACATTGGTTTTTAAATAGAATAGAACTTTTATTTTGTACTGCAACTCCTTTCCTGAGGTTTTGATGAATGAAACTCATAGGAGGGAAGCTCAGATTCTCCCTCTCCCCATTCTGGTGTTTCTGGGAAGGGGATTGGAAAATGGTCACCTGAGATATGCTCTGCATGCAGAGTTGTACCAGGGTCTGTCTGGTTGCTTTAATTTCCTGCATGCCAGGAACCTTGGTGCCATTTCTCTTGGAAATCTTCAAGTCCTGGGAGTTCCATGTTGGTGTAATCCCCCAGTTTTGATTAAAGCACTCTACCAACATTTTTCTTATGACCACGAGTGAGAAGAGAATAACAATTCCTTTAAAAGCAAGGGAAACATTTCATTTAGTCAAACAGGAATGAATTTTTTGGATCAGAGAATTTCCGTTGTGGTATCCTGTACCAAATAGCCATAACTGTACTTCAGAAAAGTGGAAGTACAGGAGTTTCTTCCAAAGAAGCACTTCAGAATCCTGTCTAACTGAAATTTTACATATGCATATACATATACATATACATACACATATATATATATACATACATATATATACATACATACATATATATATATATATATTTGTATATACATTTTCATTTTAATGGCGATGTCTTTCCTGGAAATATTTATGGATCCTTTCTCTTCCAGCAGGTAATAAACACTTAAATAGTATTATTTTGCTTCATAAATGAATATACTAGTCTTAAGAGGGGAAAAAAAGTGAATGTAATAACTTCACTATAATGATATGAAGCAGAATGAAAGTAATCTGGTTTGGAGCTGTTCAACATTGCTGATGAATTTTCGCAGCTGTAAGTGAATGCTGGGCGTTATGATGCTTAGTTCAATCTTTTGTTTACGTGTTTTTGTTTCCCCGAGATGCCTTGATTATATCAGAAAAATAGCTTCTTCACAGCTCCTACATTTAGGTGTTTTATTTATGTTACATTGTTTCACCCTGATAAACACACAAAATTAAAATGTGTAAATTGCCTAATCCTTCTGGGAAGAGTATCACCACTTTATTTGTTAATGTTTTCTATTGTACACATTGTGGTGGTGTTTTGGGACATGGGGGTTTGGGTTTTTTTAAAGTGTTAGGTGTTCTAAATGTCATTCTTAACTTGCAGAGCTACTTCTATTAATTCTGTAGTTAAAATTCTACAACTTTCTTATATATTTTCAAATAAGCTGCACAGCTGGAATGCAATTTGATGTTACAGCAACCAGAAGGGCATTTAAGTCCAAGGCTGTGTGGATTTTGCTCTTTAAAAGTTAGGAGATTTTAAAAGCCACTCCCTCAGTGTTACTGAAATAATCTTAGTTAAATCCTGGCATCATTACACATTCTTTTTTATTTGTTTTATATAAAGTTGTTAAATTCATAGCAGTACTTTTGATTTTTTTTCTCACAGAAAATTTACCAGTGCTGTCTGTTATGTTGCAGTGAATGAAGTATGTGTGGGCTATCACTTTCTAGTAATACTGGAAAGAAAAATAGAATTCTTAGGAATATCGTGCAGACATACGAAATTAAAAACAAAACAAAACTGTGTAGTTGTAATTGTGAAAGACACACCTAGCACACACCATAACCTACAGAGGAAGTTGTAGCTGATAATGCAGCATGGAAGGCCAGGATGTTTTATTAAGAGGGTTAGGGGAAGTGTGATTTACTTGGCTCGTGTCCCTTACTTGCAATTACACAGAGGTGTTAAAATTCGTATTGCCCAGGGGTGCACCCAGTCTTTAGTTTACATTATTTCTTTGAAAGGAATAACTCCTTTCTTACACATAGGGACTTGCACATCTGGTTTTTGGGTAGCAGTTTTATTTAATAGACATTAAATTCTTTGATCCATCTGTTTACTAGTTGGGATTAATATTTATTTATATAGCCCAAGATTGGTCTGCATTTTCATAAATACAAAAGATACCACAACCCGTGGTAAATACACTTCAGAGAGTTTTTCCAAATGAAAGTAAATTGTTGAGAAAAAGTAATGAAGCTGATAAAAATTTTCCATCCTGCGTTGAAGGTAAATTATATCCTTTGTGTTATTCTTTCTCCATGATGACACTTTTCACCTGCTGTGAAACAGATAAAAGAGCACTAGAAGAGCGCATATTTCTCCTTTAATCTGACAAGGACCTGCTGAAATCTGAAACTCTCCTTTTCAAATTCTATAATTATATAGTATGTTGTTAATAATTCGCATCAATCATGCCCTGGCTCTATTACATATCCTCTGTATTTTAGAAAAATGATCGAATATGGAATGTTTCTCATACATACATGAAATGCAAGACCTTTTCTGTGAAATAACATTGCAAAATGAGATCATGAATTCTGTTAAGCATAAGAAGTGAGCTGCTGCTTTAACCCTCGCACACCAAATAAGTTGAAGGCGCTATTAATATTGTATTTTACCAAAAATAATTCTTTTATACTGTCTTTCTTGATAAATGAACATTCTACTTCCATTATCAATACATTATCAACAAAATTATACTGATGTGTGACCACGAGATGTGATAATGGGGAGGTGACAAAGGTGGGGTTGTAGTGCATAACAGCATTTTTCCTGAGATGGAAGAATTTGTTCAGAAGTGTTTTTTATTTTAGTGTATTCAGGTTTCTGTGAGAAACCAGTGTCTCTGAAGACTACTGCTTCTTTATTTTCTCCTAAGTTCCGTTTGTGTTCAGCTTGGAACACTTTGTTTCTGCTTGGAGCTTTATTTTATAAAGAGGTTTATATGCCTGGATCATTGCTATCAGGTGCCAAGGATCTCAGATAAATTTCTCTCATAAAACTGGTTATATGTGAAATTAGGTGTACGGAGTTTGTGCCTCTCCTTGAGTATTCACTATGCTTTGAACTGTGTCATGTCAGTGTTTTTTAAACACCTGCTTTTTTACATGTCTAAATATGTTGGGATTTGCTCCTTTTGTTAGACATCTTGCATGTTGCAGCAAATATTAAGACGAATAATGAGTAAATTATGTACCCTTACATATAATTTAGATCTATAAGGTAAGATAATAGTGGGAAGAGATGCTGGAAATCTGATTTTATAACACTGCGTATGTGTTTTAGTCATTCAAGCTTAGAAATGCTGTTGGCAATAGCTTATTTTAGTGTTTTAGTTTGCAGAATGAAATTCCAAGTGAATGTAATGAAAATATGCATTTCTACAATTAGGAAATAAGTTTAACGAAGAAGAAGAGAACATTATTTCTTCTGAAAAAGATTGCATTGAAAAATATTAAAGTAATAAAATATTACTCCACTAGACTATTTTCAATGGAGTTTTCTGTCTTAAGATGTCATAATGATGCTGTATTGTTGTCCCATTTATTATGTAAGCTTTATGTGCTATTTGATAACTATCTAATTTTGTTATATGGAAAGTAACTTTAAACATCTCTATATAAATATTATAGGATGTGGATTCCTTTTTAATAAGTATTAAAACTATATTTTGCAAACTGGAATGAAAGATAATTCACACTTTTTAAAAATAAGCTATTATGAGAAGATGAAGAATATATACAATTTTATCAGAGCTCAAGAGAAACAATATGCTTTGTAGTTGCTGCTCTTCACAGAATGTTGTTCTTTCTCATATGAAAACCATGTGCTCTCGTATAAACTTGCTGCCTGTTTTAATATTTCATGTTCTTAGTGTGGATAATTTTTAATTTCCAGAAATTTTATTTCTTATTCTGCTCATGTAGGCAACACGGAAGGAGATTGAGAAACGCCAGGCCCAGCTTAAGAGCATCAGTGATTTAGGAGAGAACTTGAAGACAGTGATGAAAGGAAAGGAAAGTCTTGTGGACGATAAACTCAGCCTGCTGAACAGTAACTGGAAAGCGGTAACTTCACGTGCTGAGGAATGGTTCAATCTGTTACTGGTAAGGAAAATGCATTTCTTCACACAGAGGAAATGTTGCTTTCCAGTTGTACATGCCCAGTCTTATAGAAGTGCTTTTTCTGGTGCCTTGGACTGTGCTTATTGAATACACAGGTACACAGACAATCAGATTGATTGTTGTTTAGTACATTGTGTATGTTTGGAGAATCTGATTGATTACTGAGTGCAATCTTGATTGTTAGCAGTTTGCAATGCTGTCTGTCTCAGTAGTTCTTGCATTGTTTTTGGTTTGGATTTTTTTTCCTAATAAATACAATGCGGTTTCAAGGACAAAGACTACTTTAGTGTGACTCAAGTGAAAAAAATTGTCAAATAAGTTGAATAAGTCTTAGTACTGATACCAACAGCATCAGCTACTTTTGGCTGCATTAGCATTTCTGTTTGCAGTAATACAGTTGGGAAATAAGTTTCCACTTGCAAGTTGGATTGGCCCACAGGGTAGTTCTGGTGTGTGTGAATTAGATTCATTCCAGGGGCAACTAAATCATAAGCTCTGCTCCGTGTTCACACCTGATGTGCTGAAGGACTAAGATTTGGTCTTTCAGAACTGCATGATCCTCCTTTGGATGGTTTAGGTGGGAATAACTCCTTATGGGGACCAGATTAGGCCTAGTAGAAAGTAAAACCCCCGATACACATTTAATACAGGTTCAGGAGTCTCAGCCCCAGCTGCCTCAAACTACTGATAGTCACATAACTTCACCTAAAAATTCGTTCTGTCATGAAGTGGTGACAGTTTGAACCCTTAACTACAGAAGGGTCTTAACCACTGGGCTGTCAGAATGCTTTGGGAAATCTTTCAGGCTGTTTCTGTTCCTGACAGCATGGGAATGCAGTTTCACCCTGCAGAAACTGAAGTGATTTTTAAGGGTGTGTTGGTCTTTGTCATGACTTTTTCAGGGCTCGATGTGTTAGAGCTCCACTAGGGTCTGTATGGCTGCATTACAAATGCTTTGGCCGTAGATATACAGCACCACTACAGGGCTTCCTCAGCTGGGTGCAGTATCCACTTGAAAATACCTGGAAAACCTGAGCATTTCATTCAGAATGATGTAGGTGCACAGATTTTATGTAGAACTGATTATAAGAAGCATATAATGCGGTTTACAGATTGATATAGTTATGTATTCCTGTACATCCTCTCTTTCTCTGCTTTGGATTCTATGATTAATATTTGCTAGAACACATGAGAAAAATGTCTAAGAGAGGTTGTTGAGGTTTTTTACTAATTTTAGAACAGTGTAAAATAGAGGTACATACATTTGGGGGACAAAAGGACTAGTAATGCCTTTCATCTTGGGTGTGTGGTTTACGTATTTTGTGGGATATGCATGGGCCACATTCTGGAGAGCTCACCAGAAAAGTCACAGTTTTTAAATGAAGCAGAGCAATGAAGATTTATCAGAATATCAACTTGAATAGCTTTTTAAAAGTGCAGTCTCAAAGCAGAGAAGTTAGATGAAAGGTCAATATTATGATTTTGCGAGTGCACCCTTGTTGCCATCTCAGTTTCAGTGAACTCACTAGCTTTCCAAAATGAGTTCTGTACCTCATCCTTGGGATGCACTTCTTTGCACCTCCAGTAGGTCTGGCTAACAGCTTCCTGCTCCTCTCAGCAGCCTCGCTGAGCTGTCGACACCTGCGTCTTGTTGTGATTTTGTCATCCTGCTGCCTGTCACTTTGGAAGCTTCTCTCTCCTAGAATGTCTTTTTAAAGAAACCTAACATATAAAGTAAAGCAAACAAACAACAGATTCTATCCTTCACAAAACAAGAAGCTACTGTGCAAAATAAACAATTTTCCATAATGTCATAATGTGTGGATGTTTGCCACAGTTGGCATGATTACAGCTGTTATTTCACTTCTGATTACATTTTTTGTATGCAGTATTTACCTTTTCCACATACAGGAATATCAAAAGCACATGGAGGCTTTTGATCAGAATATAGCTAATGTCACTACTTGGATGTATCGTGCTGAAATACTGTTGGATGAATCTGACAAACAAAAACCCCAGCAAAAAGAGGAAATTCTTAAGGTAAAAAAATGTAATTTTCTGGAAAACATTAATTTTATTCCAAAAAGGGCTATGTCAAAACTAGCATATTTCAAAAGGTATCACAAATTGATTAAAATTATTTTTTCTGTGATAAAGCTACCCTCTGGCAGCTTGTAGATTACTTAATAAATTTGCTTTATATTACCAAAATTAAATCCCTGCAGAAATAAAACCAGATTGTTATTATAAGTCTTTGGAACTTCCTGGTGAGTAGAACAGCAGCTTATTAAACATATGTCTGCTGGAAAATACTCCTTTAACACAAGGTTTTGTTTTGTTTGAACAAAATCCTTTTTTCTTTCTTTTTCTGTCGCCTTAATTTTTAATTGTATTTCCATTTTTCTGTGATACTTTTCCAATATCTATAGTATCTCTTTCATATGATTGTCTTAATTCTGTAAACACTGTTTACATTGAAGCCAGAGCAACAACACAGATAAGAATATTATAAGGTGAACTAGCTGTACAATCATGGATTAGTGTATTGAGCAGGTTTTTGTTGGCCAGTTGCATAATTTGACCAACTGATGAAAAATTAGCTTGTAGTATGGATGTGAATGTTAGACTATCTAATTTTAAATACCTTCATTAAGAACAACATCAAATTATTATCTATAAGGATTTTTCTTTTTCTTCTGAAGTCAGTGTGAAGTTTTAATTTGTATTGAACTCCATGGTCAGTACATACTATCTGAGGAACAGTTTGCAAATCAAAATCAGAATTGGGTTGCTGACTCTAACATAATGATGCCGTTTACTACAGCAAAATTTTACAAATTCCAAGGCAGAGCATAAATCGATGCCTCATTGATCTCAGCAGGTTTACGAGACTGGCCTTTGTAGATGAATGAATGATTTTGCCACCATCAGATACAAAGTAAAATTATCAATAGCTGTATATATGTTTGCATTTCACAAAAGCATTTCATGCGGACAGTGAAATGTAATTTTTAATGCCCAGCTGTGTTTCTGATTCCCAGATTCCTTGCTGTCTTTTTTTGGCTTCTGCCCATACTGGGATCTACTATTAAGATTACTATTGAAGAGGATAAAGGGTTTTTTCCTTTTTTCTTTCTTTTCAATTTGTGATAGATTTATAGAAAAAAAAAATAGCACTTTGTTTTTTTTTTTAATCTGGCCATTTTTCCTTGCCTGAACTATGGCCATGAGCAGTCATGAAAGCAACAACTATACATCCAGTTCTATAATGCATGAATTAGCAGCTCTTCCTAGCTTTAGTAACATAGAATAATTTAGTGTATCGTGAAATATGCTGCAATATTATTGCAGATAGAAATCTGCCTAGAAATAATGATCACCATTAATTTCCTCTAGGAGATATTAAAACAGACATGTAGATACATCCCTGCTATAAATTTGAGGGATATGAGTGGGAATGCTATCCAAGGTACTTCTACTGGATTTACACACTCAAGCAGTATTATCTGAATTTGCTTTGTGGTTTTGCTCCCTATTCCTTTGCACACTTTCTCTCTCTCTCTCTTTCTCTCTCTTTGCATTTATTACTAACTTCAAGCCCTGTCTCTTGCTCACGGACTGTAGCGCTTAAAGGCTGAGCTGAATGACATTCACCCCAAGGTGGACTCTGTGCGTGACCAGGCCAGAGACTTGATGACAAACCGTGGGGATCACTGCAGGAAAGTAGTAGAGCCCAAACTCTCAGAGCTCAACCAGCGATTTGCAACTCTGTCACAAAGAATTAAGAGTGTAAAGGTAGGAGGACTTGCTTCCATAAGGAGATGCATAAAAAATGGTGTTTGTATAAGGTGCACAATTGCAACTACACAGTGGGCTCAGTTCCTCCAAAAACTAAGCTTTTCAAGGAAAATAATGTAGAGTCTAAGAATTTAATTTTTTTTAAGTGTGAAGATTTGCGGGGTTTTGACATTAAGGTCTTTTTTCACTGTTTCACAATTACAAGCATTCTCTGACTTTATTTGAATGTAACAATGATTACTTCATTAACTTGCAAAAAATGAACATCTGAGGATTGTGTCTAACTTCTCAAAGTATGAGTAGCCTTTTCTCATATAGATAGCGTTTTGAGAACTAATTTTTCTTTAAATGTTTTTAGTTTTTTCTTATTTCCTTGGGAAATTGACCAAGGCCTGAGACAGAAATAGGTAGAGATTGTATCAGTTGTGCTTCTACTACTCAGCTGTACAACCAGTGTGACTGTTAAATCTGAATTCAGTGCATATTAGGTAATTTTTAGCCAAATTGTGACTTCTAAACTCAAATGAAGAAGGACGTAAGCCCCCTAGTTTCTCCATTGTATTTGCTGCCTTTATTCTGAAGAGCTATTCAGCGGATTAAATCAGGCAGCCATGCAGGTTGGTATATAGGATAAATTGAATACATGGATCCTGATATAAATTATTATTGCTGGTCATTGTAACAGCACTGGAAATGAATGCACAGAGGATCCATGGCAAAGCAGGAAATAAGCTTTGCAAAAAGCATAAGCAAAGAGACATAGTTTCCAAGAGATTTTTTGGGGTCTGTGCAGGGCTCAGTATCATGCCTAACTAGCCCATCTTTGTGGATATTTGGGTTTTTTTTGTTTCATTTCTGAAATAAAATAATGTCCTCTGAATAAAGGTAGCTTCTCTTTTTTTTCCTAATGGCCATCAGTAATATTTTCAGCCATTCCAGCTTCTCACCTACTTCTTACACATGTACAAACTGTACACTGAGGATATCTTTGCAAGGAGCCCAAGTAACTGTGCTGTCTGATGTTTTTGCTCTGAACTCCTATCTCCAGTCTGGATTTCCATCTCAGTTTTATTTTGCATTTTCATGTTGTTGCAAGTGTGTAGAGCTGATGCAGCTTTTGGTAGGATCCTGTGAAATTATTGCTTGTCTTAGGGAAAAACGGGACTGCCTGTAGATGGCTCATTGTGGGTTCTGTGTTTGCACTGCGTGTTGCGGGCTCGCTCAAAGAAGGGAAAAAAGATGATTATCAAGATGAAGTCTCTTCTTGATGAAGCCTTCTCCCTCAGGCTTTCTTCCATTTCTGAAGGCAAGGTGGGCTGGAAGATGATAGGAATTACTACAGCACACAAATTATAGTGGTAAATTAGAATTTAAGGGACATTTTTCCAGGAACTTGGAAAATGCACAGGTAGAATAGGATTCGCAAAGGATACTTATAATAATAAGTATCACATGAGATAGAGAGGTAAAAACTGGTCTGAATTATTGACTATTCTACTGACTTGCTATATGCATTTGGATAAAGGACTAAATTACTGGATGCTTTATTTTGTCTACCTGTATAATATAGGTAATTGCACTTTCCTTATGATTTCAGCTTCATGAACTGGAAAATTATTATTATTATTATTATTATTATTATTATTATTATGGGATGATATGCTTCCCAAATGTTTTTGCTTTTGTTCCCCGTATTTAGGTAAAATTAGTCACTCTGTGAAACATTAAAACATTAATTCAAGAGGGTTGAAAGCTCTCATAACCTGTTTTCAGTAATTGCTCATCTGTTTCCAAATCAGCTATATTTTTTCAAATACTAACAATAATGAGTTCAACAGAGAAGTAAATAAGAAATGACCCATTAAGTCAGTGAACGGTAGAATATAATTGTCGTGTCCTGAAATAACAAAATGTTCATAGTGAACTGAAATGAGACTTAACATTTTCAAGTAGTCTTTGAACATCATTCAGTTACTGGAATTCATTTGGTATTTTTCCTTCCACTTTCCTCTTTGTTATTGTTTTTAGCCTTTTTCAGAGACTATAAATTTTATATTCCAATTTTATTAGTTGGTTTGTCTTTTAATGAGATTTAAGTACTTTAGAAAATATCTTTCAGAGCATTTGAGCAGAAATTACTGTGTAGTTTTCTATTATTCCTAACTCATTTGAAGTGCTTGATTAGTGTAATTCTGAGCCTCTTAATGAAAATTTGTGAGCACAGTAATATTCTCTATAAATATTGTACATTGTTATATTTCCATTAATGTTTGTAAGGGTGCAAAATCTTTGTTGTTAAAATAGTCAACCAGGTGTAATTAAGGCTTCTTTACTCTGATTCTTCCAAGTCATCTGAGAACAGATTTCATTGACATCCAGTCTCTCTTGTTTTAACCAATTAATTTTTATTGTTACCATCTTCATTACAAATTTTGCATATAATAATAACTAATTGTGCCAGAGGAAAGAGTAAAAGAGGACTAGTTAGGATATAATGTGCTTATTTCTTCAGCAAGTACACAAGTGTATGTCCAAGAGTTCCAACAGCATCAAAAAGCA
Source organism: Pardalotus punctatus (assembly GCA_013400915.1). Taxonomy (NCBI): domain Eukaryota; kingdom Metazoa; phylum Chordata; class Aves; order Passeriformes; family Pardalotidae; genus Pardalotus; species Pardalotus punctatus. The sequence continues at coordinate 676,167 of VZTX01022999.1, read as the reverse complement.
TTAATTAACTTTGTCTATATTTTATGCAAGAATCACTGAGATTTTTTTCTTGTTTTTACATTTAAAGCTTTGAAAGAAAAAATATTTTCTGTTAACAATTTGCAATGCACTTAATAAATATATTGTGTATTTTACATTATACTATTTACAGGCACTTGTGTCAGATCGACAGCAGGCAGTGCGTTGTTATTAATAAGTAGCACTTGTTGGACAGTTCAAAACTGAATACTAAACTAAAGCACCATAATTATACTGTGATTTATTTTGGAGGAATTGAGTCTATTTTGTTTCGTTAACTTTTTTTGGTCCTGAATTTTTGTTGAGGCTTCCTGAAACAAAAGCTGAAGTTTTGCTGATTTTTTTCCCAACATGTTACAAAAAACTATTAGGGCAATATCTTACACAAAGATTTTCTGTCCTTTGTTTTGTATAATTCACCTGGCACTTCTGCAATTCTATGTGAGAGAACAATGATTTCAAAACGGAACCAGATTAACATTAAAATGTTCTCAGTTATTAATGGCAGGATTATTTTTTCATCTGAATGGACTGCATGTCGCTGTATGAATAATTTCTGACAAACCAGACCTAACAAAATAAAAAATTTATTTTTTAAACAAATTCTTATATTATACTATTTATTTGCACTTGTTCTTACACACAAATGTGAGAATGTATTTTATTTTTTCCTTTTTAATTTTCACTCACTCTAGAATTCTTTTGTTTACTTACATGGAAATTCTACATAAATTTATATCTTTATTTGTATCTTTGGGTACTTTGAGTATGGTGTAGATATTTTTCAACATGATAGAAACTCTGCCGTTGTTTTAGCAGTAAGGGGTAGCACAGATATCTCTTTTCATTTCTGTTTCTAATAAAACTATTAAAGGTGTCCTTTAAATAAATCATCTTTGTATTTCTCCCATTTTAGCCCTTCATTCCTTTGAAGGAATTGGAGCAATTTGACTTCGATATACAAAAAATGCTTGAACCACTGGAGGTTGAAATTCAGCAGGGAGTGAATCTGAAAGAGGAGGACTTCAATAAAGATATGGTAATTTGGTTGAAATGGAAGTCTGAGCAAAATAAGCAGGGAGATGAAAAAGGCTGAGCGAAAATCAGAAAACCATATTTATGCTAGGATCTCTAGATATAACTTGGGCAAAATTTTGCTATGCTAATATATTAAAAAATCAAAAGTCCCAAATTAGCATTAACTAAATTTTTTTGTGCTAACTTAATTTTTAGTTTATCAGAAAAGCATTTATCTTCCTTATGAAAACACTAAGCAGACCAGGAATGCTATTAATGGGTTCTATACTACTATCAGCATTTCTGAATATGGAATGAATATTAAAATCCCTGTAGCACTATGAAGACCAGGAAAAGTCAGAACTGTGTATCGAAATGGGCAATATAGTGAAAGAATACATTCACTACAAATAAATGCTCATGAGAAGAAATGCCACTTGCCAATTTGTTCTTAACCAATCTGCTTAGAGCATTTAATGTAAATAGGTTTTGTGCCTGTGGTAAGCTTTATTACTTATATTTTATCGTTGCAAGTAGTAAAACCATTTATTCATATTAGGTGGGGGAGGAAAAGGAAAAAGAGGAATAAAATACTGCAGTGCTTTGCTACTATTGCAATAGTCTTGTGTTTTCTCCAGAGTGATTTTCAGAGGGATGACATTTCTTGGCTGGGCAATAACAGAGATTCATCTTTAGAACCCTCTCTTCTTGAGTCCTGAGCAAGATCAAATATATATTTGTTTACAACCAATATAAGGACTCAATATTATTTTATTTTTAAGGAATTCTTTAAAGGTGTCTGTTTCATATCAATGTTGGAAGAAATCTTTACAGGACTTTTTTTCTTTTAAGCAGGAAAAATAAAATTTAGGGCTGTATGTGCTGCAGTGGTAAATTCTAAGTGAATCAAAGTTGATGGGGCAGTTTCCACTACTTGAGCATATTTGATTCCCTTTCTTTACATCAATTACTTAGTGTGTTTCAAGACACTCCCAGAAGCTGTGACATAGATTCAGCTTCATAGATTCATAGGCGGCTTCTATGTAAAAAGTTCTTAGTGATATCATTTTCCCTGCCAGAATAGTTGGTTTGCAGTGTGATGATAGACAGAATGGTCAGGAATTGCCTGGTCTCCAAGCATACTGGAAATTTCGATCATTGTTGATATTGATTTAGAATATTTTAGATATATCTATTCTTCTTGTTTGAAAGTAAAATATATTTCAGGCTTTAGCCTCTAATGTTTTTATGCTGTTATCCTAATGTTGCATGAAATCTAATATCAAACATCTGTAGATTTTCAGGTGTTGTCTTACTTTTATCCCTATACATACATTGTAGAAAGCAAGTAAATTTACTCGATCTTCAGTATAGAACTGCAAGTAGCTGTTACATGATTACTTTAGCATAGTCTGTATCTACTAGTACTTAAGTAATAATTAGATTTAAATGCACATTGTATTGGTTATTTTTTTAATTCAGAGTGAAGAGGATGAGAGCACAGTGAAAGAGTTGCTGCAAAGGGGCGACAGACTTCAAAAGGGAGTCACAGATGAGAAAAAACGTGAGGCAATAAAGACAAAACAACAGCTGTTGCGGAGTAAACATAATGCCCTCAAGGTATATGAACTACAGTTATAAGTACATGCTATTAAAACCAATTTTTTTCTTCATTTCAGGGCATTGTTTTGTTAAATGAGTCGTCATTACTATTTAGAGATGAGTAATTTAAAATTATTTGGCTATAGACATATTTTCTTATGCAGTGCTCTTGATGCCTTGCAAAAGGTATTTTACAATCTCCAGTTTCAGAAAGAAATTTCTTATCCTAAGCATTACAATTATGTGATTGCCAGTTGGACAACAATAATTTCTTTGATAATTCCTTTTTTAACCTGTTATGTGTGTTTTATATTTCTCCAACAGCAGTCAAGACCTTAGTTAGACTCAGTTCCTGCAAACTTATTTTCTCAGTTGAATAACTCACTTCTGACCATGCATAAGTTGTTTTCTCCTTCAGTAAAACACGTACACACTACATTCTTTAGTTAGAAGAGTGGCTGCAGCCTCTCTAGAGTCGGGTAGGTCGTAGTACCAATAGACACAGCAGCTAAGAGGCTGAAACCCAAAATCGCATATGAAATTTCTGAGCTGCCACGATCTGGGAGGTAAAACTGTGTGATATTGCTCCTAGAAACACACATGGTGAGACCTGTTTGGACCAGGTAATAGGCATAATTGGAAGTCTCATCTTTCCATAGAAAAATAAAAGTGAGGAAAGATAGAATCTTACAGTTGGAGAGTCACCTTGGTCACCTACCTGGAGCTGTAGGCGCTGGATACTACAGAAGAATTTTTATTTCATCATCAAGCAGAATTTTTCTTTCTTTTGATAATTTTGATTAAGTTATCTTTGGTTTGGGGAACATGGCATCTTTACATTGTATTATTAATTATTTTTATGCAGCCTCTTTCCTTTCCTGTGGATTTCATTCTAATTCTTACAATTTTGCAGATCTGTGTGTTTACTCAGGAGAAGGATAGCTGGAATTTACTGTTGTTTTGTCCACATTTAAAAGAAACTTGAAATCTATTAGGGGTGTCTTTGACTGTTCCAAGCTAAATGGAAGCAATTCATAATTTTTATGTTGGAAAAACAGGGGCAGTGTTTATAGCACTATGCTATTGACAAGATCCTCCCTGGCTGTTTTTTATGGTACAGTGATAGATTTTCCTTTTGGTGACTCAGTTGAGGCATTCATCCTGGTGAAAAAAAATCAGGAATGGTTGAGGCAAATTAATCTGAATATTTTTTATATAAAATATACCAGTATTTTTTTAATTACTTCTTAGTAAGAATTTATAGTAATTAAAATATTCTCTGAATTCTATGTGAGTGAAGATAAGCAGTTGAAGTAAATGTATCTTTAATAACATTTTTAAGGGAAAAAACCAAACATTTTATACCTTCCTGCTAAAGAGAAATTTTAATACTTTATAAAGTAGGGTTATAAACACAAGACATTTGTTATGTGTGTGGTATTTAATTTGGAAAAAGGAAACATGTCTTTGCAAACATTTCTGCATTGCAGTGATTTTCATTTGAATAGCTGCAGAGTTTTCATGCAGGCTAGAAATTCACAGGAGTCCACAAAATACAGAAGCCCCACTTTTGGCTAGATACTAAGTGGGCTGTGTTTCCATCTGTCCAGTAAGTATTCTGAGCAGAAGTGTTTTATATAAAATATTGTCATTTATGTAAGAGTCTTAAGTTTTCTGAATATTGGTGACTGTCTCAGTAGTTTATTCAACATGTGAACAACACTGAAATAGGAAACCTCCTTTAAAACAAACAAAAAAATTTGTTAAACTGATGTAAATATGTTCAATTACTCATATACTTGCTTTAAATATCATCATTTAATTAAAAAATTATCAGCCTTGTACACTTTTTTTTTCCCCTTCAGTGTGCACACATGCCAATTCATGTTTTATAAACCTGTAATTCATATTCTAATAATGTCTGCACTGTGAACAGGACTTGAGAGCTCAAAGAAGAAAAAAGGCTTTAGAGATTTCTCATCAATGGTATCAGTACAAGAGGCAGGCTGATGACCTAATGACATGGCTGGATGACATTGAGAAAAAGTTAGCCGGTCTGCCAGACCACAAAGATGAGCAGAAGCTAAAGGTAATGTTGTTTTGGGTTGGCAATGGTAGATCTTTTTGAGTGATAGTTTGTCAATTCAACAGAAAGCAAATGCAACAAACAATCCTATTTGTAGATATAGAAAATTATAAGTTCTGTTCTTTATTTCTATTTATAGTAAAACAAACCCTAATTATCTGTGTTCAAACTGATATTTCTTTGTTGTACTATATTTTGTATTAGTTTCTTATGCAGAATGTTATATAAATAATTTGAAACACACTAAATATAATGTTTTGCCAATAATACAGAAAATGTGCAATGTATTAAGAAGCATCAAATGTTTTCTAGAAAAAAATGTAATTTATTTTATGTATCTTTGTTCCAGATGAACAAATGACTTACCGATATATGGATGACCTCTATCTCATGTTAGCACATTCATTTTCATCAGAACATATTCATATGTCACTGTCAAACTCTATAGATTTATTTACATACTGTCAAAGGTTTTCCTGGTTTATTTTACATCGTCTTTCTTTGCTTCATTCTCTGTTGAGTTTCCCACGGAGTAAAACAGGAGTTAACTAATACATTGAAGAGTCTAATAGTATATTTGTAAGCTGTTCGAACACTATCTGTCCTGAATATGCTGACCCTTATTGAGAAAATTATTTCTCCAATTGCCCATCACAATGTACTAGCAAGAATCTGAACACGGAAACTGTTGGCCTTTGCTAATAGTTTCAGAGTGTAGTAGCTCTTAGGATCTCTACAGCCCATCTCCAAGAAGGTTCTTCAATTTCAGTTATTTTTGTTTTGTTTAAATGTAAAATAAGATATGAAGTAGCTGTAAATTTTAATTGTGACAATAAAATGGAAATGGATTTTCTGACAGAAGTATTTTGCTAATTTTAAGTTGATTGATCTAGTTAGCTAACTGTCCTGGGCCCTGTATTGGTTTTGCTCACTAGGAGATTGGTGGAGAATTGGAGAAGAAGAAGGAAGATCTGAATGCGGTGCACAGGCAGGCTGAACGCTTGTCTAAGGATGGGGCTGCAAAAGCAGTGGAGCCAACCCTGATACAGCTCAGCAAGCGCTGGCAAGAGTTTGAGAGCAAATTTGCTCAGTTTCGAAGACTCAACTATGCACAAATTGTGAGTTGTTACTGGCAAACCCATATGTTTGCAACTGCTACTACTAACAGCATCCTACTAACAATGAGAGCATCAGGGTCAGTGTCAACTCTTCAGATATTAAGAAAAGCCCTATTGTCTGCAAGTGGGGGAAGCTTTATATACTCTAATACAATAGCCATCTGCTTTGGTCTTAAAATTGCCCTTGAGTTAAATCAGTCAATTACAAAAAACTCAGCAATGAAGAATTTGTGTTTATTTCTGTTGCCTCATTTTTTTCCATAACATTTATCAGTTTAAAAATGTTAGTTTGCCATGCATCTATTATGTTCACTGAACACATAAAACACAAAAGTTGTCTTTTCCAAACTACCCATCCCATGCCAATTTTAATTGGTTTTTTTATTTGTTCATAACATGTTATACTCACTTTAGGAAGTGATTTGAAAAATTCTTATGACACTATATATACATGTCCTCTTCTTCAAATGCTTGAATTCTCAACAAAGTTTTTGTAAGAAAATGTAACTTTAAATTTGACAGGATGAAAACATAATTTTATGAACCATCTTCATGTCTTCTGATTTGTTTAGTTGTATATAAAAGACAATTATTTTTACTGGTTTATACATGCTGCAATAATTGGGTAAATAAAAGGGAAATAAACTGTCACTATTCCAGATTTATGAACAAAATATGTATTGAGTGTTACCTGTTTAGAACTTTACCACAGGCTGCTTTTGCACTTCCTACTGCTCTGCTCATTGTCTTCTGGGCTTTTGATTTTACATGAAGAAAGATAAGATTTGCTTTCAAGGAAGTTGGTGCTTTATGTGCTGTCTGTAATCTTCAAGTGCTAGTGGTAAAAGGATGTTTCATCAAAATATAATTTTATTTATTTATCTTGAAATGCACCTAGATTGCAGACAGAACATACTGATAGGATAATGGAAATTTAAATATGTGCTGTTTTATTTTTACTTGATATATGGTAAACTATGTTTTAAAAAGGAAAAACGTTCCAAAAATCAGCAATATGTATAAACTTTTGATAAATATAGCCCTCTATATAATGTACCGTATTGTGTATTTTTAACTTTTCTAATATTAAGTTACATAATGTATATGTAAAACTAATACTTTGGATAGTTATGCAGTTAATGGAAGCAATCAGAGAAACATTAACTTTGGTTTGTATGTTATTAAATCTTGTTCCATCTGATTACACTATTCAGATTACTATGGTTTATATTAAACTTGATGGATGTAATCAGTCGCAGATTGTTTATATTGACATGGAGCTAGAGCAAGATTCACTTTGTCTTGTAAATGAGTTGGCTTTTTTTTTAATGAATATATTTGTTCCTTTGATAATCAAGTAAGAAATCAGATTGTGCATGCAATTTATATAAAAACATTCTGCTGTCAATGTGCTTTTTATGTCAACCACCACCTACCATGACAGGGGATGAATATATCCATTATAAAATTTTTACTACCAGAACAATAAACTTTATTTTAGCATATTTTTCTTTTTAAAATGTAAGGTAGATGCATCAACATGTTTTTGAATTTCTCAGAGGAATATACTCATCAACTGTTTAAATTTGTTTTATTCGTTAAAAACATAATTACTTATGTTTTTATTCTTAAAATATATAATTTATATATTATATTTGTAACCTTGAAAGGATAGATTTTTAAATATTCTCAAATATTTCATGCAAGAAGGCTACCTCAGTATTTATTTAGGGTATAACATCATTCAATGAAATTTATATGTGCACAGGACAATTTCTGCATCTTCTCATTTCTCATGAAAAATATTTTGCTCTCTTGACATTTATTAGGGTGATATTCATATGAAATCTTTTAGAATTTATACAGAAGCTACTGAGACTTGAGAGACCCAAATCAGAGTGAGAAGTGCAATGGCCATGTTATTGTTACTGTTTTGACTTTGCTGAATTAGTGAAACAGTGAATTTCTCGAGGGTTTTTTTTTCTTTTTCTTAAACAGTTTAAGTACCTACCTCACAGGGATGTTGTGAGGATTCATTGTTTGTGCAAGACTTTAACATACAAAAGGAAAATGAAAATTCAGACTATTCACTTGAACACATGCATATACCATCAAAAATAATTTTCAGAGATTTTCTATGTTAACCAACAACTGAATAAAACCATACAATAAAAAATACAAAATTGATTTTTTCTTTAAAGCAAAAGAAATAGAAAACTGCTGCTTTCTTTATTTATAATTGATGATTTACTCAATAAGAGTTATTTAACAACTAAAAGTTGTTATTATAAATCAGTAAGGGTTTAGTTTTACTGTGTATCTTGCAATTCATTATGCTTGATTGAATAAACATAGCAAGACTGCACTGAAAAAAACCTTTAATTATTCTGCTTAATGACAGATTTACATTCCTTACCTTTGTTGGAGCTAATATATTTTTGATATCAAAGTGTGAGATTAGAATTATCATTCTCCCCTGGATTTTACTTTTCCGCAGTATTTGTTGAGAAGACATGTCGGAAGGATATAGGAACCATGACCATAGAAGGATTTATTCTCTCTGGAATTGTAGATCCTTCTAAAATCCTCATTGTCTCACCAATACATAGCAGTAAATATCCAACAACTAATTGACAAATACATATTGGTGTACATTTATAAAAAGGAGTTTCCTGTCACCACTATTGAGAATAGAGTGTGATATATCACCTTAAACATGCATGTTCTGACATTTTTGAGACATTATTCGGTTTGGTATAGGGGTCCTCTGTGTGAAAATTGTCAGCAAGTAACATGTGACACTCTAGAGGGAAAAAGGTGGGTTTATCACATTTACAGATTAAACATGGTGCACAAAAACATAAATGCAACTGCACAAAACCTAAAATTACGTTGAGTGAAAAAAAAAAAATTGGAGTCCTTATTGTCTTGCAAGTCTCTGCTCTCACACAGTGTCTTTATTCATATGTGGCAAAATAAATAATGGGCAGAAAATCAGTTGGTAGTAACATCAGTAGTGAAATATGATTAACATTAAAAAGAGTGGAGTATTTCACTATAGTATTTTAAAATTAGGATTAACCGCTGAATCCCACAGAAATTCAGGATAGTTTAAGATACTCTTCTAAAAACAAGCCTTTAAAGTTTAATCCCAAAGCAGTATATTCAATATTTTTGAATATTAAAATCGCATATATTAATAAAAAAATTAAAAATCAGTAAAAAATAACATTAGAGAGGTTAAGGGAGAATAATTTCTAAAGTACCTCTGCAGACTCTGAAATCATTAAGCCTTGGCTGTCACACAGTGTTTTCAGAAAGGTTGTCAATTCCCTCTGCTGCAGACTAAACCTGAATCTTCAGTTACTCTGTTTTTCTGAAAGAGTTTAACTACTCTTCCGGGGTGTTGAAAATATTTATCTATTGCCGAGAAAAAGCCAGATTTGGATTGTTTAACTCAAGTCAGGATCAAAACCAGTTATTGATATGTTGATTAAATGTAATTAAATTATCCTAATGTCTGTTTTCTAGAATTCTTTTTGCAATTTTTTTCATTTCCACATTCTATGAGCATGTTTGTGTCATGGCTCAGCTTAGATTTTCCTGAGCTGACTGAAATTACTCTGGGTGTAGAGTCCTGAAGGCCTTTATGATTAGAAAACATTTTCTAGATGAACACAGGTGCAGAGCCTACACTGTAAGTTTTTATTTCATGTATGTCCTCTTACAATATTTTATCAAGATACTCAACATTCTTTCTGCTGTTATGCATGGTGGTCTTTCAGCTTTCCACTCTTGGCTGAGCTATGCATGTTGGAAATAGTAAGAAGAATATTTTTAGGATGAGAGAATCTCTTGCAATCTGTCAAAATTATGTATCTATTATTGTATATGCAAGCAAAAAAAAAATCGGCTTATCTAAGTCATTTCAGTAATTTTATTGGTGACACACACAAACATTGTATTGAAATTTATTATCATTTTACTCCTGAGATATTTGGTCCTGGATTTTGGCCATATAGAAATGATCAAATGATAAACAACAGGAGAAACTGTCTTTTTCATGCCAATTAGACTGTGTGTTGATCAAGAATGAATAAGGAAAATAGTTATACAAAACTTCTATTTATTTTTATAAGGTAAGTGGTTTAGTCTGAGAATTTCAATAGTTACCTACAACATGGATAAAATACCAACACCATTAGTACTTACTTAATTTTAACTAATAAAAGACATTATTCTGTTTAAGATCCCGTAAAGCATTCAGAAATTCAAAATGCCTGTCTCCTAACTGGATAATCACTTCAGGTGAGAGAGTATGTGATCAAATTCTGGAACCAGATTAAGGACTGATTGAATTTACATATGAAATTCAAGAGTTTGTTTACTTTCAGTCTTTTAAGAGAACCTTACAATGTTCAGTTAATCTTTCCCTGTGGAGCTCTATTCAGTTAGTTTAATAGAATTTAAACTTTTTTTTTCTTTTTTTTTTTACCATTAAAATATGTTTGTATACCAAGATATTTTCTAAAATATAAATCAAACATTAATTTAAATAAATACATCACAAGTGAACACAGGACTTGGTGTCCTGATTATCTGTCTTCATCAAAATAACATGGATACTTCAGTGGTAATGTGCTACCATTGTTTTCAGTTGCTGTTTTCCACTGTTTTCACAAACACTGGCACTGGAATGAAGAGGTTTACTTCCCTTATCCTTGCTTAAATGTTTCTTGGGTTAAATAAACAAGTAATGCTTGCCAAGAAGAAGGGGCAAACTAATCTTCCATTATTTCTAGAATGACTGGAAGAGAGAGAAATAAAAGAGAGAAAAGACATTAGAAAAACAAAGCAGGAAAATATCTAGTGGAGAAAAGAACTATCCAGTGATGGATTGGTATCCAATTCACCTGTGCGCTTTGGGTCTCTTAGGAACATGACAGAGGTGATCCTGTGACACCATTTAACTTTTCTGACATTGGCAGGGGCACCATTTTAAACAAATAGCTTTGCACAGCATGGATAAAGACTGGGATTTTTTGCCTATGGTCTGCAAGAAGCATGAGGATGAATGAGGAAGTTTGGGAGGAGAGTCACAGGTGAATGTTTACACCTATTTTCCAGCATCCATCAACCTGGATATGCCTATTAGAAAATGTATTCCAAAAAGCTTAAGTGTATTTAAAATACTTTATGTTCTGTCTGATTTAAGATAAGGGTATGGGAAAGATAGGACAATATCCACTGAAGATGGATGTTGTCTTTGGTACAGCTCAAGGAGAGCTAATTTTATGGATGCATTTTAAAATGCACTTTACCTTCTGTCTGAAATGAATGCATGCAGTGTTGTGGTAATTTAAGTGAAGACAATCCGTAGCTTTTTTTTTTTGTAATATGAGTGGACCAGTTTACTGTGATAGTTTGAGTTTTTCTAAAGCATATTTGTCTTCTCTCATATTTCCTTGTTAATTCTGTACAGTATTCAGTCTCATCACTGCAATGCTATATTATTTTAATAGAATTAAGTTAAAAAATCCCATCTTGGGAGTGACAGAACTTTACAGAGAAGATTTTTCTCTGCCACTTTTTCATTATCTGTTCTAAGCTTTGGTGATCTAAATTGCGTTCTCAAGTTTAAAATTGAAACTCGACATCTTTACCTCATCGCATAAGAGTGAGAATTCTTGCTGCAACGTGGAGTAAAGCAGGGTTAGAAATTTGTCTTTATGTTGAGTGGTTATACAAATGTAGTCTTAGCCATGACACCAGCATTTCTTACTCGGTATGGTTGAGATGGAAACAAGACCACCAGCCTTTGGTTAAAGCATTGGGCAACACAGCACTCAGTGGTCTTCCCTTTCAGACTAAACAGCATTATCCTACTGTGATGTTTTCTTCTTTGTAATTACCCAGTTGTTTGGAAAACAGGGCAGCTAATTACCATCTTATTTTTTCTGCTATAATGTATTGTGATTTATTAGCGTAATGAATTACATAGTGTGGATTTTGGTATCGAAAAATTACTTGGCCATATTATTGCATTAAGTAATAAGGGAAAAGACCTCCTGCAGAGTGATCTGGCCCTAAATGACAGTATCTTTTGAGGAGATGATGTTCATCTCTTGTCTACAATTACAAATGTCAACATCACTCATGGATGGGTGGTTTTTGGTTTGGTTTTTTGGGGTTTTTTGTTGTTTTTTCTTTCATGGATGCATCTGAGTATACACACAAAGGTAGAGAAGGAAGCAAATTTGTAGATTAACAGTGTGAGTGCTGAATATCTTGTCTGCATATTAAATTAGCTTTCAAAACTGCTGGATGGACAGCAATTTTTTTCACCTTATTTAAAGAAACATATTTATGTCTTGAAGTAACAAGATCAGCCTCAGTAACAAAACCTATTGTTATTATGTATATCTCTAAAAGTAGATGAAAGATGGAAAATAATAGGGTAACACTTTTTAACATTTCTGGAAGGTGTCAGAGTTTAAAGTTTAGGACTTTGCTCTTTGAAGCTGTTTGCACTCATTATTAATGTGGCACTTTAAGGCTGTTTTGTTGGTTTTTATTTTCTAAATTATGTCAACATTTCCTAACAGATTTAGTTGGCATGAATATCTGGAAAGTTAGCATCACAAATCAGCAGTCAATTTCAAAATAGTTTAGTCAATTGAAATATCAATAGTTTGTATTCCAACATATCTGAGCTTTATCTAGCATTAATTGGTTCTTGATGATCAGTCAGTACTCACACATAAATACTCAAGAAAGCCCTAAATCTTCATGCAGCATAAATGCAATCTAAGATTGTGGCACTTCTGTAGTCTTAATAAATCAGACATTAAATAAGTTGGCATTGACCAAAATCTGTTCTTAAGAAGGCTGACTTCCAGCAAATTGTGTCATACCAGTTCTGCCACTATGGTCACTGTTCCACCTCTATAGCTTATCCCTGTTCAAGAAACACGATTTTGAAATTCTGTTTTTAGGAAAAAATCGTTTGAAATTCCTTCTATTCTTTTGGGTATTTCCTGCTGTGTGGCTGATACTGGTTTAACAAAATCAATAGATCCTGTCACAACTGGACATTATAGCTACGGGGATATAGCACTGTGTACAAGAGTTTAATTTTCTGAAGTGTCAAGTAGATAGTTACTGAAGTATGACATGTATAATGTCTGTATGTATTTTTTAGGTGTGAAAAATTACAAGATCAATACAAGACATGGCTAACTCCTCTGGATTTATCTGTTTTATATTTAGCATATAAAACCTTCCAAATATGTTTTGTCTACCGGAAGGTAACACGTAGAAATCAATTACAAAAGTATTTTCCAATTAAACTCTTACAAAATTCTAAAAAAAACATTTAAAAATACTTGTTGAAAACTAGTCTAGGATGTAGATTTTGCAGTGGTCTGATTTTTCTCATTCCAACATGTGATGTAAGCATTTGCATATTTCCTGATTTCTAATGCTGATAATGGCTATCTCTTTTGTCTCACTAGTACTTAAAAAAAAAATCCAACTGAGTGTGCATGGTCTGAGCACTTTGAGAAATACTTCTGAGATATACTGTTTAATAGATTTAATAAATCCTTTTATAATGTTACAAATATCTGTTTAAAGTTACATGGCAGTCATACAGATTGCTGTCACTTTTGCTCTGCCGCAATTACTAAGAGTGAGATATGCCATCATTATCAGAAATAATTAAGATATATGAATAGTTTATTTAAAACAAGAGACACTTTCTATACCCCAGTAGTTCCAATTAGTCAATAATGTCATAATGCCACTATTTTGTATTTCTTCGGGACATGGTGACATTGCAGATGTGGTATAAGATGCACTTTTTCTTTCTCTTTTCTTTTCCCTTTCCTTTCTTTTCCTTTCCTTTCCTTTCCTTTCCTTTCCTTTCCTTTCCTTTCCTTTCCTTTCCTTTCCTTTCCTTTCCTTTCCTTTCCTTTCCTTTCCTTTCCTTTCCTTCCCTTTTCCCTTTTCCCTTTTCCCTTCCCTCTTTCCTTCTTGAAATTGCTTATATCACATACACTGAGAGTCTTCTGCCCTGGTCTCACCATAGCTGAAATCAATCTATTTTTCTCTTTGCTTACCAAGTGGATCCCAGTGGAAGTTATCAGGTTAAAAGTTAACAGCAGAACAGCTGGAATTTCCAAATCATCTTAGTCCCTTATTCCTGTGCATGTTAGCAGGTCTTTAGTCAGGAGAGCTGGGTAAGTTTTCAAATAAGCTGCTTTTAGGTTCAACGTGCAGCTGTGCCTCAGCTTGAGGAGAGTTCCTATCTAGAAGCAATTATCTAAACCAGAAAAAACAAAAGCATTGTTTGGCAGCTGAGGAAGGGATTGCCAAAGGTGTTCACTTTACTACTTGATCGAGTGTAATTGACATCTTGGAATGCTCCAAAGGCATGAGGGTGTGGGGAACACAAAGGATTGGCTGTGGCGCCAAAATGCCTTGTCACAGTTTTTTAAAACAAACAAAAACAACAACAAAACCAACCAAAAAACCCCCAAAACCCCCCCAAAAAAAACCCAACCCAACACCAAAAACAAAAACAAAAACAAAAACACCCCCCAAGTTTACAACTATAAATACTCTGGATTTAATATTTTAAATTAATTGCTATAGCTTTTGTCTGTATCTTTTTTCTCATTTTACCCTGCCCCCACTGCATCTAAATAGGAAAATAATGCACTCATCAGAGTATATCAGAACTATCTGAGGTATTGGTAGCAATCCCATAATTTAAGCCTATACATACAGGAAAGAGACATTTTCTAATGGAGAAAAGTTTTGCATTTCAATCAAGTTATTATATAAGTGGAATTAAGTTCAGGCTTGTTGATGCCTCTTGATTGATGATTTTCAAAATCAAAGCCTGCAATTTTCTACTGCTACTCCTAGAATCCAAAATTTACTGAGATGTTTTCTAATTAATGACATTATTAGGAATAGCTTCATTTTAGCTGGCTTTATTTAATTTTATGTAAAGATGAAATAGATTCATTTTATCACTGAAGAAAAACGGTTAGAGCAGCATTTCTCAAGTAAGGTATGCCTTGTTAGAGAAGTGTTGTGAAGACATAAAGCACTCTCTGTCCAAGAACAGTGCTGAAAATAGCCATGTGTATTTTTAAAGTTTCTATTTTTTATATAAGTCACTGATTAAATCAGACACAAGCATTAAACTGTATGGTTTAAGTGTTGCAATCTGCAGCATTTTGTGGACTGCAACCATTCAGCAACATGAGTAGAAAAAAAATCATATACATGAGACAATATTTATGTTCTTACTTAATTTTTTTCCCAATATTTAAAGGATATGTTATTGCTTCCAAGTGTCTTTTAAGGTCTTATCTTCGTAGAATTACATAAGGAATTTATAAGTTTTTAATCCCGCATTGAGGATTTAGGTCTCTCTCCTCTTGAAAGAGATGCTTCTGTTTGTACTGATAGATAACTTGTTTGTGATTTACTAGGGCCATCCACTCTAATAGTGAAAATTCCATGTTATTAGTATAATTTTGATTTTTCTACACACTAACAGGTAAGATATACTATCAACACTGAAGACAGAATTATTTTTTCTGAATGTTAGTTGATCTAACGCTTCACAGCCTTTGTCCTTTAAAGTGCTTTTATTGACCTCTCATAGCATTTTATCATACTTTTGTGTGTCTAATTCTTCATTTGCTATATTGATGGTGAACATGGGCTAGCAAATACCATGTGGTTCACAAATTTTTGGACTCTGTGATGTATCACTGCCTTTGTCCAGAAGGTGTCTGCTCCTTTTTTACTTCTGTGTGTGGCATGCCCATGTTTATTCTGCAGAGGTGATAGATACACAACTTCTTGTAAAGAATACTTTCTCAAGTGCTATTTCACTTCAGGAGTAGGCACATTTGTTTGTTTTCCTTGAACTCCTCACCAGGACGCTGCCAGGAGCAGTGCTGAGGTACAGCAATGCAGATGGGAGGGTTTTGCAGCTTTACTTCCCTTGTGTTTGTGTGAAGTTATTAAATCAGAAACGCAGACACCAAGGTTTGGAGGCCTATCATGAGAAGGGACCAAAAATGGAACAGGTGTCGAGATCTAACACAAAAAAAATTGGAGGCTTTTTGGGTGTAAACTCTTGAACAGCAGAAGTGATGTTGGGATGATTCCCTCTGCAAAAAGAGGAAAGGAAATGGGTACACTGAGACTGGTGAAAGATGCTTCAACACTGAATTTTCCACTGTTAAAAGGAAATTAACAGCATTCTCCAAGACTAGATAGCTCTGATGCCTCCACAGTGTTAGATGTAGGCAATAACGATCACAAGTGTTTCTTTGGAGAAGGTATGTGAATTTCTTGGCAAAACCTGCATTATTCCAGTACTTTTTTGTTGGTGTTTTGCTGTAGTTTTGTTTTGTGTGTTTTGGTTTTGCTTATTGGCCTTCCCTGCAAGGGACAATTCACAAATTTGTTTCTTCTGGTTTTGTTGTACCTGGTAGGGTATGGCAACTTTCAATAAAATCAGTTCAGGTGGAGTCTTGTGTATGGAAGGATTATGTCCCTTAATTAAAATTGTATAGTGATGGAGATGAAAATTCAATTTACTATTCTAGACATGATCATGCTTGGTAAAAAACAATCCATGAAATGTTAAACCTTACACAAAAGTTGATTTTTTCAGAGACTATCAATAATTTGCCCATCATTATATCACTGGCAATCAAGGAACAAAGAAATCAATATCACTAAAATAATATTTTGCAGAAGCAGTATTATAGGAATTGACCAGTTACCCCAGCATTTCCCAATCACTTAACAGTTTATTCGTATTATTAATGTATATATATGTGTGTTTGTGTGTGTGTATAGTATTATATATTTTTAATTGAAATGTTTATTTATTTTTATTTAAATATTTAAATATTATTTTAAGTATTTTTAAGCAACTCTAATGCATTCCGCCATTTTATCAGATTCAACTTATCCAAACCCATTCTTAAATGGTTATCTTAATCTTTAATTTCCACTTTCCTCTTGATTTTTAATCCTTATAAAATCTTAACCAGCCATGGTTCTGATGAGTAATTTTGGCAATAGCAATTACATATATCATTACTGAATTAATATTATTTTAATAGTAGTTTTTCCTATCTGCTGTGAGCTCCATTTGTAAGTTCTATCTCCCTACAGCGGTAGGATATGATTCAGTCTCAGCTTTGCATTTCTAGCAAAGGTGCTTGTCCAGAATATAAGGAAGGACTCTGCCTGTTTTATCTTCTATTGTTAAACAATTCCAGCGAACACTGGGACAAGCTAAAAATGTTTCCCTTTGCTGATTGAAATTGTCGGTTCTCACATGCCTTACCCTCCATTCCTTGGTGCAAGATGCCAACTTCTGCTGTGGGTTCTGTCATGAGACTGTCAATGCAGGAAAAATGGATTTCTGAACCCTAAAGCAGTATAAAATTTCTGATTTCTAAAGCAGTATAAAAATTTCAACACTTTTATTTAAATAGTATTCAGGAAATAATTTATTTTGACTGTGGCTCATTTTTAGAATAAGGGATTAAATAATGCATCAAAATATAGGGGCAGGTTCTGATAGGCCTCTACTTTTAAATATCCATCCCTGTATTCACTTGTATATTTATTTGTTTAATTATTTATTTCTCTGACTGTAGCATTTTACAGTTTAAATGACATTATAAACAATAGTAGAACTATACAAGCAATAATCCATCTATGAAAAATATTAATTTAAAGTTTCCTATAAGGGCGGTGTGAATATATGTTTGCGTATATCCCATTCGTCTTTCCTAGCAGGGATTGAAAGGTACCTGATTTTGCCACTATAAATAATTAAGTGTGATACCCATGAAGTGCTCACACATCTGATTTCCGTTTGACATTTTTCCTGTAGTTTCAGATATTTAGAGCAAGAAGGCACAGATTTTATTTTATCTAAATACATGCATGTACACAGGTCTGTACATACATTTAGTAGTCTTAATTTGGGTTGAAAAGGATAGACTAATCGCATACAACTGTAGAAACTAATCATATTTTGCATGTCGCTTTACATATTCATGTGACCTCTTTTTGAGTGAAAAGCGTTGCACACCTAGCATGCTCTTTTCTTTACTGTCAATAGAAATATTCTGTCCTCTGAGTCAAAAAGAAAAATACAGTTACAGTTAAAATGTTCCTTATGTGGGTCTGAAGGTTATTGCTACATGTAGAAGTGTCACAGTGTAGTCTTGAGGAATTAAAATATATTGCAACATGCAGGTCTCAGTGACCTGTTGAGATTCTCACCTTTTCTAATCAACTGGGACAGTTTTTCCTTTAGGTTTACTGGAGTAAACTGTTATTTTTGCAGAGCGTGTGATTCATGAAACATATGGGGGGAAAGTGCAATTTTTTTAAAGCAATTTATTTTAAATAATAAAAATTATAGCAGTGACATGGTAATTAGAGAGGTTTCAGTGTTAGCAGATGTACTGAGAAAGTCATTAAGTGAGAAAAGTGTAAGCAAAGCAATTAAATTTGCATAAGAAATGCAACTGAACTACACAAGTCTACAGATAACTTTATGGGCTTTATATGTGATATGCATACATCTTCTAGAGTGTGTATATGCATATTTTAAGACTCTAAAGAAAATTGAAGAACCAGATGACTCAGCTCGGTAACTGAAGAGAGAAATATGTCCTGAATTAAAATGAGACACCTTGCTGAGGTAGTGTGCGCTTATATTTGTTTTCTGTTGCATACTGTGTAGCTAAATAATGATACTGTTTTCTTCAGGGTCATTGATCAATTCTCTTTCATACAAGTGGCTCCAAAATCCATAAGTTTCTGTTAGGAGTGGAGCATCGAAATAGTAGAATTTTTGAACATTT
Source organism: Pardalotus punctatus (assembly GCA_013400915.1). NCBI lineage: Eukaryota > Metazoa > Chordata > Aves > Passeriformes > Pardalotidae > Pardalotus > Pardalotus punctatus. The sequence continues at coordinate 657,400 of VZTX01022999.1, read as the reverse complement.
ACCAACAGTTACTTGTAAAATTCTTTGAGGTCCTCAATAATTAAAGTTTAATTTTTGAGAAGATAGACTTCAAATGCAAAAGATCTTGGCTCCACAGTAGGAATCTATAAACAAACTTATGCTTATGAAACCACAAATAATTTATATCCTAAACTTTGCCTTTTGTAATGGATATACAGGTGATCTAGTATTTGGAGTTCAGTTAAAAGAAGCAATCTCAGGTCTCCCTGCTCCAAAGCACACTTTTGGTATTACATTTTTTATCTATGATTCATTAACAAACCAAATGTGAAATACAGATTATTTATATAAGCAGGCACTTTCTTGTCACCATATATGTCAGTATGCTTTCAAATGCCATAGATCAACTAAGTGTTTTCTTGGAACCAAAACATTCTGGGATGTCTTTACATTTGGTGTATGCATGTGCTTCCAGAATAGGGTGTCTATTTCTCATTTTTCCAGATTTAAAAAAAATAATATAAAAAAAAATTCCTAGCTTCATGAAGAGTTGTGTTGCTGAGTTTTCTTTTAGAAATAAGAATCCATTAAAGACCTTTCAAATCACAAAATTCCAAGTTGGACTTGCTAGTTCAAAGAGCAAGTTTTTAGGATAGCCTTGAAAGTGTAGAGTTGACATAGTTGCTTTGTGTTATATTTTATTTAAGGAATAAATGTGTCTATTATACAAGTTACTATTTTACTTGATACCTTGAAATTATTTAGTATTTTAGACCTGGCATGCATGAAATTTCTATAATGAAGGACAGATTTTCAAGATGTGTGATGATTTAAAATGAAAGGGCTAGCACTAAAACCTCAGTAGCACCATAATCTCAGCATACTCTTGCATTTCCTATCTGCATTTCTTTGGAGAGTAGAAGAAAATTTTGCACACTCTTGCATGGATTAATTTCAGTACCATTTCAAACAGACAAATGGAGTACAAGTTATCTGTGTCAGAAACCTCCAATATTTCCTGCATTTGTTCTTAGAAGTTATTTTTGATTGTTTCTATGTTGTGAACTGGAAGTTGCATTAAGTTATATGTTTGTCTAGTGTTAAGAAACTAAAGGAAGCATTCTGTTGTGTATCTATACTAGCAAACAGTTCGTGAAGATACAACTTTTGTGATGACTGAAACTAGGACTGTGGAAACCACTCATGTGCCTTCTACATACCTGGCAGAGATCCTTCACCTTCTGCAAGCCTTGTCCGAAGTGGAAGAGCGCCTTAATTCTCCTGTTCTGCAGGCTAAGGATTGTGAGGATCTCTTCAAACAAGAAGAGTGTCTCAAGGTAAGATGTAAAGATTTTCTTTACAATGACTGGATGACATCATTTTGGGGCTGCTGTATATTAGCAGGCTGTGCTCACTCTGAGACATCTGTTTTTCAAGTGCTAAGCTCCTTTCTGTGATGTGTGTATATACAGATGTTTATATGTGAGGGCACATTTGGGCAAAATATTAGAAACACTGAAGTGTTAATTTATTTTTATCTATATTTACATAGACAAGAGCGTTAAGGTATCTGCAAATTACATCCTTGAATGGGAAAGAAAGGATGGGGGGGATGGGGGGGCAGCCGTATATTTAAAGACAGAATTTGCAGTTAAAAATTTGTTTGTGTGTTGATAATGGGAAAAAAAAAAATCTTCACTGAAATGTTATTAAGCATCAGGCTGCCCAGGGAAGTGGCTGAGTTACCGTCCCCAGAGGTATTGAGGGGATCTGTAGATGTGGCACTTGGGGACATGGTTCAGTGGTGGATTTGGCTGTGCTGGGTTAATGGCTGGACCCTATTTCAGCGTTTTCCAATCTAAATCACAGAATATTTTGAGTTGAAAGGGACCCACAAGGATCATGAAGTCCAGCTCTGAAGTGGGATTGAACCCACAATCTTGGTGTTGTTGGGACCATGCTCTAACCAACTGAGCTCATCTGCAGTGGTTAAATGATTTTATGGTTCTACAATTGGTAATTATAAGTAATTACTAAGTAACCCTATCCACACCCAGTCTTGGCTGCTTTATTTTAGTATATGATTTCTAAAATTAATTTTATTGGAACAGGAACAAAACCAAGTAAAATTTAGCTGTTGCATTCCATGTTAGACCAAAAAACCTTTAAGTCTTATTGGGTCTGTTCTCTGTGTAGTTATTATTACAGTTTAATTAGCTAAACAGAGAATATTGTCCAATACTTAGATAATGTATTTAAGAAAAAGCTAATTCGATATTCTTAGTATGACTTTAAATATTACTGTGTAGTTTCTTCAATGCTTGAAATATTATTGCCTGGTTTGTTCAATGCTTGCAACAGTGAAATCCTTTGAAATTGGTGGAATTTTTCCAACACAGAATTGACATAAGAAGAGAATAAGATTAAAGTTGTAAGCCTAAGTAGATGAATGAGTTATCAGCTTTTGCAGAATAATGTTTGTGTGAGGAAAGCCTTGTAAAAAATCAAGCTCAAGTGCTGCATATAATTACAGCAATTCCAAATTGTCATCCAGCATGAAGAGAAGACTACATTTCCATTTTTCTGTGATTATTTAGGGAAAGGAATTTTTTTTTTTTTTTTTTTAAGTAAATATTAGCCTAAAGTGGCTGGAATTTGCCTACAGTCAGCTATAAGAAAGAAGCTTAGAGGGAGAATCAGGGCAGTGACCATGGCTACATGCTCTGAATTTTCCTCTGTAGGAGCCCATTTATCTCCTTTCATGTCAGAGGATATGTAACAAAACCACATCCATATGCTGCTATTAGCTTCTGTAAAATCTCGTCTGCTTATAATTCTCATACGTTCATAGATCTTATATATTTTAGGCATATATATATATACACACACACGCACACACGCAAATATTGCTATTAGCTTGTGCAAATTAGGGTGTTTGCATTTCCTGGCAAGGCAGTAGAGTTGGGTAGTGAAGCATAACAGTGCAGTATTGGATCAAAGGAAGCACAGAACGGATAACAGGATGTCAATCAATGGGTGTCAAATACCAGTAGGCTGTTTCTTTTACTGCTGCTGATTTACCACCAGTAGATTAAAGTCATTCTGAGTATCGAAGCATAAAACATGCCAATCTAATTGTCATTCTTCATTTAAACAATCCCTTCTGCACAAAAAGAGAAAAAAAAATCAAACCCAAACAAGCAACAAAACCTCGGCTATGTAAATAATGGCTAATGAGCCCCTGCTTAGTCCTTGTTGAACTTTTGTTCGTTAATAGATTGGATGGAGCAACAGTGGTCTACCTCAGGAAGTTTACTGGCAAATGACTTCCTTTTAGTTCTTCTTAATGCTTTACATTTGGGCTAGCTTTATCTGATCTATGTCCATAACTAATCAGTTGTTCACCCACATATATTGGGTATTATTGGAGTTGACACCGACTTTAATAATATTGATTACTGAGGTTACAAGTGAGTACTACCATAGGTTTAATTTAACTGAACTATTAAATTGATATGAGATGCATTTGTGGGCACAGTTCCATCTTTCACCAAAATAAATCTCTTGGAAGAGGCAAATGGGTCTTACACACTCGTGGGCTTTTGGAACAGTATAGGTTTGATCTGAGCCTGCTTAATGAATATTTATTTCCAAGGAAAAGCATCCATCATTGTCATTATCCTGCAGTAAAAATAGAAAAGTAGTGCATAAATTGTTCAGCAGCTGGTTGGGAAAGGTTTGAAATTAAATTGTCGTTGATTTTTTTTCTCTGACAGATTTGCATGAATCAAATTACAGAACTGTCATGAATAGCTCTGTGTTTTAAAACTGAGCTTTTGTTTTTTTTTTCATGCCCATTCAGAAAGAATCCATTTTAATTAATCTGTAAAAGGAAAAATAAGTTTATTTACAAGAATCAGTGGTAACAGCTTTGAACATTTTTTCCAAAGTAAATATATTTAGTAAGACTTAAACATGATTGCTTATTATCAAAAAGGATAAATATTGAATACAAATTAAAAACTACTAATATCAATTGTCATAGGTAATTCAAGCACTGACTTTTTATATCAAAGGCATATGAAATAGTAAAATATGAGGTTTTTGCAGCAAAAATCTGGTAGCTTCTAACATTTAGTAAACTGTAATACTTTTAATGAGCACATTTAGTATATCTGCTGAAACCAGCTCACAGGAATGTTGTTCTCTTCATTTTAAGCTTTAGGGAGTGGAAAAGTCAGATAGAGAACCCGAGTCTTGTCACTTTATGTCATAAAGTGAGCGTTGCAATGTTTTCATTATCCTATTACAGCCTCTCTTAAGTATTAGACATACTGTACCTCAGCTTTTCTTTATCACTGCACTGACAGTGTTTAAAAAACAACTTAAATATTACAGTTCTGTCAAAGATGAAACTCTAGTTGAGTGTACAGAAAATTATGGCTCACAGATTGATGCATTAGTAAAGTTGGCCTGATATAGTCTCAAAATAGGGCAACTGTTATTATAAGCACAGATATTATTTCTGACTGCTGCTGAATGTTTTTCGTGTTGGAGGTCACAATCTTTGAGCTACCTGTATAAAATTGGTTGTGATTACAATGAATTTCATTGCATGAACAAACATAGGGCTAAAATGCCTTCAGATTTTAGCTAATTATCCTTGCAATGGATGTTTCAAATGTTTCCTAGAAGTTAAATTAGTGTAAAAGTTTGAGTATATTCTACTTTATATGGTTATATTGTTCATACTAAGAGAAAGCTTTTCTGTGTAATGAGTATCTCATGCAAGCTGCTTGAATTGTTCGATCTCCAGATTATTTAGTGGGAGATGGAGATGCTGAAATAAATACATTGATTAACAAGCGAATAAAACTAACACATATTTCTCTTTGTTAATATACAGGAAAAATGTGTTAAAATGAAATAGTGCACCTGGAATTTAAGAAGTCTAATTCATAACCATATGTGGAAAAGTTGTTAGTAGAATTTTTAAGAATCATTGTCACAGTCATGGCATGGCTGTGCCTATTCATTACTTAATTCTATTAACTGTGAATTCAAAACTTATTTCCTGAGGCTGCTTGCATTATATAATTATACTGCAAACCTACAGTAGGGCGCATACATATTAGTGTTGTTTTGTTTTTTTAATATTCTTAATTTTGTCAGGAACATCTTATTGTAGAATATGATTATACATTTAGCTATCATATTTTTCAATGATGTAATAGTTTCAATATGGAAAGCCATCTGTCTCTGAGGAAGAGATTTCTTATGTATGTAAGATATATGTATGTCTTGCATAATCCCTCTAACAATTCTGTTTCTAGTTCATCTTCTTCTGTACTTCCCATAGGGCTTTTATTCAGTTCATTAAAAGTTGGGTTGGTTTCTGTGTTGTTTTTTAAAATATAGATATTGTAATGCTCTGATTCATCTTTTCTTTTTTCCTTTGTTTGTTAATCCTTCATCTACTGACATATAGAGCAGGTTTTTTCCACTGTTTTCTGTGTCATATTTCACAAAACAGGAATTTATTGTACATATCACACATCCATAATTCTGGCAGCTAGAATCCCCTTTCAAAATAGTTTATTAAGCCAGTAATACCCATACCAGATATTGTAACTTGTAACTGTATACAGATTTTAAAATTGTAATTAATTTGTGAAACTTTTCCAGTTATCCATGATTACCAATTACTGTGCTGTTACTGGGTTTCATGTTGGTACAAAAAGCATGAAATATTGGAACGAATCTGCTATACATATAATTATAAAGCATCATTCTGAAAATGTTTGGAATGTCAAAAAAAAAGTATTTTTAATTTTACACATTGGAATATGTATTTGATGTGTACTAAGTGATTCTTATCAAGAAGCATCACGCAATGCAAAATTCAGAGTGATTTTCTGCTGCAGCTCAATGAAACCCAATTAACCGTACCTTAGAACTGAGTGTGCTCACATGCGCTCTCCAAATAGATCTGTCAGTAACACTGTGCTAGGTGACAGATTTGTACACAAATAGCCAAGGAACTGGATTTTTACAGGAAGTTGTCTTTCTCTGGAAGATAAAGACAAATTCCAGGTAGTGAAAATGAACTGGTGCTTGAGTCTCTAGCGCTCGGATTTCTCTTTTAAGAGCAGTGAGATGGATCAGTCCCTAAAGGCTACTGTCACTTCAGCTGCTAATGATTTTCTGTTATCCCTTTTTTCTTAAAAATTAAAGCTTTGTGCACTTCTGTTAACCATGTTACAAAATCTCCCAAGGCATTGTTGATAAATAACTGCTTGAAGATCATTCTCTTCAACATGAAAGATAGATGGAGAATGTNTATATATATATATACATGGTTTCTCTTTTTTTCTGTTTCTTTTGGAGATTCTTATTTACAGCACATCAGCTGTATCATCTTCTTTTATCTGCAGCAGCTGTGCTTTAAACAAAAGGGAAAATATGACAGAAATTTTATACCTTGTTCATAGACCTCTAATTTTAAGCATTAAGGGATATATCACTTACCCATTTTGAAGTGCATAGCTGTATTTCATCTATTTTTAATATTTAGAAAATTGATCTAATTGGTTGAAAAAGCATGCAATTTCAATATACATAGGCACATATATTACTCTTCATTTGGTTACTTAAACATGTTGAACACAAGAAGTGCCTTCTTGGGTGGCTCAGATGAGCTGATATTCAGACCTGCTAAAAAGAAGGCCACTTCACTGGAGTGCTTAAGTATGTCCTGGCAATTTACAACGTTTCAATTACATTTTCTCCTGTTCTTTAAATATGCAAATTTTTAGTCATAGATGAGGTTTTGTGAAGATGCTGTGTCCTTTATATTCACGGGATATAATCTTGGAATATTCAGAGGCATTTTAATTTTTTGTCATCTGATATTTTCATATTCACATTAATAACATGGAATATCTGAATTATCCGTGTCCTGAGTGTGTGAAACAAAGATTTAAGTAGACCTCAGTAAGGAACACTGAGTGTGAGACATTTCTCTGGGGAAGTCAAATGAGGTTTGTTGAGTAATGACACAGACCCAGCCACCTTTCATTCCACATAATAGATTGCTGACAAGGAGGAAACATCTTCCTTATTGTGAATCATTCCAGAGACAAGATGTCTACCATTCCCTTTTGATTTAGAAATATTCATTTAGTCTGCTAAATGTAAGTCACATTTCTCAAGACCTAAAAATTCAAATTATTAGTCATATGAGGCTTTATGGAATGTACCTTTATCTTTTTTTT
>VZTX01022999.1:624620-650095 GCA_013400915.1 Pardalotus punctatus | reverse complement strand
GCCTGCCCCCCCCCCCGCCCCCCAAGAATGGCTTATAATAGTGCCAGATCTTTAGAAACCCTGAATATTATTTTTCCTTTTGTTTTGTTGGGTGGTTTTGGATGCAATTATTTCAGTGCACTGCCTTCACATTTGCATAAGGACATCAAGTCTTATACTTTACACAATATAAATGCAGTGTAATAACTTTAATTTGGTAAAAAAATACAACTACATTTTGTCACGTCAAGAGTTATTCAGATTTTTCTTTAAGTTCTTAGGGTTTTTAAAACATATATTCAGCAATTTGGGGGAGAAAATTATTTGGATAATTATCCCTACCTCCTTTGTCAGTTTATGTTAGTACTACTGGTAATATACAGTATACTCTGTCATGTCCATGGTTCTAAAAAACTGTTTTTAAATCAAATTCATTAGAATAGAATTGTAGAACTTGTTTTCTAGCCATGAGATGGTGTGGACTGTGTGTTTATTTTTAAAAAAAAAAATTAATCTTTATTTGTTGAATAAGAATTCATAAATGCTGAGTGAAGAGGAAATTGTAAGTACAGTCTACATGGATATCATAAAAGTTTCTTTATTAAGAAAAATCAAGAATTTCAGGATTAGAAGCCAAATCAACATTCACAGCAGACAAGTATTAGGGTCCAAAAGTTACAGAAAGGCAGGAGAGAGAGAAGGCCTCATTACTCATGGACTGGGAAGTGCTTCAGTTTAGTTCAGAGTGTCCATGGAGTCTGTCCAGTTTATAAATGGCTTTCTAAGAGTAACATCTTCTTTCTAGTAGCTACACACATTTCTGCAGCTTTGTGTATACTCAGTTTTACACATGGAAGGTTACTATTTGGGCAACACTTTAAAACCTGCATCAAAATTAGTATTCTTTGATGCAGTTTTAAAATGGTTTCCTAGCGTGTTCAGTAAGTTGGAGTAAATTGAAAATTACTATTTTGTTTCATTAAAACCAGGAAAAATTAATGAACAACCAAAAAAAAAAAAAATCAGCTGTGCAAAACAATGGAACAGAGCAATGATCAGAAAACAATGGCAGATGTGTAAAATATAAGGCATAGTAAAAAAGTTCAGTGACACCATTACTTAAGAATTTTGGATACTTCAGTTTAATATGGATGGAATTGTGCCTTCAGAATATTTTCTCAGTGTCTATTTTTATTCAGAAAGCATCTGTTGTTCTGTAATGCTTTTAAAAAAATATATATATTCAGAGTAAAACACTTTCTCAGTAAGTAGTACAGCTTGCCTGTGTATATTATATTTATATATATTTTTAAATTAAATAGTTTGAAAGTAAATAATTAGAAAATATTTAGAGAAGGGCATGTAAAAAAGACCTATATCAGAGGAGTCTAAAGTGATAAGATTTTTTCATATGTAAGACTAATTTGTTTAAATTAAGAGTGACTCATTTTATATGAAAAGGAGATAGATTTTTGAATTTTTTTAAATCTTTTTTTTCATTCCAAATTGTTACTGTGATATTCCATCCCTAAACCCCCAAATGTTGCAAGCCATGGTTTATTTAAATCAACAGGTTTGAAATTTCCTTTGCCAGATGATTATTGTACATGTTTGTTTCATTTGTTTTGATTGCAAGAAAATTGTTTATTTCATTCTAGGAAACTTGGATAGTGAAAAAGAAACCAATTGCTTTTCAAGTTTAACCAAAAGCCATCAAGGGACAAGCTTTTTCTTTTAACTGTCACATCCCAAGCACGAGACTTTGCGGTGTCATTTTTGTACCAAGCGTACGCTTCTTGCCAGCCAAGTGAAATTAATGGCCAGTATTGACAGCTGTTTTGCCAGATCACTGTTTTTGTGTTGGTATTAAAGATTTTCTGATCTTGCTCAGGTCTTCTGCAGCTCCTTGCAGTGACCACATTGCACACCACAAGATCATCTCAGTATCTCAGCAGGCTCCATCTGGCATTGTAGGGCTCAGGCTTTTTTCCTGGTGATTTTTCCTGAGCTCCATGGAATGGCTTCTGAATTGGGAAGTAAAGGTGATGCCTTATCAGCTGGAAAAAAAATGAAGCAGACACAGTAGTAAAGGGAAAAGGGAATTTACTTCGGTTTAATAGGATCCTGGGTGTTGAACTTGTCAAAGGTGGAAACATGCCGAGCAGCACAAGAGCGAGAGAGTGGCCGTACAACACGTACGGAATTTTTATGGACCTCACAAAATTAGCTTATCTACTTAAAATTCCCCAATAAGAAACTTATTAAATGCAGTAATTGTCTCTCTATTCTAATTACCTCCCCCCAAATGAGACTACAGCTTAGTTTACAAAAACGTTCCAGAGAGAAGGCTCTGTCCAAGGTTGGAGCCTCTTGTTCTGAGATGGTGTTGAATGTTTGGTCTTATTTGCTTTGCAAGACCCAAAACTAAGCTAAATATCAGACTACAAGAATTATAAACGTGGGGCTAATGTACAATAAGTGTTTGTGAAGGGTACAAGGAGTGTGTAGAGAGGGTACCAGGGAAGGGAAAGGGTATAAAAATGTATTAAAAGGGTATAAAAAGAAAAGACAAAAATCACCAGCATCAAAGGGTAATAAAAGATCAGGAAATGTAAATACTGACATGCAGAACTTTTGAGTCAATAGCACTTTGTTTCCCCTCCAGCCATGACCTTCCTCAGATATATTTTATTCAGTCTTCAAAGAAAGGATGGACATTCAGTTATTATACAGGTTATTGTAAAATTACTATAATCAATGCTACTGTTTAATTAGCATTTTTTACTACTTTCTTTTGCTTATGAACAATTATTTGTTCTTTATAAAAACAATGTTTTGTTTCTATTTTTTAAAATCTTGAACTTACAGAGCATTAAGGATAGCCTGGGGAGACTGCAGGGTCGTGTAGAAATTATTAACAAGAAGAAGACACCGGCTTTGCAACACGTTACACCAAAGGAAGCAGCAAATATACAAGAAAAGCTGACTCAACTTAATTTTGAATGGGAGAAAGTTAACAAGATGTACAAGGACCGACAGGCGTAAGTAATTTTTAAAATTGTTGTTTCTGATGGCCTTCATTAATATTTGGCCTATTGATGATTGGGTTTTCTCATTGTTTTTGTGGGAATAATTTTTAAAGTCACAAACAATACTTTCTTGTAACTAAGCATAGAACATTTGTATAGGATTTTAATTTAATTTGTGGGCATTTTTGTAAGACTGAAAATATTTTGACCACCTATCACCACAATCTCACATCATAGTGCAAACATTCTTTGCAACATGTTGCAAATATACAAACTTTGCAGATTTGTACAGACATATATTATTTTCTCTGTCAGCCAGTCACTAACTTTGATTTTAGATTGCTGGAGAGAGAAAAGACTAAAGCTTAAAAAATTAATAATCAAAGAGATTAATAATAATAAACTTAAGTCAGTAATCTTCATGTCATCTCTGCTTTGTCTCAACATTTAAAGTGTTAGAAACTGAGACAGATTTATAATCTGGTACGTTTCACAAATTATTCTTCTATGCCTGTTGTTTTGTTGTTTGGGTTTTTTTTAAAATAGCAAGTCTGGTTTTGGTGTGGTAAGAATAATCCGTGTTAGTCATGATGCCATGTACAAAAATGAAGGATAAGTTAGAAAAGAGACTGAAAAAAATCTGCTCACACAGATAATAAAACCAGGGGATATTTGATACAGGGCATATTGTGCTTTTCCCAGAGACTGGCTTTGCCCAAAGTCTTATTGGTTTTGTACACCAAGCTCTGAGAAACCTTGGAATCTCCTTTCCCTAGAAACTGGCTATGTCCAGCCTGTTACTGTTTTAGTAGACCAATCTCTGAGAAACCTTTGGAATTTCCTCATATGCATTTTCTGCCGCTGGTGCATAGCAAGGACAGCGATTTACTGTTAGTTGAAAGCTTGGACTATCATCACTGACACTCAATTATTCGTTACTTAGGCTATAGTGGTATTTAGCCAGCAGCAGAAGTCTTGTGAGGTAAAATGAATTAGTGTTTGTCAAGCATTTTGAGGTCATCAGATGAAGGCACTAGAGAACTGTAAAGTATGATTACTGTCCAGCTGGCTTTTGCCTGGGGCGTTATCCTATTTTATTATGATGGACAGCAACTCAAGGTGATGCTAGGCTTGACTGCTGTCTGATTTGCACGCCTTTCTTTTTCTTTTAAATCTTGGGTTTGGTGTCAGTCATATTGTGTCAATGTTTAAGAGGTTGTATTGAACTCTAGACGATCCCTGCAGCTTGTGCTGCTTTGTGAGGTGCATTTGGACTGCACACGAATCCATGGGATGAGGTGAAGGAAGATAATATTGCCTTGAGCATTTTACTTCTGGCAGTTTGTGTCCGTAAGGGGTGAAAGTATCAGCGTAACTCTACCCTTGAGACACGGATGAAGCTGTGTTTATGAGATATGCTATTGATGATGATGTTTAAGGACAGTTTTGGTATTATTATTGGAGCTGTCTTGCTTTCAAGGGAGCGTGTCTAAGTGAATGTGAGTATTCCATGTTTGAAAGGTACCAGAAACAAACATACTGTAACTATGTTCGTTTCCAAATTCTGGTTTAGGAAATCAAAGGCTTGTAATAACATGGAAATTATTATTTAAATAAATGAAAAGTCAACTAACACTGTGACACATGGAAGAACAAAACAACTTTCCTTACCCCTGCAGTTACTAGCAGAGAGCTTACTCTAAATCTCATAGAAGCCATTAGAAAACTTCATGTTGAATTCTTTTATGTGAAATTGATTTCCTAGAAGTCCTGATTCATATCTGGATACTTTGTAATTAACTCTGGAGTGAGTTCCTTTTAATTGGAAATCAAAATAGATTTTCAGTTTGTTTTATAGCAGAGCCTGCGCCAGTTTGACAGAAATACATTATGATGGTAAGCACTCAAATAGCTTTACAAATCCACTTCTCCAACAGTGTTTGAAAACCTTATTTCATATTGTTACTTTATCATGTTTCCTGTATTTAAATAAGAGTTCTTATTTAAATTAATGTAAGATAACAGGAAATATTTAATTGAAGAAAGAAAGCAAAAATGCTGTGGCCATCCTAGAGTACTCTTCCAGTGGCTTTAGAAACATAGGATGAATGCAAATTTTTACTCTTCTACCAACACAGTGAAACACTAATCTTCACTTAGTAAATTTTTAAGTCAAGCCTAAATCTAAGTGTGGTTCTTTGATAGGAGTGAGTTTCTTTTCTGTTTGAATTAATTTCAGAACATGGTAACACCTTCTTCCAACAGATAAATGGGGGTGACATCGTCTTACACCAAATGGAATTTTTTCCTTGGTTTCAGTTTTATGAGTGCAAAGCAAACCCCAGGAAACAGCAGTGGCATAATTTGTCTTTTGTGAGCTAAAGAGCAATTTATGATTTAATTTATAACTTCAACCTTTGCTTGAAACTAAATTTTTATGTTATCTTTTCCAACAGTTGTATTAAGATAATAGAATCTGAATTTTGAAAGGTAGAGTTAAATTTCAGTGCCAATAAGAACGGCCACTCAGATGTCATAGTTTTTCCTGTCCTTGTACCAGAATTTCACAATAACCTTCCTTTATTTTCAGCAGCCTTAAATACTGGGTTTTTGTATTAATCATGATTACTTAGGACGTGACACTAACACCAGGTCCCTATACATCTTAAAAGAGAACATATAATTCTGGGAAAAAAAACCACAAAGAGACAATAGAAGATAGACTTTTAAATTACTGTCTTTTTATCTTATCAGTGTACCACTTGTGGAACATCTTGTTTGTCTTTTCAGGATATTGTCTTCCCAGGATATTTATGCCTAAGTCTTGCTTCTGTGAACAATGCTCCCTAAAAATAATCCTCTCCAAAACTGCCAGAAATCATTGAATCAGTGAAGTGCAACAAAGTTTTCCAGAATAGATATCAATTTGAAATATTTCTACAGGAATTGCAAATGAGAATGTAGGAAAAAAGAAAAAACACAGGACAGAAAAAATTAGAAAAATACTCAAACAAATATAATTCAAAAGCAAAATACTAAAAATTTATAGATATTGTAATATTGTAGACTTTGAATGTTTTAAGAATCTGTTTGTCGATGACAAATTAAAATTAGAATGGATTTCTCATATTAATGTCAGGAAAACAATTTTTGCCTTTTTCATGTCTTATTTAAGAATTATCTTCCACGGCCTACATTATAGTCTGTATTAATGCACATCTAATTAATCTCAAATCCACCAAAAATTAAATGTTGTGAGAGAATGTGGGAAAGTTGATACCAGATATCTTTAGAAAGTGTTTCTTGATAATTCTGAAAAGTGGAAAAAAGTGATATGCCTGCCTTATATCAGAAAAGATAGCAAATCCATAATAATGATAATAAAAAGAGATTGATGGCTTTATAAAACTGACAGACAACTAGCAATTTTTATAGTAACAAGAGCAAACCATAAAGAACTAGTTAATAGGCTTATACTAAGAATTAGTTTCCTTTTCTGGATAACAGTACAACTGTCAACTTTTTCTGAGTAACTTTAAATTAGCTGTTGATTAGCTTGGTAAGGCCTAAGGAAAAACATTTATTATACATAAAGAATTGATTCGTTGTCAGAGAAATAATGTTTTGTGGTAATATTTCTAACATCACATAGTAGCAGATGTCATAATCCCTTTCTGATATATTCTGTTGAGTTGAGAACCAATCCTATCCATGGATCAAGATATTAGAGAAAAGAAATGAAATACATTCATTTTTCAAATGTAAGTAACCTATGTTCTGAATTACTGCAGAGCCAACAAGCCTTGAGGACATGCCTGTCTGTGGTATCTGAATCAGATCCAGCGTCTGTGCTCTTCTTGCTTAGTAGAAATTATATAGCTATAATATTAAGACATCTGCATTCAGCACAAGTGATATATTAAGAGTATAGTTATCTTTTCATAGTATGACATATTTTCTTAGAGTAATATCTGCAAGCAACTGAGAAGTGCAAACCCAAGTGTTAAAATACTGAGAAAATCCATTTTATTGAATATAGATTTCCAGAAACATTTAGATACCTCAACCCATCTTTCATGGCCTCAGCCTCTTACTTCAGAGGGGCCCAACCCTCTCACTCATCCCATGCCAATCTTGTATAGATTTCTCATTAACATTCCACTATACAATGATGCTTACATCTGAATCCTCTTGTGACTGTTCATTATACAACTATTTAACCTTGCCAAGTGTCCAAACTAAAAACAAATATAAAGCAGGTGCATTTAGAACTTTTAAGGGAATGGTTTTGTAGTCGTGACTCTCATATCTATTTTAAGGAACATCAAAATAGAATTATTGTAGCTGACTCTTTAATTTTAATTAGATATCCTAGGGAGCTGTTTAGGCTAATTTATGTTTCCCTTCTCAGAGTTTCTAAGTTGTGGATTCCCAGTTTCCATCTGTGGCACCAACAATGCTCTGCAAATGTGAAGTCATTGAAGAGATGAGTCATGTGACCAACCTTTAGCTATCCAAGTGTTAGTTATCTATTTTACAGTACTTGTCTACAGTCCTAATTAAATACTGCCGGGCAATTCTTTCACAGGTAACTGTTGTACTATATACAGTGGGTCCACTGACTCCTCAGGGACACCAGACAAGATAAGACTAGAGACATTACTTTTAGATAGATAAAATTACGGGAGATTAATCTTAAGTTAGAAAGTATAATAAAACAATGCAGTTTAATTTATATCTAAACATGTTGTTACATATCTCTTTCACTAAGCCCAGTCAGCATTTCTTTGTACTTGCTTTAATTCTGACAGAGTGAATGACAAAAATGAATGTTAGCTGGCTTTTTTTTCAGTACAGGGAGAAAAGCAACTAGTGGAAGGCACAGGCATTTTAAGAGAAAGTGAGAAATAGTGGCTGTCCTCTTACGGAAAAGTATCTTCTCACTTATTTCTGTTGAGGTTCTAAGTCTTGTTATTAGTATTACCCTTGGCTCAGGATTCAAGGTGAAAATGAAAACCAGAACAGATTAGTTCATCCCCAATGAGAGAAGAAAATTATTTCCTTTCTAATGTTAATCTCAAAATAGCTACCATGCCTTAGTTACATGCAGCGTAGGGGTTTTTTTCTTGCTTTCTTTCACAGTGACTCAAATTGTTCATTTAGGTTTTGAAAAGGGCAGCTTATAATGCTTGACTCTTACAGCCAGCAGTAGTTGTTAATTTATTTCCATACCCTGCTTACTGTACAGAAATGCTCTCCATAGCAGTTGTTTTATAACCAAATGCTTTCAACAAATTTGCCACTTAATTTGCCCCCATAATATCTGACCATCAAGTTAATGTATTAGTAAGTTTCATTAGTTGCTTAATTGCTTGAAAATAAGTATAAAGTAATGTATAACAAGCAGGTATAACATAACATATAAGTGGTTTATTGTGGACAGTCTAGACAGGGCTTTCTGTCAATGTTTATAATGTAAAGAAACCCAAAATATATATAAATATTTTTGTGGTCTAGTTTATAGCTAAAAAGATTAAATTTATAGCAAAGCTGGAAAATATTTTTACCTTATACATGGCCATTAAAATGTCTCTTTTCATGGGGCTCTGTGTATAAGGTCATCTTCTAAATGGAACAGCTATAAGTGAAATCTAAAATAATTTGTTAAACTTAAATAGCAGATTTGAGGCAGGATGAGAAATAACACTAGCTTTTGGGAAAAGAGCTATGTTTTTTAAATCACTGTCATAGGCTAATTAAAGAGTTTAAAACAGAAAATTCTTGGTATGGGAATTGAAGGTGCCTGTATTGTAAAATGAGGTGAAAATAACTAATTCAGAATTTCTTTTAATAAGTAGAGGAGATAATCTTGCATGTTTGTGCTGTGAAAGTGTTTCAGCTGAAAAAGAATCTTGTATGTTTTTAAATCACCAACCCTCAAGCCTGACAATTAGCATAACTTAGCATAACTTTACTGTAAAATGCTCAGTGACAAAAATGCATTACATTCATACAGGAATTATTGTAGTGCCTTTTTCTGCTGTACAGACTAAAAGATTTTCATTAAATGTCTGGGAAATGTTATGGCTTAGTCATGAATATGTGGGCTGTAGAGCTATGGGAATGCAAATATATATGAAGACAAATACAGGCAGAAGCAAATAGACTCTGAGCCATCTGGGTATGAACTGTCTTGGGCTTTCATGTCAGATACTAAAAAAAAAAGTGACATTGTGGTCAGTGTCACAAGCTATGAGACACAGCTGGAATGAAGGCTCTACTTGCTTTAGGGACAATGCTGTATTAGTGCATCTATGTAACTTCACAGATAGTCCTGATTTATAGCCAACCATCTCAAAGCACAGGCAGAGCTCATTCATGCTTAGCTGCATCCATCCACGCAGATACAGCCTAAGAGAACTGCAGGATATCCTCAGGTCTGAAACTTTATTTGCAATGACTTCCATTACATTCTGTAAGTGTTGACAAATAAGGTATACTTTCACTGTTGGTATGGAACCATTACATTGTGCTATGCCAGAATTTTTTAGCTGGATGAATATTTAGCTGGGTCAGCCGTGCACTGGATGAAGGATGAGGTTGCCCAACTGCCATTAAGTGCAATGCATATTGGATGAACCCTGGTGAGCTCCTTTGCAGAATCCCCTTGAAGCTTTTTAAGGAATTGCTGCTCTCTAGTTGCCATGGCACAGTGCACACCTCCCTCTAAGTACCTCCCGGGAAAGCACTTTTGACGGTAGAGGGAGCCTAGTCTTTAACATCTGTAGCTAAAATCAGAAGTTACAGTTTTCTGTTTTATACAGTTTTCATTACTGTTGTTTTCATTACTGTTGTTTCTCAGCTCTGTACATACTGTTGCTATCATCTAATAAATACAATTTTCTCTTTCTTCCTCCAAGGCAGTTTGAAAGGAACTTCTTTTCTTTTATTAAATGCATTACATATACCCCTATGTGCCAAAGAGGCAAAGATGCACATTATGTGTGGAGTAGAAAACAGCAAGTTTTGTGTTAGTCATAGACCTTGGTACTAATAGTTTTGAGATTACAAGATTCACCCTTCTGTCCTGGTGACCCTCAGTAATTCAGTAGAAGTGGTCAGCTTTAATATTTTCATTTCATTGTGGGCAGTGTTTGAGGTGATTTTGGTGAAAGCTAGTCAATATTTCTGGTGTGATCCAAAATGTAATCACAATTGAACTGACAAAAACTGTTTGCTCTGGCTATTATAGCTCTAGGTACACTGCACATTAATAGAGTAATTTCTGTTCCCAACAATTTTGACCCTTGAGATTAATTTAGCCTTGTATTTATTTATTTTTATTTATCTATGGAACCACTAATATTGTTTAAAATAGAAAAATGAGTTTTCCTCTTAAATTGAAGCAGATTATTGCAGGGATTTTTTGTAAAAGTAAGCAAAATACCTGTTTTCTATTTACTGTTATTTTGGGGGGATGGTGGCATCCCATCCTTCACAGGAAGGGAGTACCCTAGATTTGTAGATGCCATTGTCAAAAAGGACAAACAAAAGTCAGACGGGCCATAGAGACTTAAAAGTTTTATTACTAAATTATACACGTTGTGGAAATTGGTATAAGCTAATCTGTTATAGTATAAGTATATATACTTACAGTATAAGTACACAGTGGTGGATTTTGCCTAAGGAGTTGGGTGAAAGAGAAGAGAGGGAGAAATTGAAGAGAGGGAGAGAGAGAGAAAAAGAAAGTGAGAAAAGGGAAGAAAGTGAGAAAGAGAGACAAAGAAAAAGGGAGAGAAAGAGATAAAGAGAGAAAGGGCAGCATGGATCCAGCTGATGGGGTAAGCAGCACACAGGCTTTGTGGAGGCACCTTTGGAAAATTTTTCCTCGCCCTGGAGCTGAGTTTCTTGCTTTCTATACAAATTAGTTATCACGTGCAGTTCATTCTTCTAGGTCTCTCTGAAAATTGAGTCAGAGAGCTTGCAGGGAACTTTAGGAGTCTTGATTGGGGAATCAAAAATACTGGGTTGGCCTTTGGCCAACAGTCCATGCCCTCTTCTTGACCTCAGTCCTGTTCTTGCCCTGTACTGTGTTGTTCTTATCTCCAGGAGGCAGAACAAGGACATTTGTCCCAGAAAAGAGCTGCCCTACCTGTGCCTGTCCCCTTCTCGAGCCACATCCTATTCTTTCTCACAGTGTGTTCTCGCCAGCAGTCCTCACTTGGCTCCACGGCCATCCCATCGGTGTTTGAAGCACACACATTAACCCCTTCTGGGCTTCTGCAGGGCACTGCGCCATTGATCCACTGCAAGTAGTTCTGTCTGATGTGATATTCTATGTTTCTTCCTGGAATGTGTAGTTTCCTTTTAGATTAGACTTTAATTTCTAGATATTTCAACTGATTGGTAATTATTTTAAGTGTCTAGTTGCTTTTCCAGTAAAAGAGGGATTAATTCTTACTGTGAGGTTGAAAATGTTCTTTCAACAGTTACACTAAAATAAAGTGAATGACAATTATTATGCTGCTCTCCTATATCATTAAGTCTGATATCACTCAGGAAAATTGGGTTTAGTAATAACTCCATTAAGACCTTGAGGCAATTCTCTATCTATTATGGCAACATGAGGATAACACTGTGAGATTGTATAACCTCAATTCTAGTCAGATTATCTGATTTATTCTTTCTGTCCACAAGTCTTGTATGACAGCAAGTAAATTAAAAAGAGGTGGGGTGCCAAGTTTGAAAAACAATAAAGCAAAAAATTCACATATAATTCCCACAGAATTATATATATTCCCACAGAGCATACCTATATTTTGCATCTGTGCATACATTAGCTGGATGGCTGGAATACAGTTGCCAATCAAAACGGAACTCAGGGACCCTCTGCTTGTCTTTTTGGAGTGTTAAAACAAGTAAGATGTTCTTTCTTCTCTCCAGCAACCAATTTTTCAAAATCCTGTAACAGCACAATTACCTCTGAGACTGCTCTCTCAGATTTGGTTAAAATTGGCTAAAAGGCTAGACAATTTGTTCTTGGAAATGAATGATGGACAATCACTGAAGTTTCATTTCCTTAGGTTTTATTTGCTTAGCCTGTTAGTCATAAAAAATTCACTAGGATCCCTTTTAGCAACTTAATCTCTGTGTGATTACCACCTGGCTCCTTTATTTTCCCTTTGTCCTGAGCTACTGATCAAAGCGCTGTGTAAGATCTAGCTATGGTGAATTAGAGAGTTTTCATTTCCTTAACTAGAATCATAGAATCACAGAATAATTCATGTTGGAAGGACCCTCAGGAACTCTCCCAGTCTAACATTCTGCACAAAACATGGTCAGCACTAGTAGACCAGGTTGTATTAGCCAGACAAGTCTTAAGGACTTTCAACAACAGAGACTGACCAACCTCTTGGGAACCTCTTCCACGGATTGACTGTCCTCGTCAGGACAGTCCTTTTCCTTACATCTACTCTAAACCTCTGATTTCCTTTTATGCCTATTGTCTTTCATCTTCACACCATGCACCCCTGGGAAGAGCCTGACTGAGCCTCTTCCATGACCTCCTCACAAAATAAGTGCCCCAGCCCCATGACTTGGCGGTGTTGTCTTGCTGAATTCACTCCAGTTCATTAAGGTCCTGTTTTGACCAGTCCAAATTGGACAGATTGTTCAAGATGTGACCTAATGAAACCTGAGTGAGGAAGGGCAGTATTTTCCCTGTCTGCTGGCTGTGCTGCTTCCACTGCAGCCCAGGATATACTTGGTTATTTTGGCCAACAAGGCACACTGCTGGCTCATGTCCCACTTGCTGCCCACAGGACCCCAGATCCTTTTTTGCAGAGCCACTTCCCAGCCAAACAGTCTCCAAACTATATTCTCGCAAGGGGTTCTTCTTTGACTGGTGCTGGACTTTGCATTTCTTGATGAATTTAATGGGGCTTCTTTTGGCTCAACCCTATCTAGCTCCTTCTGAGTGGCAGCTCTAGGACTAAGGATGTTGACTTTTCCACCCTTGATTTTACCATCATGGGTGATGAAGGACATTTAAACAACCCTGTGGGGGAGTTGGGGATGTAAATGGATGAAAAATTAGATATGGGCAGGCATCATGAACTTGCAGCCCAGAAAGCCAATGGCATCCCAGAAAGCCTTTGCTGTCTCAGTGCCCTGAGGTGCAGCCTGGCTGGTGGAAAAGACCAGCCAGGGGTAGGGGTTGAGTTCTGTGACATAATTCCCAACTTGCCCTTCATCTACTTCTAGAACTTCACCTTCTTCAATCATGCCTATAAACACAAAGGGCAGGGAGATCCTGCTGGTCCTTCTCCTCTTTTTATAGCTTCATTATATTTTTCAGACTTTATGCGGTTTTATTCTTATAGAACTCTGATGTTATACTCATGAAGAAAATACATAACACTTATTTGAATGGTAGGAGTTACTGCATCTGGTGGAAAATTCTGCAAAGAGATCCAGACCTTCTGATATAAGTATTCTTCTTTTAAGACTCCTAAAATCTCATGCATTCAGGAGTGAGATTTACTGCAGTCTCTCTCTAGAACCTGCTTGATACAGACCTCTGGAATATGTTAATAATCAGAGGTTATTGTTCTGTGGTCCTGAGGTGTCTGTCCATCTCATGTAGCAAAGGACTTGGATTTCTTGAACTCTTAAAGCATTTAAAAGTTTCAGAAAAGCAAACACCTGATTCTCAACAAACCAAAAACTGTGAATACCATTTCTAACTATGCAGATTTTCAGAAAAGTATTCTAAGTCTTATCCTTCAGCATTTTACTTTACATTTTACTTTAGTGTTTCTCTCAAATGTTCAAAGTCTTTATTGTCAGTTCTAGTTAATAAAATTCTAAAAGTGATACTGTTTGATTTTCCTTTATCACTATTAAGCGAAGAGCTTCCTTCTACCATTTTTATTAGCTATTATTGTGAAGTGCTATGTCTGGCTGCAGAACTGTTTTTCTTAGCCATAAATTTGCCTTCCTAAGTATAACAGCTGTTGCTATAGGTTGGATCGTCTGTATATATATCTTTGTGTGTGTAGTTACATGCGTGTACAAAACTGCTTTTAGTTGCTCCATTCTAATTTTGTTCTCAGGTTGAGAGACACTGCTGTTTTATTTGGAGACATTTTGAGAAAGGAAGAGTAAAGAAACTTAATACTTATAAGGCTTATGGTCCAGATTTTATTGACAGATGCAGCACTTTATTCTGCAGAGCTGGAAGTTTAGTGGTTTTAGGTTAAAGCACCTACATGAGTAGCTCTTGGGTGCCATAAAGCTTAGCTCTCTGAGTGGTTTTGCCAGCTTAGTCTCGAGGTATAGCACTCATCTTCCTGGGCCAAATGAAACCTTTAACTGATGTATCAGACACATTATTTATTCCTTTAGTTCACATCAGAACTTTTGACACTGATGGTACCCTAAGAAAGGAGTGGCTTGTGCTACTTCCTTGCCACGAGGGGGAGAGTTTTCTTTTTCCCTAGTCCCTTTTCTCTTCTTCAGTGATCATAAGTACTTGAACAGAATTTTTGCCTTTTGTTCTGATAATAATATTTTGAGTGAGATACTCACACATATCCAGAAATACACACATGAGAACTCCTATAAATTCATCAGTATATATCTCATGATAGTCTTATATCTTTTGACAAAGAAATCATATGGACTAAGAAGTGATTTGGTAATGCAAAACTGAATTTTCTACAAACAAAATGAGAGAATACACTGAAGAGCAAAATAGGCTATCAATAGTTGTATGTTTTGTCTGTTAGCATAGTTAAAGAAAATCAACATATAAGGAAAATGGAGCTGAGAATATTCTAAATATTCTTTAAACAGCCATAAAATCAATGATTTGTGGCATATATTCCCCATAGTTGAAATAAATGCCTCTGCTCCCATTCTAGGAGAAAAGAAAAAAACCCAGCAATGTAAGCTCAGTTTCAATAGCTGTTCAGAAGCAAGCACATTTTGAAGAATTCAGATTACTAGGATTCCTATATTTAGTAGATTTATTCAGTAGCTGTCTGAGATTTCATCCATTATCTCAGAATTGTATGCCAAAATCTAGGTTTTTTTAATGTTTTCAATATGATAAAATTGTCACCTTGATTTTTAAAGAGGATGTCTGAAAATAAGATGCTGACAAAAATAGTAAACCTCAACTTCCAGAATCATCATTGTGTTCTAAAGCAGTAACAAGTCTGAACTTGCTAATTCAGGAGATTAATAGTTTAGGGATGCAGTCTGGGAAAAAAAAAAAAAAAAGTTTAACTGTTTAAGTATTAATGTTTTGCAGAAATATCTATTAACATGCTTCAGTTTTTAATATAGACTGCCTATATTATTATAGCATATGAAATGCAGTAATTGTGATTGCTTTCTGTGTAGGATTAAGAAATAATAAAAGTCACATTAATGTGCAGGTTTTAATACATAACAGAGTTTTCTAAAAGTCATCAAGACAGTTGTTGAATATTTTGGTTTTTCAAAGTCAGGTTTCTCTGCCCTTTTTGTAAGGTTATGCATGTTATGTCTTCTTAAAATGGTAGACATTCTGCAATTAAGGTTTGAAGTTGTGTTGTTGTATGGCCACTCAGGACACACTGCTTTCCCATGATCCATGAGATTCCTGAGTGCTCTCTGACAAAACCTTCAGAAGTGTTTCCTGGCTGTGTAGCCCAAGACACTTCTACTCAGATGTCCTGTGGCTAATGAGGACATGCAAAGAAATCATAAGCAGTAATAGAAGGTGTTTTATGGATTAAACAGTTCCTAATTCCATATCTAGTCCTAATAGCCTCTTATTTAGTTTCCTTTACAAATCTGAAAAATCAACTCAAAACATGCTAAAAATGTGTATTATTGTCAGTTCATAAATAAGGCAGGAAGAGTTGTGATGTTCAGATGCTTTTTTAGGGTTAGATACAAATATTCTGATTTGCCAAAAAGGGGACCTTAAATTCCATCCTAGCACTGTACCCACAAGAGCACCACCTCCCTCAAGTGCCACCTTTATGAACATGCAGAGGGGCTGAAGTGAGACACTGTGACAGATGTTAGAAATAACGGAGTGTTTGGAAATTATTTG
The DNA here is from genome assembly GCA_013400915.1 of Pardalotus punctatus. NCBI lineage: Eukaryota > Metazoa > Chordata > Aves > Passeriformes > Pardalotidae > Pardalotus > Pardalotus punctatus. Next base: position 633,979 of record VZTX01022999.1, on the reverse strand, counting down.
CCTTTTTTTTTTTTTTAATTTTTAAATGTGCTTTCTTTTCCTGTTTTTTCTCCCTTTCTTCCCTCCCTATTCCCCTGAGCACTGCACCCGTGGGGCTGAGGCTGCCTAGCGGCTTTGCTGAGCTCCCAGCACTGTGCAGGACTGGCTAACAGGAAAACTGCTTTTCCATCTTTCCAGCATATTTTTTTCTTTCTGTCAGGATACAAAATACAAGATGAAACATAAATCTGGGGAATCACTGAGTTGTTATTTTCCTCTCAGGTTCACAGGCCTTCATGTACTGCAAAAACATGGTACAGACACCTCCTGTTCCATGGATCTTTTCCTCTGGACTTCTTAAGACTTTTCCATACTTACTGACTTATTCCTGTTTCCCCTCTGATTTCAGTGTAGAAATGGTGGGATTAATAATTTACCATCAGAGCTTTTATATCATGGAAAAAGTGTTCCTGGTTTTCCTAAAGAGATGAAAGACGGTTTAGCATCTTACAATGAATATTAACTTTAAAAGTCATTGTGCTAATAAAATCAAATCAATAATGTAATCAAGCAAGAAAATGAAATTGAAAAACATAAAGCTCCAATACAGATACCCCGGGCTCAAATATTTCAATTATGATTGCTTTAAGTTTTTGGTTTTTGGTTTTTTTTTTTTCCTTTTTCACTACTCACAACTGTGTACCTTGTCTGTGTGTATAGCATTTGACAACTCGGTAGATGAGTGAAAAATCAGAAGGCATAGAAATACTTAACAGAATAATGCTGCATTTTCATATTGTCAGGGTGATTAATGACAAGCACTGTAGTTTGCCAGTAAAGGTAAAGGAGAAAATGTTGCTGCCTTTCTGAACTGATACTCCTTAGTAGACACCGTGGGAGACTGCAAGCCCAGAAATAAATTCCTCTAATAACCATGAGTGTCATTGTCCCTGCAGTGCACTAAACGGACCAGCGATTCTCTTCACTATCTTTAAATCCTCTAGCACAACAGCAATGCCAGTTCAAGTGCATTTCTTTTTTCCAATTTGGATGCACAATCCTTTGGTTAGTTCCCCAAGTCTTTTTGCATCCCATAAAACTACATCATCTTCCACATACTGTAGCAGGAAAGAGCTTATTTCCAAGATGTCTGCATGGGAAGTATCCATTAAATATGGTGATCCTAACGAACACGGAGCTGTTCATGATTGTTGGTTTGGCATAATTTCTCCAATCAGTTCTGAAAATGCAGCTACATCTGTAAACAATACCTGTGTACTCTGTTCCTTTGTAAAAATGAGAAGGCAATTATCCCTGTCAGACAAAGAGAAAGGGATCTGTAGTTCGATGGTGAGTAAATACAAGGCTTCTGTAACCACTTGCCCTCTGCCTCCTAATGCTGACTCCCTTATGGCACTGTAAGTCATCAGAAGCAGCTCCACTGCTTTCAGTGGATTTGCTGTACTGTAGGAAAGGAAAAAGTAGAAAAAGAGCGTTAGAATTCATGACTCTTGAAAGAGAGAGAAATCATTTTGCAACAGGGTTTTGTTTCAGCTTATGGTCTGTGGTGCAATAGTGTACAAATATACAATCATATATGAAAACATTTATAGAAAGAGACTTAGCAGTCAGCTTTGAGTCTCCAAGTCAATTCCCCCCTGGATTTGCCATTTTTATTAAACCTCTTTTTTAGAGTTGTCATCTACTGTTGTAGTCAATAGCAGCAGAAGTTACAGATGCTTAGCTTTTGAAATCAAGTCCATGACATTCACTGCAGACAAAATGTAGCATCTTGCCTGGTGAAAGAAAAATAGGAACTAATCATAGTTAGAATATCCTTTTTTCTTCACCAACTCAGGTTACTTCAGTAACTGTTGCTGTTAACTCAATAGCCTAGTCAAGATCCTCCGAAGTATCCTCTAAAGTATTAGTATTCCACTAAAGCAGGGAAGAAAGTGACACCATAAAATAGAAAGGCAGGATAGATAGCATTGAGCGTAGCTGCTAGAAATGTTGAAACAGTTCTGTAGAACATGCTTGCCGTGATCTGAACATTGCAGAGCATGTTAGAGCAGAAATGATAAATCAGCATTTAGTCATTTAAGGATGCCTCAGGGAACTGCCTTACTCCCTGTACTTAGAAGGAAAATAGGTGAGACTGAAGCTGAGAATGTAATTCTTAATTCAGCTTGCCTTTTGTGCTGGCATAACTGGTAGCTCTTGGAGTGTGCTGTGTGTAGTCTCTTCACTCTCCACAATTCTGACAGAGGAAGTGCACACTTTTTGTGAAGATTACCACACAGTTGAATTCTAAACTGTGTATGCTTCTACAGTCTTGAGTGTGATTTGTCCATGATTAGAGTAGGAGAAGGTTGTATTGGAAAGACAATAAAAAGGCCTGCCAACAACTTGTATCTTTCTAGGACTTATAATTATCTAAGATTTTTATATTGTATAAATTTGCAACTTTGATTAAAGTGCATGGAGTGATTAATCTCTACTTTAATTCTGAATTGTCTGGTCACTAAACAGTGGATTACAGAGCAGAAGGTTGAAAAACCTGTGGTTTTAACTCTAAAATTTTCTTTTTCTTTTATTTGTAACTTCAAAACACAATAGTGTCTTTCACAAGGCATCCAGACAGCTAGGTTCATTTTTATTTTTTTTTTAAATACTCTCCTTATTATCCCCTGTATAAATCCTGGGTTGCAATCCGGGTTACTTGCCAGTTAGGCTAAATGACAGCAGGTTGTTTCCTTAGCACTTTTGAAGGGTGCCAATCTAAGATGCTCCAGATTCCTTACCTGTTTACAGTGAAGCAATAGCAATAGCTAATGGGGATAAGTTTGTTACATGCTGCCTTTGCCCTAGGTAAAGAGAAGGATGAGTAAATAATGCACCACCATCATGAATGCATAGTTATTTTAGACATTCGGTATTTCTAAAACTGCCCAGCAGTGTTCTTTCTGCTGCTGTCAGCAATGTTTGTAAAGGAGACTTTGTATACAAATTCAGCAAATCATGTAGAGAGCTAAACCTCACCTCAAGGTTAACGACTGCTCAACCTAGTCCTGTATTTGCTAAAGGAGAGAGAGACAAAGTGCAGCTTCATATTCCCATAGATGAGAATGAAGGTCTAGTAAGAATTTTCAGACTCCTGAAATCAGCAGCCAAGATACGGAGCAGAGTGGCCTATCTCAGCATACCCCTGATAATCAGGAGCTCTTCATCCCCTACAACAAAAATCTATTGATCTCTGGTTTCTTATTTGTGACGTTGTTAGTGCCAGAATTTGATAATGACATCCTTTTGGCTCTAAGGATCTAGAGCAGTGGGGTTGACTAACACCATATTTTCCTGTGGACTACATGCTCAGTGGAGTTTATGATGACAGTAGTAGAATCAGAGAGCAGAAAATCCAACTCCTGACCCTGTGCTGGACACACCAAGAATCACAAGAGCATTGCCCAAATGCTTCATGAACTCTGTCAGTCTTGGTGCTGTGACCACTTTCCCTGGGGAGCCCGTTCCAGTGCTCAGCCACCCTCTGGATAAAAAAAACATTTTCCTGAATTATCCAACCTAAACAACTTTCCCAAATCTTCATCTGTTACCCGGTTACATAACCCCTGGTCCAGTTGACTCCCTGGAGATGGTGGAGCTACTGCAGCTGGGCTGTTTCTGTGTGAGAGCAGAGGTGTGAGGCTGTGCAGTGCAGGTACCCCTGGGAGGGACCCAACACCAGCCAGCTCAGCCTTGACAGTGCTAAACAGGTTTATCTTGCACTCTGTCGGCACAAATCTTTTGCTGTAAGGCTTGACATGAGTACTGTTTGAGTAAAGAAAGGTAGATTACTCCCCCAAAGTGACACACAGATTCTGAGGAGGAAGTCTGAATTTTAGTCCTGGGCTCTTGCTGCATCACGTTTTTTCCACATATTAGTAGAAAGCACAAGAAATCTTGGCTACAGTGATGTGATAATCCTTGAATTTTAACATTTTCCCTAGTCAGCATTTTTGTATTTGAAGTATCTTTTGAAATGTAAATTATGCACTGAAGTCATCACTGTATACCAGGCAGAGACTGAAAAATTGAAATAAAGCCTTTATATACATACAGACAAGTGTATATATATATATAAATATGTACATTGTACTTACACAGCTAAACTGTTCTATGGAGGTGGCTGTTGAATTAAATTGCTATTAAAAAGTATTTGAAGTTACATAGAAGATGTTAAGAAGATTTTACTTCTGACAATGATGAATCTAACAATTAGGATTAAATATAATTTTAAGGGATTGTCATTTTAATGCTCTTTGTATTATAAGTAATACAAATGGTGTGTTGTGTGTGATTTGTACTAATGTGCAGCTCCTTCTGTCATCTGGTTTTCTACTGAGACATATTTATAGTAAGTAGAATAAATTAATTACAGAACCTTGTAATACAAGGATGTAATTCCATCTAGTAAAAACCCCTGAAGTGGAACCTTGAGATGTTTGCTATGTAAGGGAAGCAAAGCATAGGTAAGTAGACTTTGCTGCTGTGTCAAAGCTTTCCCTGAGGGTGATGTCCAAAAATAAGAAAGATTGTTTTATTCTTCAACAGCTTGTTTTACTGGGCTTTTTTTTTTGGCTAGCAAGGAAAGGAGCAGGGTTCTTTCTTCCTTTCATCTCCTTCCCTTTCTTTTGTGTGCATATGTCTCCAAATGAGCAGCATGTTTTCTTATACACTATTTTCAAGCAAGCTAAACAGCTGCTTCTTTTTTGTTTTTTGTATTTTTAAATAGGTAGAGACATAAGTTTTGAATTTTAAACACATTTTTAAAAAAAATCTCCATCTACTTATTTGACCTTGTATTTCTAAGGGAACAATGAAAGTAATATTTCTGTAAGAAATCTAAGGAAGGTCTTAGTGTGAGTGCAGTATTTTTATCTGTGTTTACAGAGCACGATGTGCTTAGTCAGCTATTTCTTTCTTCTACAGTTAAGCACCACTTTCATAATAATTTCAGTCCATTCTGTACTGCAGAAGCCCCGTTAGGATCAGTACAGTTCTTTGCTGCTGCTGGAATGTTCCTGTGACAGTCACCAGATTCACCTGGGACTGAACAAGACATAATCAGAGCCCAGAGAACTAAAAAATTACCTTACCACAGCTCGATTGAAAACAACTGTTCTACCCTAGTTAAACAAATTAGCATGTCTTTTCCCCCAGCGATTTGGGAGAAATTAGTTGAATGAGAATGCGGTATTGATCCCCAGGAGCTGGCAGAGGGCTGGGAGCCTTTTCTAAACTACTCTAGGGGTTTTCTTTTTGGAGAAATCAAGCTGGCTGTCATCTGGTAAATGGAACTGTATAGCTCTCCCCTTTTCAGAAAGGGGAAGTTGCTTAAGCTTAAAGAGCTTCTTTTCTGTCATTACTTTATCCTCCGGGGACTATCGCTTTGTGTTTCCTAGTTACAGAAGGAAGGGGATAAAGTATCTGTGGAGAACCAATTGCAGAAGCATCCATTGCAGTTAGCTTGTTACTCTGGCGAGCAAGGATGGATTTTAAAGACTTTAGTGCTGGAGACAAAGCACTGGGAATCTCAAAAACTTTTTGTGAAAATCTGAGTCCGTGCTTTTTTCTACTGATAAGTAACTGTGTGCCGTAGAAATGCCGTTCTGCAAACTCTAAGCAAAATGTAATGATAATTTGAAATTATTGTTTATTTGTCTAAGCAGTGTTAGGAACAGTAATGGTTCTCTTGCAGCAGTGGTAGGTCATGGGCCATGACTGGGATTGTAATGTCAAGTTTGTCTTTCAGGGAGACGTTCCCATTTCTTTTTGGCTCCTGCCTGAACTGCCATTTCTCTCTAACTTACATAGCTGGCAAGCAGATCTGAAGAGCTGGAAAAAAAAAATATGTTGCTAGGCTGGAAATCCTTGAGATGCCAGCCACAAGGTGGGAAATATGGTTAATAAGGGTGGGAAATTAAAGCCTCTTCAGTCTGTCTTGTAAATCCATGCTTCTTAGTTGTATCTTATTGCTCTTAAGAGTATCCCATCTTTTTCCTGTGAAAACTGAGTTGTTCATAGTGCTAAATATTAATAGTTATCGAAGTCATACTTCCTTCTAGCAAAGAGGATCAGTATTGAAAGAAATAAATTTATATTATTCCAGCACAAACCATGCCCCTTCTTCTCTTATGTGTTGCTCACAGCCTTCCTCCAGATTCTTTCCGGCTTCAGTTTTGTTTCCTGTAAATTTAAAGACACAGTAAATGTTGCCACAGCCCAAAGTATAGCTACTTATTTTGCTTTGAGGAAAAGTCCAGACTGGTTGGAAGATTTATTTCCAAATTCCAAACTCATTGATTTTATGGGCAAATTAAAAGATCTACATTAAATTCAACATAAGCCTGTGTTACATAACATTTAAAATTCTCATTGTGGATCCTGGACAATCTTCCTAGGAAGAGTTCTCAGGGTTTTATTCTGACACAAAAAAAACTGTAGACCGCAGAGGCTGAGGTTGCAGAAAGAAATAGGCCAATTGTACATAATTTTAAAAAAATTCCTGGTCTTAATCTCTCATAATTCCTGATTAATGTGTTTGGAATGATAAAGACGCTCAACTCTTAGTGCTGTAAACACACCTATGAAGTCAGTCTGTGCCAACTCACATGAGCAGCTGTGCACGTTTAGAAGATGGACAGCTCCATTGTGCTGCCCAACTCCTTATGCTAATAAAGCACCCAAAGCTCTCCTCTATGAGATAATACTGCAAATATTTATAGCTGTGAATTTTCATACCAAAGTGTGTCTCTCTAAAACATTGAAATATGAGTTACGAAAAATTCGCTTAGTGAAATATGCACCACAAATATTCTGTAGAGCTTTGTGCATCACTTATCTTTGGTTAGCTTATCTACAAAGAAGAGAAATACACCTTATTAAATAGTTACACAGGTCACAGTAACAGTGGCAAAGAATGGACATTTTAATCGAGTCTGTTTTAATATACCTGGCAGTTCAATTAACAGGTATTAACTAAAAATATCTCTAGCTGGGACACTTAATAACTAAAAGTTAATTGTAACTGCTTTTTCTCTTCATAATTGGTTATGCCTGAAATCTAACTATAGTTCTTTAGGATCATAATTGCACATTGTTCTGCAAGTAAGTAAAAGTTATTGTACTCAAATCAGAGGAGAATAGAACATGTTAATTATATTATTAAACAGAGATCTAATATCTCAATGTAAACTTTAAATGAATGAGTAAACAAACTTATAATATTGTTATGAATAATTTAAACACTGCTAATCTAAATACACACATATTCTACTAATTACTTTCTTTACTAGGAGTGAATAAAGATTGTTAAGCTGAACACACCAGTATTAAATTAAGCTTAAGTTCCATTTCAGATCTTTTATTCTGTGAATAGTTCTTAATGTCCAGTGGGACTGACATATGGACTGTATAAAAGATCAGAGTCTCATAATATGTGAACTTCTTTTCTCTGATAAGCAGGCTATGTCTGTTCAGCTTCTATTGATTCTTGCTGTACTGCCGTATCCCCAAAGACTAGATTTCTGTTTAGCTTCTGTGTTCTAAAGCAAAACAAAAAAAAATGGTGTTTGAGGTAGGAGATAACTGAAGACAGAAACTGCATTAAACTTACCTGTTACAGTCTTAATCTGCATAACCTTAGAGTCTGTTTCAATTATATTCTATTTTTTTTCTCCTGGTTACTGAAGAATAGGATGTGCAATGCAGACTCTGCCCAGAAAGGTTTATGAAGGCCTTTGCAGCAGTAGCTGACCATGTAACACTGTACAAAGCTGGTCTGTAGCATCCCCTCAGTAACAATTTGAATTAATAGCTTGCTTGCTTAATTTGAGCTACCTTCACACTTACTTTATTCTTTGGGATCAGTAACAAACAGATAGGATGATGTGTTTGGGGTGATGTGTTTGGGATTCCTTACTAGACCCAAAATCACAGAGTATCCTGAGTTGGAAGGGACCCCCAAGGATCCTTGAGTCCAACTCCTGGCCCTACCCAGGGCAGTCCCAGAGTCACCCCATGTGCTGAGAGCATTGTCCAAGCACTCCTGGAGCTCTGTTGGCCTTGGTGCTGTGACCGCTGCCCTGGGGAGCTGTTCCAGTGCCCAACCACCCTCTGGGGGAAGAACCTCTTCCTGATATCCAACCTAAACCTCCCCTGTATGGGACAGCCACAGTTTATGCTTCTCAGAGTTTCCTCCAGGACTCATAATTATTTTCTGGAAGCTATTCCATCCAGTCATTAGTGACTTTTCTAATTGAGTTGGATCAAGTGGTAGCATATAACTTGTTCTCTACTGCATCTTATTCACACCATAGATAATAACCTGATACTGGCCCTTGTAGACATCTGTACATTGTTTAACTTCTCCATATTGCAGTCATATGCATTAGCCAGAATGTCTTTTGCTATTTGTTCAACCAGTAAGAACTTCTAGCTTGATATGTTTTACTTGACAATTGTTTAAGGTCTATTTTTTTTTTCCCACAAGATTAATATATATAATACTCTGAACATTTATTTATGTAGATTAGTGTGTATAACTAGCATGTATGGAGAATATGGAGAATATATATTTGTGTATATACATGCTTATATATATATAAAATCCCTCATAAAGATGCCATTTAATTTTTTGACGTTTTGGATGGTAGTAGTTGCCCTTTTATGGTAACCTTTATCATTCATCTCCTTTTCCACAAAATGCATTCTCTTTTTCCTGTTTATCCTGGACTTTGCAAATACTCTTTTTCATTACAGTAAATCATTATTCACGGAAGTCAAAGGTAAAAAGCAGGCTTTCAAATGCCACTACTATGAAAATACTTATTAATTTTAATGATACTGGAAAATACACTTTCTGAGTATAGTATAGATTTTTGTTTGTTTTTCTATTGTACTAACAGGTATCAGAATTATTTAATATGTTTTTGTTAAACACAGAAAAGACACTGGAAGGTATTTTATGTAAACAGGCTTTTTATGACTTATGAATATTTTCTCCTTGGTAGCAGTATGATGCACACTCTCCTCTATCAGCACAGTTTTCTCTGCTTTTCCATTCCTATAAGTTCTGTAAGTCATCAGCATTTTAGTTTCAGATAAACAGAGCTGTTTACTATATGCTACTCTTACAATAAGACCTAATAACTGTTACTTCGACCTGGTCTTCTCATCTCAAGTGAATTTTCCAAATTAAAGGGAAAAAGGGTTTTAAATGAAATTTTGTAAACTTAAAAAAACAGCCCCCCCCCCAAAAAAAAAAAAAAAAACCCAACAAACACTTACAAAAAAAATTTTTAACCCACAAAAAAACTGTA
>VZTX01022999.1:529655-624601 GCA_013400915.1 Pardalotus punctatus | reverse complement strand
AAAAAACGTAAAAAAAAAAAAAAAAAAAAACAGTGCAAATACAAGCATCAGTAGTTTAAGAAGATAATGCTAAGTTCTCTGTTATTACTATGATTTTCAGTGAAACAAGGAAGTCTAATTTTCCACTATTTATATTTCTGTACACATGTGCCACACCTTAAAGAGGATAAATAACATCTTTCTGGCTCAGGGAGTCAACAGCCTGTATTAACTGGTTTCATCAGTTTTCTGTTATTCTTCCTGCTCTAAAGTCACCATTGTAGGGGGATTTCAAGATAGGCAGTGGAAACATAAAATTGAACAGGGCAATTTTGGAACATAAACCATGTTATTACAGGTTGAACTAAGAACTCTGTCATTGCAAATCATAGGATTTAAGCACTTTATAGTAATTACAGGGTAATACTGAGGGAACATCCTGCAATATTTACTTTGCATTACACATACTTATGCTCTGTGCCACAAATTCACTGAAATTAATTTTTTATTTATGAATTATTATGGCAGTTTGAGGAATTTCTGAGAACTGGTTTCACCCAACTGGATATGATTTTCCAGTTCTCTATAATTCTGGGTCTTGCACCTGTCTGTGTATCCAGGCTGTGGAAACTATCGTTGAGCCTTGTCCCACTCTGGATTTGAACTGCAGCAGAACCTGGGAGCCAGAACAGGCTGCTGGATTTCTCGGGTATTGACTTAGAATCTGTCCACGAGCATTTTGTTTGGGTTGGGATCACCTGCTCCCTTGTGCTCTGTCTCACACCAAGGAGTGCTCTGGATTTAGTGCTGATGAAATTTCGGTGGATGAGGCTCTCTCCAGGAGCCTGTCCAGTGTGCTCCAGCCGTGCATGGACACTTGGTCAGTGGGATGTGGCTGTAGCTGGGCAGTCCATGCAGTCCAACACCCCTTGGCAGGACCTGTGTCCTCTGTGCTGGCTGCCCCGGCTTCCAGCCACCATCCTGTGGTCACAGGAACTGGGATGTTGAGGACAGAGCAAATACTTGCTCCGTGTGTTGTGTAAACAGCACCACACAGGCCTTCTGAGGCTGCAGGCTCTGCACAGCTCCAGAAGGGATGTGTGAGAGTGTCAAGGCACAGAAAGGCAGGGGTAAGTTCCTTTCTCAAAGCTCCCACCATGCCTGAAGGTGGAGAGCAGAGCTGGCTCTGGCTGCAGGGAGCAAGGTGTGCTGTGCACAGGCTTAGAGAGTAGCCCAGGTCAAGCTCTGAGTTTTAAAACAGCCCCGAGCAGAAACCCCAGATGAGGTTTCTGCCAGTCATTTGTCACTAAAGCCCAGTGACAGCTCATGTTGCTGCGGCACATCAGAGCTGGCCTTAAGCAGGTCAGAGCCCCTGGCGTGGGGGAAGGAGCAGAACATCACCCTGACAGTCAGAAGTCAATGTGATTTTTCACTCGTATTTAATTTTATCAGATGGGTGCCACGATAGGGTGGGTAATACTAAAGTGCTGTAGTGCCCTGGCTGGAAGTGCAGTGTACACTGTCACCCATTGTGGGGATGAAATGGGTTCACTACCCTTCACATGCAGGCAGAAATACCAGTTTGGATTTCCGTAAAGTTGAGCCACTGTTCATTCCATGTCAAATGTTTGATTTGGAGTTTCCTTATCATGGCAGCTTTTGATAGTTACTCTTTGGAAAGTTAAAAAATTTGTTGTTTTATTACCAATTGCATGGATATTTTCCATGTATAAGACAGTTGAAAAATATGCTACTCTTTCACCTAGGTTACACTTAATCAAGTTTTTCTCTGTGTTCTCTGGGGAAAACTTGTTACCTACATTTAATCCTGGTGTCTAAGCAAAATTCTCTAAACCACATGATTGCATCTCTGTTCTGATGAAGTAAAACTTGGTAGGAGATAAAGAACTGGATTTTTGAAGTTCATATGCATAACTTATTATTTAGTTTTATTTAGTGTAGAAAAAGAATGTATATTTTATAAATTATATGGAGTGTTTCTATTTAAACTATTGATGCACAGCACCCATTAGAATCCAATGGATTTGCTGTATAATTATTAATTGTCAATGGTTATCAAGTTCATTGCTCTCACATGCATAATAAAAACTAATTTGTAAATGCCTAAGAGCCAACAATGACTGGCATGACCTTGCTTTTTCATAGCCAATTTAATTGTCATTTTCTTTGATATAGAGATGGACACTGAATGGTATTATATCAGTAACTAGGCAAGAAGAATAATACAATCAATACAATTCAACATACCAAGATATTTATAATGCAATGTAGAATGTTTTTAATTTATGTAATGATGCAGAACCTACTTTCTGGGAAGAGGAGAGAACTTAAAGAGAAATTAAATTTTGAATTGATGGATGGCATTGCTGTCGTTGTTTTGGTTGCAGTTTATTTTTTATTTCTGACCATTTGGTAGTTTATGGGTGAAAGACAGGGTGCAAAGATGTGAATAGAATAGTACAGCTAAGTGTTGTCCCGAAATGGACCCACAGCAAAACCTGAGATCAAGATCTAGGTGTAGCAGTGTCTAAAATGAGATAATCACTTTGAGTCCAAATGCAGAGAGGATATAGAAATTAAATATAAATTAAGAACTCACATGAATTCTGTGAAATCAAATGAAAACATCAAAACCTCTGAAAATGGGTTAGCCATTTCTTTAAGCAATTTAATTGTAGAAGTTGCTTGACAAAAACAAGTTTTCTTATTTTGTTATCTGTAATAATGGCCTTAAGTATTAAAGTTAATGCTCTCACATTCTAATACATAATTATTTATACTACTTTGATGTTTTGTGTATTTTTACAAGGTGCTAATTGTGCTGAATCAAGCTGACAAAACTGCATAATTTGTGGGTTAATATTAGCATAATCCCACAGTACATTGTTTAGCAACAGTATAGAAATGAAGTTTATGGAATATTTTTCCAATATGATGAATAAAGCACGTCTCTTACAATAATAATTTCCATTACATAAATCGTGGCTTCTAGGAAAGTGTATAAGTAATAGCGTCCTTTTTCTTGTGGGTCAATTGACTGTGAAATTTTGCTAAAGCAGAATATATCACTAAAATGGGTTTCATAATTTATCAAGGAATGTTATCAAAATATCAAGGAATTAATCGAAACACAGATGCAAAATTAGGATTTCATTTACAACAACAAACCAATAACCTTTTGTATCCCATCTTATATTTGTGACCTTCCTGTTTTTAAAGGGTTTTCCTTTCAGCTTTTCATGGCTTCTTAAAAACACCAGTCTTGTGACATGGAACATCAACTGCAATCACATTATATAGTTTAGAGTTCCACTGATGGTATATCCAAATTGGCATTTGTAAACCTCTGTGCAGTATCATGTGCAATGCTACCAAACTATATAAAATTTTACTTTTAGAAAGTCAGGTCCAAGGGCTTAGAAGAGTGATAATCTTTGAAGGAAGGAAAGCACCAATATTTTTATGACTTAGTTTAAACTGTGCTACATATTACCTCAGCAGTTGTCTTTGGTTGCTTTTTTTTCTTTCTTGCTCTCCAGAGGCAAAATAAGTCCATTATGTACTAATATGATAAAATGAAATTGTTCCCACAAGGCACTGCTAAATGTGGTCCCCGCTGGAGTGTCAGTACGTACCTAAAAAAATTGGGCCAGTGTGACAGTTGCTTTTCACTTATCAACCCCTACATACTCGAGACAGAGGAAAAAAGCTGCCTTATTGTGTCAGAGCAATGCTTGTGCTTTGCAATGTGTACGAGTCGTACATTCTCATCCAGAACCTCGTGCTTGGCTTCAGGATGTTTGTTTGCACCTTGTTATGGAGCATGTGCTGAGAAAAACAGAGAAGGACCTATCAGGAAGGAAATACTGCCCAGATATCAGACAGTCACCTCCTAGCCACGCTGTTTTGGCTTCTCCCTGCCAGAGTGAAAGGGTTTGAGCAGATGAAGATACAGATGAATGGCCACACTGGGGTATTTTAGCTCAGTGACTTGTCTCTGATGGTAACAAGGGTGGGTCCCTAGGTAGGGGTATATGTGGCCTTTAATGACACCTTCCTACCCTCCAGATTGTGTGCTTGGGGATTCCTGAGGCACACATGTGATTTCTGAGTTTTCACAGTCCTTAGATTACTGCTCTCTTATGAATTTATTCTCCGTTCTCCTGTGCCAAGGCTTCAGCAATTTAGCTGTTCAGCGCTGGTAGTTAATTAGCCTTCTCCTTTTGTGGGTTTTGAACTTATCACCTGGTAACAGGATTGCACATGGTAAAACAAGCAAACAAACAAACAAAAGCCCCTTTGTTTTTAAAGTTTAAAAAGCTATTTGAGGTAGTCCTGTGTGGGAGCAGATGTAATACACAGATTCAGCAAGGGAAGCTCTCACTTAGGTGTACTCAGAAGAGGTGTCCCATAACTTCCCAGAGCAGGAAGCTGCTTGGTGATGTTCAAATGGACACACCTGCCACTGCAGAAAAAATTACATTTTCTCTTATCATTTTAACAGTATTTAAGTATTTAATCACCATAAGAGCCTTGAATTTTAGGGGCTTTGCCTGTTGATAAATTCTCTCTTTTTTAATGTTTTATATTGGTTTATAAGGGTAACAAGTTTGTTTTAGACATGAACAATAAGCACTGGTGTTGAAAATTCTAAGCTTTAAATATGCATTTCTTCTTGTTGCAACTTTTTGTTTTTCTTCTCCTTACAACACTTATTACCCAGAGCAAAGGAGGGAGGAGGAATGTAGAGTGATGGGAGATTCAATTTGCAAGTGCTGGAATGCAAATTCAATGATACTAATATCAACCCCTACTGAATTTTTTACATTTAAGATTCTGATAAGGTTCCTCACGCTGAGAAGAGTAATTTCACTTTGTGAGGAACAGGAGGAAAGATGTTTTAATGTAGTGTCCAAAATGAGAGATCATTCTGGACCAAAAGAAATGGAATTTTAATTTTATTCCCTAGGTGATTTTTTTTAAAGCAAAATAAGCTTTTTCCTTGTAATTCAGCATAAGGTAGTTGAAAAAAAAACAAACAAAAAAACCCCTTTATAATGTGCCCTTCAATTATGGTTTGACTAATTTTGAACAATAAAGTATGATATGCATGGTAAATTATCACAGTCATTTTAATAAATAAGTTAGATGAGCGACTGCAATTTTTAATCAGGTCAATAGTCTGCTTATAATTTCTTCTAAAAAATGAAAAGTCATCACTAAAATGGAAAAGATTATCTGTATTCCCTGATAGCGATGCCATTTTGTTTGCTGAATTAAACTCCTTAACATTCAAATAATCGTATAGTTTGCCCATACAGAACCAGATTATCTCCTAGAGAAATAATTGAGCATCTTTGTTTTTATCCTTTAAGTACACCCTAAAATCTATTATAATCCTGTAAAGGGGGATTATTAAACTAAACAACAGTAGCGCATTTAATGATGATCTTCTAACAAAACATTCTAGCTAATCTCTGATTAGTGATTGCATTTCCACACCGATCTAACACATAGGATAACCAAATTTCTTAAGACGTAGGCCATCTGCAAAACCCCCTTATAATCCAATCTTCATTTCATTTCTTTAGTATTTGGCAGTAGTCAAGTCAAACAGGTCTGGAAGCAGAAGATCAATCTGTCACTCTAGGCAAAAACAGGTCAGATCTTCCCCAAGTGCCAGAATTACTTATCTGGTCTTTTTGTAGTGGACTGCAGACTTGCAGACATGGTAGTAATAGTTTTCATCCTTGTCTATTGTTCAAAACTCTATTCTTTTAATATTCTATTATTTTTTAAATAATCCTTGTATTTCAGGACTTTTTTTCTTTTTTTTTGCATAACTACCTTTATAAAATATTCGAAGTGAAATATACAGAACATAGGATTTAGTAAAGGGTCCCTTTGCATGACACAAGTGGAAATTCAATTGAAGGCCATTGCATTTTCTTGAGAAGGATTTAAAAATTTATAAAACACTGATTTGTGGTGCATTTTCATAATGATAATTTTACTTCAGAGGTACTGCTATATTGCCATTTGATATAACTGTTATAAATGCTAATATATGCTAATATATTATGCCATCAATATTATACCAATTTTAACCTGAGACATCTAACATTATTCTCTTTTTCTTTTCCTGTAGTCAATAAATACAGTATCAATAGACTGTTATTTCATCTCCTTTTATACTTGCAGGCGGTTTGACAAATCTTTGGAGAAGTGGCAGATTTTTCATTCTGACATGAAGAGATTTAATCATTGGCTAAGTGAAACTGAGGAGAAGCTGTCAAGAGCACAGATAGAGGCTGGAGATGTGGGGCTTGTGAAAACCAAGCAATTTATCCAGGTATGACTTGATTAGCCTATTTCCTGTTTTTCTGCAGGGTTTAAGAAATTTTCAGGTCTGGGTAACCTGTCTAGTTTTGCAGCTCATTTAAGGAGGATTTCTAATGTTGAGTGGCCAGTGCCAATTTGTTCAGATTTGTCTGTTGTTCTGGTTAACTAAGAATTTTCACTAGCTTGTTGTAAGATACATTTTAAAAGAAATAAGATATGGGATGACATGGTATATTGTGGCACTTTCATAGTTTCATATTCCTTTGGTCTTTACTTAAAGCACTCATTAATTTCCATTTGATAGTTATGACCAACAGAAGTATCAGACTTCATTTTAAATTCTTGCGGAAGAAATGTGATTAACCATTGAGCTGTACAAGAGATATTCCATGAACTATGTCTTGCAACTATTGCTTATTTTGCCTGTTTCATGTTTTAATCAAAGGACCTGGAGGATGGTTTTATTTATGAAATGCAGTGTGACAGAATATCCACTTAGTTCCTATGTGTCCAGTTCCAATTTGTATGCTTTTCATCTTGCAAGCTCTTTGAGCATCATAAGGAAAATAATAACCCTAGTTTCTTGGTAGTTTATTTCATTTCCCTCTTATGTGATTCAAATGGTAATGGGTATGAAGAATTAATTCTAAACTGATGTTTTGGAAGTAGATAGTTTCAGCTGAATAACTTGACCAAACTCTGGATTCATGTTATAAATTACTACTTGTGCATAAGAAAAAAGTGCTGTTTAAATAATTGGCATTGTACATTTGAATTGCTGGATTGAATTGATTTCAGGTTGAAAGGTGTTAGGTCTGTCTAACATTAAAGCTAGGGGGTTTTTCAAATGCAACACTAACCTAATTATTGGCCTACAGTTAAAAAAAGAAATCACGTCATTTGAATTTTAATATTTTAAGTCAACTTTTTAAAGATTTAGACTGCTATTTCTTGACTGTAAAACTGCTGAACTGAAAAGAAAACACAAGCATGTACTGGAACTATAAAAAGATACAACTATTAAGTAACAAACTAAGCTGAAGCAGTTAAAATAACAAGTAAATATTTTTTCTGCACATTATTTTCAATGTTTGAATACTGAAGAAAGGTGTCTAAGATCTGATTTACAAAACAGAATGTCATCAAGGAATTAAGGATGCTCTTTACTGTATATGTAAAGGTAGCAGAGCTTATGCATATGTTCCCTGAAACTCCAACTCCCTTTCTCTGTCCTACAATTGGAAATATATATATTAGTAAAATAAGATATGTACCTTGGTAGACAAAGAGTAATACTGTGTCACAAAGCATTACCCATTCTTCTCTGCTTTGCCTCTGTACCATCACCCTTCTTGGCACTATTCTTGGATCCTTGAGCAGCTTCAAATGAGTATTTACCAAAAAACAAATGGATACATGAGAAAAAATGAGTGTTTGTCTCGTTTTTTCTTAACCCCTTGCTAAATCAGCATTTTGTCTCCAAGAAGAGGTTGATTTTTGAGAGTGCCTAGGTGAAGGTAAGATGTATTGTAGATATGACAAATGTGGGGTGTGTTGCACATTTCAAAGTCTCAGCACATTAGAAGAATTATTTTCTTGTCATCATTAAGAAACAAGTTCATACCAAACTGAAAATCAGTGAAAGACCCTGAGATAACATCTTGTTATGCAGAAACTTTTATTTCAGTGCAAAAGACTGCTTGTTTTACATTTCCCTTTGACTTAGCCTCTTTCTCATTTGTTATCCATTTGTTATTTCCTTATGCAATATATGAGAACATTTTGAATATATGTTTTCAGAGTGTTCTTTTCTTTTTGCAGTCCATCAAGCTTTTTCTTTCTTCCCTTCTCCCTTGTGTTAGAAATGCCATGAACTCATGAATTTGTCACTCAAAAATTTTGTTTAGTTTGGTACAACAGACAGAAGTACCTTTCTAATGAAAATTCAAGTGGGGCAAAAATATTCCAACTAGCCTCAAGAATGTAGATCCAATGTTAGTTAACATTTATTTGTGACAGAATGCCAAGTCTGAAGTTGCACTGTTTCCATTCTCTTAATTGCTTCTTTATTTTGCTGGGTCTTGTTTCGAAAGTATTAGGCTTCTGTGAGGCTGACTGAAGAGATCATTAGAATTTCCATTAGGAGAACAGTTAAAACAGCTGAGCGTTCTGATTTACTAGAGTAGCAACTTGTTTTATTAATGAGATCATGCTGCTTAGTGAACCATATTCAGAATTAACAGGATTTGTTTGAAAATGCTTTCACAAGCAAGTGAATAGTCTGGTACTCAAGAAGGAGCTGTTTTAGAAAAAAATGCACAAAGTCTTCAGATGTGTAATACTGTTTCTAAGTAGGACTACTTTGAAAAAGTAAAGATTAATGGGTTCATTAACATTCAATAAATATATAGAGTAAAATGCTTATACGAAATGAAACAGTCAACAGTACGATTAGGTGATTATGTTAATATAGGTTAAAAGGTAATTACATTCTTTCAGATGTATTTGGGGAGGGGAGGTATGTTCCTTTCTACTGCATAATGGCATGATATTAAACAACATTTATGCATTATATATAATGTGAATGAAATCTAAGAATAGTTTCACTTCAGGTCATGAACACTTAAATACTCTTATTGTGAATTTTTCACTAGACTTTCTGAGATCAGAACTTGTGCTGCTGAGAAGAAATACCACATGTCAGTTTTTAAGAAATTGTAATTGACTTCTTTAATGATTAGGAGACACGAGATTTAAAAGGATGTTTCATAGATAGTGCATGATATAATCCCTTTGAAACATTTTGAACTCTGTCTTTAAAGTAATTAAGGATTTTTTTTTTTGCACTCATTATTGTGACAGAAAGGTTCTTTTGTCTCTTTGTTCCTTAATGCTTGTCGTCTGTAACTTCAACTACCTGCATTTGCACCTTATTTATTTCTGTGCCAGGACTGAGTTGTAGTTCAATTTTATCTGCTCCTTGATGTTTATCTCCTTCTGTTCTTACAGGCTGCAGTCATTTTCCCTATCGGACAATGTTCAGTACGCTAAAGCCTCAGTTTTCTAATCTGCTTTCACATGGTAGCCACACAATTTGACTTGTACTTTCTGTGCTTATTCCTCTTTCTGGAACATGAGTTCTCGAAATAGCACACTATTACCTGACCTGAAGTACCATCTTGTATCATCAACAAGGTAGCTCAGGGGCTGTATTTAGTGGTTGCATCTTACCATGGCTGAATGCTAGAATAGAATTTTTAGTCATCTTGTTTGAAACTTTGTTATTTCATTTTCTTTTCATGTGATTTGCCTTGCAGCCCTGATCTACATTTCACTCCATATGAGGAAAAAACCCAAACAAATCAACCAACCAACAAAAACCAAACCCAAACCCAACCAAACCAACAAAAAAGCCCCCAAAACCAAAAAACAAAAAAACCCAAAAAACCACAAAGAAAACCGCCCTGCAAAAACAAAACAAAACAAAAAACAAGACAAAAAGCAAAACAGAAAAACAAAACAACAAAAAAAACCCCACACCCTAAAAAAAAATAAAAAACCCAAAAACCAAACAAAACCCCCCAAAAACAAATAAACAAAAAACCCCCAACCAAGCAAACAATAAAACAAACCAAAAAACCACCCACAAAAAAAAATCCACAAGAAAACAAACAGAAAAGCCCCATGTTATACTGGACATTAGCACTGGGTTAATATGCAGCAAATGAGCAAGCAAGGATTAGTACAGAAGCTTGGGGAGGTTGTTCATGTGTCATAGGTATGTGCTAAAAAGCCACAAAAAGAGGAATTCTGTAAGTTTCAGAACTAAACTGTGAAGTTACAAACCTGAATCATTACTTGAGAATTTAAAAATAGTATTTTTATTTTAAAAATATAGAACATCCAGAATATTTGTTCTTTACATTGGTTTTAAGAATTGCTCAGCAGTCTACATTTAGTATCCACTTATGGATTGCAAATTTAACTTCATTTTATTCTTTTAAGTGGTTCAGTTTCAATAGCAAAATTATTAGAGTCTGGCCTTGAATTTTGAAGGAGTTTCTTTGTATTCATGATGTTCAATTATTGTCACTGTGCAGTGATGAGTATTTTTCATAATTTTATTTTTTGAAATCTATTATTATTATATCATTACTAATTTATCAAGTATTTATTTTCATTTACTGGCATAACTATCAAGGATTTATTTTTTTTTTAATGTCTCAGAAGACTTTAAATATTGGGCGATGGCCCTTATATTTATACTCAGCCTTCTGAGGATACTCTAGGTATATAAACTGTTCTGTAAATTACAGATCTCAAATTATTCATGCAGTGAACTGTCCAGCATTTACATTTTAGTGCACTTATCCATGCCTGCAAAAGCCTTGTGAATGACTCATGCCTTCTCTAGACCCTCTTTCTACTGCACCATACTGTCAGGAACATCATATTTTTGCCTTGTAGACATTTAAAGTAAGAAGATATCAAGAATCCAGGCTTCAGTGCTGAAAGTCATGGTCATGCTAATAATTTCCCTCCTTTATATCTAAATTGGATTATATGGATGTTGATGATTTAATAACCACTGAATTTAAGCAGTTCTTTCTGGAATAGAGCACAAATGCAATCAGAGTAGAGAGGAGAAAGTAAGTGTTTCAGTGCTCAAGGCCACATATTCTCTACCATGAAAGCACAGTGCTAAGTGGGTGAATAGTTTGCTCTGTTTTCCCCTAAATATAAATCTTATAAAAATACTTCTATATATATAATAATTTTGGCTTTCATATTTTAGATTTTGTATTTTTACATCTATTTCCTGCTTTAACGAGTGATAAAGATTATGCCATTCATTTCTGGTTCTCCTTATTCCAGTTTGGATTATAACGGTTGCATTTGTTCCACCCGCTTCAATTCTGACTCATGTTTTTTGGTGATATGAAAAAAACTTGTCGTCAGAAAACTTGTAGAACTGTGGCAAAATATTCTGGTCAAAGAGATTTCTACAATTGCTTAGTGATTCTATAAGAGCGAGAAAGTATAGAATTTGGAATCAATGAGAAACAAATTTAGCAGTGTTTTAGATGAATGTTTAATTTGAACAATCAAGGTACACACTAAAATATCCTTCTTATTGCAAGGGCGTGTTTGTAAGGATATAGGTCCAACAAGAATGTATTATTCCCTAATATTTTATAAATGCCAAAAGCACCCTATCCCTTACTATTATGTCAAAAACAGATTCTATTGTCTTTTTTTGTTGTTGTTTTAATTGTATTTTTAATATTCTCCTTACAATTTTATGCACCCTTAGTTCTGTGACTAAATGTTCTGAACTGGGCACTAAAACGTTCTAAAGATGATTGCCAGCATACATGGATGCCATCAGTTCTTACTTACACGTTGACTGGATCATTTATTCAGAGAACATCACTGGTTTTTTTACTGAGTATTACCCTCTTATGAAACACCTCTGAGTGCACAATGTTACTGCCCCTAAGAAAGAAAAGACTCAGAGAGATCCCACAGAGTTCAGTCTTTGGTCCAGTTTCTAAGGTCTCAGCAGAAATGTTTCAAGTAATATACATGAGCTCTGCTTCAGACACCTGGGCCCTAATTGAGCAAAACTCTTTTTCTGGTTTCAGCTCACCTTAAAAATAAAGTCATGGGTCTTTCTTGACTGAAGTGCTGTCAGCAATGGAAAGACTTCATTTTCACTTAATTCCTAGTGAAATAGTCACTCTTTCTTCCTTATGCTAAGCAAAATATTAAATAATACTGTGATCTTTACAAGTTAATTTTTGTATATATATAAGCCCTTCCCCTTTCTTTTACTGTTGAAAGGCTCCTCACCTTTGTTACTGCTGCTAATGGAAGTGATGAAATACCAAAATGGTTTATTCTGAATTTGTAGTAAAAATATTTTCTTGTTATTTCAAGTCATAAGAAGTATTTCTTCACAAATAAATCTGTTATTTAATTCTTCTTTACTGCACACAATTCCTAATTTACTGTATTGTATTAAAAGTTCCTAATTAATTTATTGTCACTGCTAGTAGGACATTAAAATGTCTGGAGGCTATGGGCAATAATAAATTTAAAGTTGCTTATGTGATTCTGCCTACTCTTGCACCATTAGGTGACAATTTGTAGCTTATATTTAGGTTTTATTGTAAATCATGGCATTGGGTATTCTGAAAATTGAATTAAATCTTTTAAGTAATTAATGAGGATGCATTTTTCAAACATTTCATTATGAAAATTTTTGAAATAGCTACTAGCACACATGTGTAGAGGCATAATTTTTATGCATGAGTAGAATGAATAAATGCAGGGGGTTTTTCCTCTGCCTTGGAGAAAACAATGTTCTTGAATGGGATCAGCCAAACTTCCTGGTACCTGACTATAACTGCCTCACTGTTTGGGGGAATTTATCCTCACCAGTTCAAGTGAGTTCTACCACATGGGGATCTGGGAAGGAGATTGAGGTCTACATCCATTTCACAAACATTTTTTTGTCTGTGTAGAAAAAATTAAGGAAATGGAGGATGCAATTCTTTTCATATTAATGAATTTGTCTTGGTGTCAGGGCTAATGTGGACATTTCTAATCAATGACATGTACAGATAAAATACTTCAGAGTCAAATTTATTGATGCTTTTGTCATGGTATGAATAGAGTAGTTAATCTGACTATGCCTTGGAAGTTTAGGGAAATGAGTGACTAAATGAATGACTACTTTCAAGGAGGATGATATTGGCTCTTTTGCCTCACAAAAAATTTATCTTGTTGCTTCCATAAGTCTTTCAAAAGTACCTCTCATATTGCATCAGCGATCTCTGTGAAGTATGATTAAATCTGTGGGTGTTGATGCACAGATGTGCAGATAAGAGAACTTCTGAGACTTGAGCCCTGTCACTTAATGCCTGGTCAGCCTGGGATTCTCTAGGTATGGCCATTAAAAATGCTTACATAAAACTATCAGGGAAGGGTAGCACTCTTGAGGAAAACTTTTCTATACATATTAGTTTTATAAATTAGTGCAACAAGGTCTTGCTGGTGCACTTTTCATGGATAGTTTTATTAATCTTATTTAGAACCTTTCATCCCAACAAATTTTGCAAAGTCGGTTTTTCATGGAAATGCAGCTTTTCATTTCCATCTAAAGCCGTAAAGTAAAGCCATATAGTAATCTTGCTGGACAAGACAGCAGGTTAATGTTGTGTTCCTTCAAAAAGTGAGGACTTTAAAAAAAGAAACAAAAAACCACTCTGCATTATAAAAAGCTGCATTATGGAAACCTTAGAGTTTATGCAGAGCAGACAATGAAAGATCAGACTCCATTACACTGTCCAAAAAACCCCAAAAATTCAGAGCTCAATCATATGAACATTAAAAAAAATCCATAAAACTGGAGTAAGTTTTTTTCCAAAAAAGTACTTTCTTTAAAACTATTTGACATGTTGAAGAGTTATCAAATACTTCATAAACAGCACTTACTTGTAAGAAAGTATTTCAGATAGAGGCTATTTCTTTCTTTTGTGCTATTTAAAGCTGCTGGAAAAAATGTGTTCTCACATTGTTGCTCACATCAAGCCGGCTTGCAGTGGTGTGTGCAATTAATTTTCTTTCTAAAATTAAAAACTAAAAAAAAAACAGCATTAAAAACTGATATTATTTTAGTGAAGGTTATGGCAGAATTTCAGAACAACATTAGATATTTATGAGAGACATTGTTTGATCTCAATCTTATTTTTTTTCTATTATACCTCAACAGACAGCAAATATTGTATTTCTTAGTCTTCTAAAAGTAAACACAACACAGATATGCTGTGGCATCTCATTCAAAATCTAGGCTTGCAATGGATGAAAAAAAGCCCTATAGCAGCTACACAGTTTTTAAAATCTGTTTGACTTTTCACAATGTAGTTAAAACCACTATAGAAAAAATATGTGTTTTATGGGTCTAAGTATTTTGCATTTGCTGAATATCTTCTAAATTCAAACAATAATTCTACCTTGATTCTAATTAAAAGGAATAAATATGTTATTTTGCCACATGTACTGAGACTGTTTACAAGCTTCAATTTCCATAGAATGATTTAATGATATGTAATCTATTGTGGATTATGGCAAATTCCAGTTTATGTGTTGATTGGAACAAGAGTATAGCAGACTGTTGTATTCATCCTCTGACTATATTAAATTTTAGATGTACATATCTGAGAATTTTGCTGATTTCAGAATGGCTTCTTGAGTTTTGTTTTGTCTTAGTAATAAAGACCGCAAACCCTTGGCATGCATAAGGGACAGCCCTGTCAAAAACGCTAGCAGAAGGGAAAGAAGAAACGACAGAGAACATATTATGAACGGTTTTTCCAATATACACTTACTATATTAGGATGGCAAATATTTTCTAGTTTCACAGTATTATGAGATATCTCACTATGTCACCTCAAATGGTGACAGGCGAAATCAATTATTTGACATCTCTGTGGAAATGTAGTTTAAAAGAATGTTGAGAAAGATGTGCTGAAAATGGGCAAGGTCCTGCTACTGGGGTGGTATTAGAAGTCAAATTCAAATATTCAGAAAACCATTTTGGTATGTAAAAATAATGTTTCTGAATGTCAGGGTCCTAAGTTGAGCAGAGGGTTCTATGAATGTTAATTTTCCATTAGTGTGGGGGAAATGGGAACTATTATTCACCTGTGTTATGTACGACAGTTCATACAAGTTTTATTCTACTGAAAGCTAGAAATAGGTGCTGATTATTTTATATAAATTAGGTGATCAACTTTATTTATTTATTTTCCAGTATTTAATGACTATGTTCTATTGCCTTCCATGGCAAGACAAGGTGGTTCTCTGCTCCCTCTTAGTGGGAAGAACACATTAATGACATGAACTGGTTTTTTGGTTTGCCTTTTTTTTTTTTCCTCCCTACAATATCTGGCTACTTATTGCTCACTAAACTCATCCTGTGTCCCATAGTTCAGTCACTACAGTGAATTGTCTTAAATTAAGACTGAATATTGTTTCATTTGTCCAGTCTTTGTGGAGCCATTAAATCACAGTTTGTTCCTGGAGACTGTAAGATAAACTAGAAATTCTGATCACAAAAATTTTCTTTCTGTGCTTTTCTAATAATAATTTTAAAAAAATGATATTTTGTTATGCATGTCTTTCAGACTTTTCCTTGTGCCTTCCATGGCAAAATCCTTTTTGGTGTAAACTTAAAAGAAAAGAAAATAAAACAAAACAAAAACCCAACCAAAACCAAAACAAACCAAACCAAACAAACAAGCAAACACCCCAAAACAATCTGATTTTGTATATTTAACTTTCCAGAGGACAAGATCCTTTCAAAATTCACCTAAAGTGTTTGAGAGCTTTTTGTCAAGTAATCTAACAGAATTCTTAATGGACATTAACATCTGCTCTGAATGAATGAGCATTTGGTAGATGTTGTTCAAGAGTAAAATAGATCTCAGGAACTGCTCCAATAACACAAAGTACTGTAGTAATTTCTATTAGATTATAAAGGCTTCAAGGCAAGGGTTGTTTGTTTGTAATTGCACATTGTTTGGTGCAGTGGGGCCTATTTTAGCTGGATTTTCTCTCAAGATTTCAAAGCCAAACTTTGCATTCGTGATCAATACAGAACAGAGTTTAGGAATAGACTGAAAATACTTATGGTGATTAGCTTAAACGATTTTGCAATTTATCTTGATGATTGAATAATATTGTCTAAGCTGTATACTTCAGTTTAAGTGGGTACTCTAACATATTTGAATCCGTAGGTTGTGTAATATTTATGTTTTGATTTTTGGAGGACACACTAATGTCATTTATGATGACTGACAAGAATTTTTCTTGTGAGTCTTTTGTTAGTCCTTGTTACTTCTGAGTGTTATAGGATTTTGAGACTCAGAGGAGCTCATGCACCTGGGAACATCCTTGTGATACTGTTTCAAATAAAGACTGCTCTGGTATTTTCTAAATTTACTATCATTATCCTACTTCATTACCTCTTGTGGTTGCAATACCTTCAGCAGTGGTTCCTGTTACACAAGACTGATGATTCTGCAATTCTGCCATAAGCAAGACTAAATAGAAAGTCAATGAAATTAGGCTGATAAACTTATTATCTTTATGTTCATTTGTTTGTTTGTTTTAGAAGGGAAAGAAATGTAATGACCCCAACAGTACACATTTTGTTTTAAAAGTAATAATAGAAAAGCCATCTAACAGTTAATTCTGGTGACTTGATGTTTTTGCTACAGTAAGTTACGCTTTTAAAACATAGGAAATTTAACCATTTGAAAATCCTAAATTATTAATCATCAAATACCAAATAGAGGCAATGACCTAATTACAATTAAATTAGGCAATGACCTAATTACAGTTGCATGATAACAACATTCATACCAAAATCAATTCACACGCCTGCACATAAAGAGAGGTGTGCAACTGTATTGATGTGTATAAGGGTACCTGCCAGAAGTTCCCCTCAATTTCAGTGAAATACTCAGGTCAGATCCCTTAGCATTTCTGAACAGACGTGGGTGCACGAGGGGGTATCAGCTTAGGCTTCATCATCATCCGAGGGTTGCAAAGCTGAGGGTTCAGGGCTCCAAGAGGCATCCCATTCCCAGGTGCTGCTGCTGCCCACCGAGGAGAGCTCGAAGGGCCTCACTCAGGACCACTGTTCACCGGGTCTCAGGGTGATCGGCTTCAGTCATCTGCAAAATTTGCACCCTCAGGTCAGGAATTACTGGAATTTCCAAAACATTTGGAAATTTTTCTAGCAAGAACGGTGCCATTCCATGTGGGCTGTGATGCAGGTAGGAAAAGGCCCTCGGGGATAACTGATTGTGCCCACCTTGGTCAGGCAGCTGATGTTCCTGTTGCAGTCAGTGCTGCTCCCACCTGGATCACTCAAGAGCCCCTGGTACGGTCAGAGATGCTTCACCCCCAACTGCTCTGGTCAAGGGATGTTTCGTCACTCAGCAGTTTTGGTAAAAGCCTCTCAGATGCACCTGAGAGGGTAAAGCAGGCCTGGGCAGGGAGGGGAAAGGCACCACCACAGTATCTTTTTTTTGTTTCTTTAAAACACCTGAATTCTAATAGAGAGTTCCATGAAATATGTTGAATATTTAATTTTAATAGATAAATGTTTCTTATTAAACTGAAAGGTAATGGGTTTTCATGGATATTTGTACTTCATTTATATTTGAAGTGCTGCTGGTGGTACATCTTGGTGACTGTGCTTTTCCATTATAGAATTACAATTTATTTTTTAATGATAAAGCTAAAACTGGAATTAAAGTTTACCATGCTGGGTTTTTTTAGTGGTTGGGGTTTCTTGGTTTTTTGGGGTTTTTTTTTGTTTTTTGGGTTTTTTCTTGTTGTTTTGTGNGTTCCTGTCTTTTTTTTTTTTTTTTTTTTTTTTTTTTTTTTTTTTTTGTTTTTTTTTTTTTTTTTGGGTTTTTTCTTGTTTTTTTGTGGGGTGTTTTTTTTTTTGGGGTTTTTTTTTTTTTTTGGTTGGTTGGTTGGTTGGTTTTTTTCACATATTCATAATCACTGTTTAATTACATTTACAAAGAAATGAACAAATTTTTCAGTACCATTTAGTGTATGGCTAAACCTAATGATTTTACAGATGATTTGACATTCTTGACTTCGTCTATCTTTTACAAAATCTTGTACTGCAGTTGCAGAATTTAGGTAACAGCTATATTTGAGCAAAACACAGAGGAATCCTAAACTCCCTATTTCTGCATATGCCTTCAAAGAATTTTACTTACTCCTTTGTCTGTGTCACAATGAAAACTCCAGGCATAATTGATTCTTTACCACTTTCTTCTGTCCGTAATGCTCTTGCTTTCACGTCTTTTTCAGAATTGTTGTGGAGTGTTTTTTGTTGGTTTGTTGCCCTTTTTTTTTTTTCATTATGGGAGTGCTCAAGGCTGTGAGAAGGGTTTGCATTCTTTATTCCAAAGGTAGACTATGCTTTCAATTGTACTGCTGTGTGTGATGCTTCATTTTCTCTTTGGTTACCAACAGACCTATAGTTCTCTATCACTAGAGACTGATCAGCCATCTATCCCTTAATCTTCAAATTCTTTAAGAATGCAGGGCTGATTTACTTTTTTTCATAAATGCAACTTAAAATCAGATTGTTTAGAGATTTTGACTTCTCTTGGGCTCCAGCAGATTTCCTGAAATCCTTGGAGACCAGTCAACATGATAGCAATGTTTAGTTAAAAATACCAAACCAAAGAAAACAAATTTCTGTCAATGTGAGTTTTGAGAAACAAAGAACATTAAGAATTTTAAATTAACCAAGTTATTTTGATACTGAACCATGAGGCTGGACTGAGATGGAATTGTAAGCATGTTGCAGCAAATAAGGAACAATTTAGGAACATTGCTGTACCCTCATTTCCCCAGATAAATTATTTCTAAGAGCAAATATTTTCCTTTTATTTCATTCATATAACTAATCTAGTTATAATAATTAATGCTTTTACTAGATTTATGTTTGCCGCTTTTCTAGCTGATTTATTTCTAGTGAGGTCTCAACAGACTTCATGCATTTTAAAGACATGATGTTTTCAAACACAGTCCTTGGGGTAACCTAAGTGCATTTTCAGAACACAGTCTTTGAATACAATTTTTATTCTTAATCCAGTCTTTTTAATTAGGAAAAATTACATACATCTTGTATTTTGACAGAGAGACATTAAGACTTACAATGTATTTTGTCCTGCCTATATGTCTGGATTATTTGCAATAATAATGAGAGTGATTGAGGGAAAGAATAACACATTTAGGAATAAAAATCACTTTAATGAAATGTAATTATCTCATGGCTGTTTGGCTTATTTTCAAATTTTTAAGAGCATCCTAGTCTACTTGACTCTTATATTGGTATCTGAAAAAAGCACGTATTTTCTGGCAGTAGAAATTATTATATTGAGCATGTGGCAGCAGGAGAAAAGAAAAAGATAAACTTAGTGAAGTTAGTGGGAATGTATAAGCTGAGTTTAAATTTTACAATTAATGGAAAGACAGCCAGTGAAGTTATGTTCAGTATGATCCCATAAAAAAAATTATTTTGAACTATTTTATAGTACAAAGGGATGTGCACCATTCTCTGAAGTTCATTTATGACCAGAATATTTGTAAAAGGCATGTGTGCCTATATTATTCCATATTTCTTACATATGTTCTAAAATTGCTCACATTCCTCCAAAAACAGAATAACAGCATACAATCATGAAATAATATAAAGAGAAACTTAGAATATAAGTTTAAATTCTCTTTCTAAAAGCTGAGAATATGGTAAAAATTTTTGCTGTGTCTTTGACAGGTCCTTATGAGTAATAACTGATGCAGAAAATAAAGCATTAGTTAAAATGTAACATATTAGAAAATTTCTGGTTTTGTATGGAAGCTTTTCAAAGTTGCATTTAAAATCAAAATGAGCTTGATAGAAGGACTTAGAGCACTCTATCTTATTATGCATTGTACACCTGACAGAATTGTTCACAATAACTTATATGTAGACCATTTTACCATTTGGTTCTGGCAGTATTTTCTGTGGTAGTGTGAGATAGTTATTCTAAATTATTTCGAAGTTTAGAATCCTAATTAAGCTGGTTTATTACAACAGGTGCTTACATTGTCTTTTGCTTCATAATGCTGTCAGTATTACTTCAAGTGGGATGGAATTATTTTTAAAGTTAATATCAGCAGCTATTATATAACATTGATTTAAAATCTGTTGAACACCTGTGACCTCAGAGACAGTTTATCATGAAGGCAGAAATTAATCATTTAGCTGTGCTTGATCTCATGAAGACAGTACAAATTTAGGAACTATATAAACAGGGGTAGGTAATTATTTTGAGTGAACTGTCATACCATAGTAGCTTCGTAATAATTAGGCACATTAAGCAAGTGATGAAGTAATATAACAGTAGACTAAGCAATTCATTCCACATTCTGCCACAACATTCCTAAAATTTTTTAAAAATAACACATAGCACCTGATTTGAAAGCGTTAAAATATTTAAGTTCAAGTGTAAGAATGAAATTTGAATTTTTGACTATTCTCATTTTTTACTATTTTTTTTAACTTAATTCCTCTTGAATCTGTCATTGTTTCATTATTACATGGACTGCTGGGTTTGATTTGTTCAGTTACTATATAGCTCTTAAGATCTTTGAGTTCAATGTTTGAGATCTTTGAGATCTATGTTTCAGAGATCTCTTTAAGATCACTTAAAATTTTTCTATCCTTTTGTTTTCTGGCTTTTGGTAAGTTTTCTCAGATATTTAAGTACTTTTTATGAGGAAAAACCGAAAGAGTATATAAGAAGTAGCAAACCAGAAAAATCACCGTATTAGAAGTTGAAATTCAAGTCCTTTTCTTGCCATTGATTTTTATGATATAGGTTTTAAGTTTCTGGCAAAAAGAAAAACCAAGGCAAGTGACCCTTGCATTCAAACAAATTTGGTCTTTCACAGCTTTCATTATAGCAGTGAGAAACTCAGATCTCAGCTGTCTCGCATGAGGACATGGACCAGTGATTTCCACTCATATGTCTCAATATATAAATCTAGTATATCCGTTTTTGAACAATGACAGGTCAGGACAAGTACCAGTTAGGGTTTAGCAAGCAGTTACCAACATTCACATTTCAGCATAAAATATGTATTTGGATGAACATGAGGTTGTAACACAGCTCAAGAATATTCCTTTTCTGCATGGAATTATTTCCAAAGCACCTCTTCAGCTATAAACATGATTTAAACTAGCATTATTCCTATTACATTGTCATTATAGTTAAAGTCATGCAGAACAATGACCAGTATTGGTCTGCCCTTCTGTCAGAAGAGGGAAACTATTCCTCTCCATTCCACATTTCCAGCCCTCCAAGGTTTGTAATCCTAATGTGAGTCAAAAATCAGCTGCCATTTTCTATTAAGTATATAGTAATTGTCCAGATGTCATAATAAAAAAATAAAAGAAACATTCAGGGAAAATCTAGAAATCTGTAGTATTATCTCCTATCTTATTAACCTGTTGTCTATAGTCACCAAAAGTCCTAATTTAAGTATAATCTACCTGAAGAACTTTTTTATTCAAATCTTACCCAAAGATCAAAAACTCCTCCAGAGATCTTAGAGGTTCTTGACTGTGTATTATGCCATCTCAATTATTTTTTCTTCCATTGGTGAAATCTCAGTGGGCTCTCTTTGATAAATGGAGTGACATTGTGAGTGGTATTTTGTCAGGTTTTTTGAATGGTACTCTGTTCAAATAAAATCAGTGCAGAAGAATTAAGTTTCTAGTGGCTTCACTGCTTTTCTCTTGCAATTAAGTGACTTTACCAGTGCAAATCTGAGGCTGAAGTAATTGACAGAAAAGTATGACCAGATGAGAATTTAATTTGCGCTTTTCCCTCTGTCCAAAGAAGACTGTGCAGAATAAAATTATTCCTAGTTCTGTAAGGGTATTTCTTAACAATCTTGGGACACAGAAAAAATTATTTAATAGTATCTCTGTTTTTTGAAAAACTGATTTGAAAACACTGCACAACAATGCACTTGTTTTTTTCTGGAATAAGGTCAAGCTTGATTGAAGGCTGGGTAACACCTCCAGTATCCTTTTTTCTCTGCTAAAAGTTTTAAATTAACTTCCATAAACAAACAGATTTTTGTTAGTCCAGAGGGACACGATAGAAAATGGATCTTCAATTCAGAGCCAGCATATTGTGATTAAAAATCCCAGAGAGGTTCATAGTTCTTTTTCCGTAGCACAGACTGGACTCTGATCTGTTTATGGCTCCTGAGAGAACAATACTGTAGTTTAATTTTCACATGTGAATGTAGCACTTTTTCTACTTTGCATAAATCATCCTTTGAAGAAATTTTACAAGGCTCTATTGGAAGCAAAAGCTGTGCAAGATACACACAATATGGGTAGGAGTCAAAACCAGGCAACACCAAACCAAGCACAAAAAAATGGTGGAAGAGTCCAGAAATGAAGGCTAAGATTGTTAGTTTAGGAACACAATGATGATAGGGAGATAGTGTCTTAAAGTGTAACAATATTTTATGCTCAAATGTTTAACTTTTTCCTATAATTTTTGTGTGTTTCAACATGCACATGAGTCTCCAATTGATTTCTGTACGTTAGGACAGTGCACTTTTGAAGAAGCATCCAAGAATGCACTTTTTTCCCTTGTAGCAATATAATGGCATCCCTGGAACTTTTAGTCGAGATCGAGAAAGAAACAAGTCAAATCTCCCATAACTGGGAAAATCTAAGAAAGGCAATTTTTATTTTAAATTAATGCATTCCCTAACAAAACCCAAAGCAGATGAGGTTGAAATGAATGTTACTTCAACTGAGGTGTTACAAGCAGGAAAATCTCCAGACAGATGCAAAAGCCATCAAAACTATTGGGCTGTCATTCACAGCTGCTGTAATGTGTCAGCATGCCTACTTTTTGTTTCCATGTTTGGTTGCTTGTTCTATCTACTGTACCAGCTCTACTTCTGTATTCCAGATGAGTGTTATAGTAAAGCTTTGAGTGGATGTGATTGTATGGACAGGAAATATACATATATATATATGTATGTTCCTTCTACCCAGGCCTTCTTTAATAAGGTTTCTGCATATCTGAGATGTCAAGATATGCCATTTCTCTCTGACAGAAATTTATCTAGTGATCTGATTGCCACAATCTCTCCTACACTGGATGACCAGAGTTTTCAGAGATGTGGTCCTGTGTTCTACCACTGGACATCAAAGTATTTAAATGGTGTGAAGTGAGGCACCAAAAGTAAGTCAGGAGTTGTCACCTGTCACTGCAACTCATCCATGTACTTCCAGAAGTTACTATTATGGTCAGTTTATCAAATGTAGTCTGTTTCAGTGTAAGTAACACATGGTCTATCAAGAAAAGCTCATAAGATAAAATGTAGAACTCAGATTTTTTTCTAAACAAAAAAGGGGGATTTGTCTATGGAGGTTGCATTTATTGTCTTTCTTTTTGGAAAACATTTTCTAGTTAAACAGCAATGCTATGATGTAGTAAAACTAATTTTAAAGCATAGGGATTCATAAAAATAAGACTAAATGGAAAGTCAAACAGATGCTTTTGAAATGTGATAGTGACATGGTAAGAAAGCACACATCTAAAGAAGTGAACTTTCAGTAACTCCATTGTCAGATTTGCCTTTTCATCTTATCTTTCTATATTCTCCTAGAAAATCCTATTTCTACTATGACTGATATTTTGCAGTCTTGGAACAAGGAATTTACTTGTTTTGAAGAAAATAAGTCATGGACTTTTGGAAGGGATCTTTGCAAAAGTTTCAGGAACTCTTTTGCAATAGTTGTAGCAGCCTGCTATAAAGGAAATATTATTTTTGGGTCAGTCTGTCTCCATCTCTTGTGTTATAGTTTGAAATAATCAGGGCTAAGCGAAATCAGGGCTAAGTGAAGCAGGACTTGGACAAAAATACTGGTTGTAGGAGCTAGTCTTCATTTATTTCCATTCTATCATCCTCAATAAATTCTAAAGTTTGACAGAGGGAATGATTACAATTTTTTGTTTCTCTTTGTTTCTCTTTTTTTTTCTTTTTTTTTTCTTTTTTTTTCTTTTTTTTCCTTTTTCCATGGCTTTCTCTGTTATAATTTGGTCTTCCAGACTTGTAGGATAGGTCTGCAGTGATAGAAGTAGTAAACTATTGACCTTAATGGAAAAAAAAGAACAGAAGTCCCTTATTCCCTGCAGACAATGTTTATCATTAGGAATCTATTTAGAAGGAAAAAAAAAAAAAAAAAAAAAAAAAAAAAGTTTAATGCAGTTCCTGAGGCATCTTGGATTTAGTGGAAGCACAGATACTCAGTTGCCAGGAAAGTTGATGGTACGAGTGATGGCTACCACTTAGAAGGTCTCATTTTGAAGAATATTTACAGAATCTGATTGTGACCATGATACAGTGAATATAAGTGTGAAGTTCTCACTCCACCAAATTTTATGGATGTGAAAAGCAACATAGTCTAGGACTTTTTCAACAATTATGTGTGAATGTAAAACCTCAGTGATAAATTTGGATTTTATTTTTACTTCTCAGCTGAACTTACTCAGAATGATAAAGATCCATTTCTACACTACCCTGCTTTTCCAGTTAAAATAGAAAACTGTTTTATGAATTTGTTCAGGGAATTGCTACTACAGAGAAAACTATTGCTTCTTTTTTTTTTGCTTCTTTTTTTTCAGCATCACTGCACTATGAAAGTAACATTGTCATATAAAAGGTTTAGGCTTGGTTTTTATTTTTTTTTATAAAATTTATTTTAATGGTTACATACGCCATGGTCAACCTACTCCCAGTGAGGGAGAGATTTTCCTGTTCTGTGCAAAACTGCATCCTTGAGTTGATACTGCCTACAGAAAGGGTGTGGAACATAGGAACTTGAATGACATGGCAAAAATTGGATTACAAGTGGGTTTGTGTCCAGGATTTCTTCCTTCTCAAATTAATCCTGTCAGTTGGAAATTGCTGTTTTACTATCTGAGGATCAGGAGACCCTTCCATAGTTTTCTTGCATACCACTCCTATGACATTGAATGATAAATATTTTGTCTAATTCAGTCTAATTATTAGGTGCAACTAATTGAACTTTGTCACTTCAGACATCCTTAGTTCATATGTGCTTTTTGAAGCCAGCTTCAACTTGATTGGCTAAACCTGGATTTTCTTTTTTTTTTTCCTCATAGACCCTAGGCAGGAGGTCAGCAAACAAATTTTATTATTTCTGGCTGGTGGGAGCTATGAATGATTCATAAATTTTCTGCAGGAGGTCTTTACTCTAGGTGGAATAGATTTAAGACTAAGCTATAAAGACAAGCAAGATGTAGGAAGAAGCAAGGCAGAATGCAAGTATTTTACATTTTCCTTCTTTCTAATTTTTGTAATTCTAATGCAAGATGTGCTTTTAAAGTATTTGTTTTTATAGTGTGCACACCAGCTTACACTGACACCTGCTTTGTTTAATGCATTTTATCCTTTTAATAATACCTAGTTTTGAGAAGAAAAGGTCTCCCAATCATCATGTCTGGCTCAGTCCTAGTGAGGGTTTCATCCAAAACAAACTTGAGAGCAGAAACACACTTTATTTTTGTTGTTATTTTAGAAGAAACAATCTAGTTTTATAAAGCTGGTTATATTTATCTAATGTGAGGTGCCTTGATGAGGAATTTAAAAAAAAAAAAAATAAAAAGAGAAGATGATCAGTTTTAGACATGCATTTTTTTACACATACTCAAAATTATACATCTATTTCCTTCCTGATTGGAGATCTGTGATACTGCTTGAAACCATCTATAAATTTCAAATGTCAAAGAGATCTGCTCATTGTATGCACTAAGGTCAGAGAGCTTTATGCTTATTCTTTATGCTCAAGACCATGACACTTTATTTACACAAAAGAGAGCTTGGCTATACATGACACATACTTGACATGGACTTTACATTACTCATTGTTTTCCTTCTAAAAAGGTATTAGATGATAGAGCTAAATTCTAATTACTGTGCAGTACAGCCACCATAAAAATAGCTAACAAATTTTGAAAATATTAATCTAATAAGCTTTAAAATATGTTGTGATTATAAAAAATAAATTGTGAATATAAGTAATGTGGTCCAAATGATAGTGTGGAGCTAGTTCTGATCTAATTGGGGCAGAGTTAATAAATTCTGATTACATTACATAAAAGGGATGTCTCTGTCAGCTTTTCCATGCTGTTCAAGAGCGTGTAAAAGTTTTTGAATTTTTCAAAATGGATCCAGTTTTCTCTTTTCCATCATTTTTTTTTTTTACTTTGTTAAAAACTTCCTGTATGGTGTAGTATAAAATAGTTAGTAGATGACTACTGACTTCTGCCTTTCTAGGGTGTAGGACTGTGGGAAACTTAGGAGTAAAGTAGATCTGGAATACCGTGTAATTAGCCCTACCCTACTGCTGAACTGAGGCAGAATTGAGAAAAGAGGTGTGCCTTTAAAACTGGGGGAGATGGGGTGGGGGGAAGATAATTCTTCTAGTATATCTTCTGGGATGTCTCTTGACCCTTCTTGGATGAAATTCCTAATTAGCTGTCATTAAAATGTCTGCCCAAGACATAAAGAAAGGTGTTTTAGTGTCAAAGAACAGAGATCTTCAACTGAATCATAAGTCGATTTTAAGTTTAATTTTATGATCTTCACTGGTGTCTTTAATTCTACATATAAGAAACTGCAAA
Organism: Pardalotus punctatus; assembly: GCA_013400915.1. NCBI lineage: Eukaryota > Metazoa > Chordata > Aves > Passeriformes > Pardalotidae > Pardalotus > Pardalotus punctatus. Next base: position 597,929 of record VZTX01022999.1, on the reverse strand, counting down.
GTTATTTTCAGTAATAGCAAGTCCCAAGGTATTTGGAATTTATACAGCCATCCAGTTTCTTCTTTTGGTGTTTTGATCTAATGAAATTTTTTCATTGTGTCCTTATGGACTGCATATACGTAAGAAACATGGAAAATATTTGATCTCATTTTTATGTAATATTTTTCTATAAATGTGAATTTATTTTTCTCCTTTTTGTTTTAATTCCATGATCTGTTCTACTGTATTATATCTAACAATCTTTCTAGGGTGTTTTGAGGATTTAAGAGTTAATATTTCAGTATCTCTTTCAAAATGCAAATAGCATATAAGGTTTTATTCACACTAATAAATTTATAACTGTGATGTATCATTTTCTGATTAGTAGTATAAGGGATTTGATGTCAAGTTTGCTTGACCTTGAGGACGGTCAATGATACTTCTGCCGCTTTTCTAAGACAGATAAAACTGTCTGTTATCTGCAACTGTATTATCCAGCCAAACTGTGGCAGTATTCTCTCCCTATTATGACTTCTGTTGAAGCCTGTAACAATTAATTTATTCAATTGAGATGTCATTTTTTATTCAACTTCATAATATTAACACTGCACAATGTTTTTATTTGATTTTTTAGACTTACACCTTTCCAATCCAAATTCCAAGTAATAAAGACAAAAAACAATGAAACAATTAAATGACTTTGCTAATAAATTGCTAGAATAACCTATGTATTTTATTTCCATTTTTGGGGAAAAAGAAAAATGCAGCTGATGTTTATTTCATTAGAAAGAGGCAGAAAATATTCCAAATACAGAAACTGATAGTCATGGTACTATAAGAAATCTATATTGAATAACTGTATACACATCAGCAGAAGTCTTAGTGCTTTTAATTGACAGCTTTAACTATTGGCAATCATAGATACTTTCATGTGTTTAAAAAGTAGTTTTATAAGCTATGCATTAAATTCTCTGTCACCAATACGTAAGTTAATTAGACTGAGCACAGAAACAGGAGCTACTAAGTATGGGCTGTCTGTTTTCTTTTTCTTTGTGGAGTGAAATACCACTTTTCAGTGATGAGCTATCCTTGTAGCATTCCAGCTTGTCACACTGGCCACAGCTATGACACAAATAGAACATGATAGTACTTTGTCCTCCTGAAAATGTGGAGATGCTGTAGCTGCTTTTACTGTCTGATTGCTGCTGTTGGTGACTGAGTCAGAAAAGAAACAGAAGGAAGAAAGAGGAAAAAAAACTGAAAAAGAAAAAAGGAGTTTGTCAGCTTTGACTTAAATGTCTGTAATTTGAGTGACTTTGTATTTACTGAAAGACTTGTACTCTCCTTTTTTGCGAATAAAAAAGCAGGGGTTCTTTTTTTAAGTAATCTTACCTCTGCTAGAAGGCAGTTAAATTATCACTGCCTTATTCCTGAATCTAACTCCATGTTTCCCTTTGATCATATTCACATCACCATCATCTTTCAGCAGTGTGTGCACATTTTTCATATTGGATACCCCAGATAAGTAAATTTTATGTTCTCTCCAATAGACAGATAATCAGGGAAAGGACATAGGATTTTCAAAGTCATCTGAGAAGCAAGGGGCTAAAGGATCATCAATTCCCCTGAGATAAGAGAACTTGACTCCTTCAGATTCTTTGAAAATCAGGAATAGAATAACTGATTCTGCCCTAAGTCTCAGAGAAGAAATCTGGTTGAGGAGAAAAATTTGGAAGTCCCAAGTCCTTTTGTACTACACTGCGTTTGTACCTGAGACACCAAAATGAACACATACAAACGGACTTCACAAAACATTAAGCAGAAAAACAGATATATCTCATTTTATCTTCTTATCAGCACTCGTTAGGGTATTATATATCTGTCACATGATATGACCAGTGAGCTCTCTAGATACACTTGCTTCACTTTTGATGTATTAAATCAAACATGAATACTGTGTCGACTTTTCATTTGCTATGCTCATTTCTAATATTACTCACATGTCTTCATATAATTCATGGATTCATTTTCATAATTAAGTTGTATTTTTTTCAAGGAAAATATTATGCATTAGTGTGAGATTAAGAAAAATTTGATTTTCTTCCTTAATTAAGTATTTTGATGGAGGAATTTAGTGTAGCACAAAAAGATAAGATGTATGTAACAGTTTAAATATATCCATTGAAGTTGATCAAATTACTATAGGATTGAATTAATGAGGGAATAAATCAGTGAAATAATACATAATCAAAATGAATATTTAAGATCCAAACCCAGTGTGATAAAATGTAAGTCTAAATAGAACATGCATTTCTTTGAAGTAGAATAAATTCATCTTTCTAACTGGTGTGCACACTTTGAGTGATGTTCTTTTTCATCACAGGACAATTTCTCATGCTAAATTTCATCTTGAATGGAACCACAAGATGTGCAGAAGGAGCAAAATCAAATATTAGTTTTAAAATGTGCTTTTCAGTGGTAGGATGATATATGTAAATTTATATATTAGAGCTACTGAAACTATTCACAGTGTTTAATGTAGCTGACAACCTTCCTATAATGCACTTCATAATTTTTTTTTCAAGATACATGGCAACTGGTCTAAAGATACTAAGCAGCAAAACAATTATAGATGGTTTTTCTCTCCACTGTAATAATGAGAATTATAATTTGAAGATAAAAATGAAGCTTTTTATGTTTGTTGGATGATGAAAATAAAGCAATTGTTGTCATGGCAAATTACAATATTTTAATAAATCTTTTGCTAAAAATTTATGCATATATAAAATCTCATATCTGATGTCCTGTGTGGACAAACCCAGTCCAATTGACTGAGATGTGATGGTGTGAGGATGAGAATTCTGTGTTAACTCCTCCTCCCTAGCAGCTGTCAGGTGATGGCCAATTTTTTACTTTTTTTAAACAAATTTTAATAACAAGGCAGGTGATACCAACAGAGACAACCTGGCTAGAGCACCCCTGCACCCTTTGCATCTGTAGGACTCCACCCACAGGCTTCAGGAAAATTAATTAATTTGCCTGGAATGAAAAAGCATCGTACGATATTGCAGTATTATTTTTCAGACATGTTAAGTCAAAGCAAAATTTAGAGATAAACGCACTATTACATCCAGAAGTAATGTGTGCACCTGCCAGGAGCTGAAGACAGGGGATGGCAGCCACATCAGAAGGAACAAGCAGAGAGTATTGGCAGAAAGATCTACAGTGCTGATAGCACAGCAGGTGCCCTAGCAGTTACAGGCAGTATTTTTTGTTATAGGTGAAAGAGCAGCTTCCACTCCTTTCTGTGTTCAGCTTTGATGTTGTCAGTGTTAAGGAATTTCTTACATCTCTATCCCTTTAGAACTTTGCTAATAACTTTTTATGGGTAGGTTATGCTAATATAGCTTAATATACTCTTTTTAATATAGCTTTTAAGAAGAATAGGTATCTGTAATCTAAGGTGTTTTCCCTGACAGTAACAAAACTCAGCTTGCTTCAAGCCTTTGCTATTAAAAAGAAAAATGGAAGGTGAAATCAACAAAACAAATTGTACTTTTGAGTGACTCAACAAGAGAGTTCACCCACGAGAGGTTTTGCGTCTTTTGCCTTATTTGAACTTCATGAACACCTGCAGAACATCTCACCTACTATTCAAGGACATCAAACCTAGGGACCTAAAACATAGTAAAACCATGGAACAGTTCTTGACAAATGATACAAAGCAAAAGTCCATGTAATTTAAGCACATTTTTTTTATAGTGCCTAATAAGTCTCTAAGGTCGTCTGGATGATCTGATACAGGTAGTAGATATGGATGTAGCTCTAAAGGGGGGTGTACAAAGCCTAAGGTTTAGTCTGTTGACTTTCCTCCACACAAAAGTCACTTAAAATGAACAAGATGAAAACAGGAGTGAAGGTGAGTAAATCAGGAGTTCATAGTAAATCCTGCTCCTCTATAGCACCTCCTGCTCAAGGTTCAGAAAAACCTGCATTGTCAGGAAAGCTTATAATAGATTATAACTAGACCTTTTCTTGCTTAATAGCTGGAAACTGGAAATATCCACTGCACAGTAGGTAACCAGTCTGTAAAAAAGCCAATAAAAAGGAGCCTCCTCCTGAGTTTGCTTGGCACACATGGGAGTGAGGGAGGGGGGATCGCTACCTCCTGCAGATGTTATACAATGCTGAACAGGAACCTGTGCTGTGGGGAGGTGTTCACCTTTTCAGGGCTAACTGAAGGTTATCCTTTTAATTCTTTTGCTCTTAATTTAATTTTTTATTCTTAGTGGTGTCCTTGTAATACTTGCAGCACTTGATTGTGTACTGCAGTAGCGAGGCCTTTTTCCCTAACAATGCTAGATCCTGAACTCTGTCACAGTCATGGAAAGCAGAAAACATGAACTTAAGTTCTAAAAGCATAAAGGATAAAGAATACCATGAGCCATGGGGACTGTAGAATTCTTAAGGGTAATATTACCATTGTCCTACATGCCACAATAGCCTATAAATGATGTCGACTTCAGGTGTGAATGCATCTTTTATGCGATTTCTGTTTTCAAGAATCTTTGGCCAAGTAATGCCAAGAGTGCTTAAAGCCAAATTGGCAGCATTTTTAGTAGTAAGAATAGAGAATTTGTAATAGAAAGGAGCTTTTTTAAGATCCTCTATTTCTCCTTTACCTGTGGATTCTTAATACCTCCTGGAAATAACCTAGACGAATAAAACACCTATCTATAAAGTGCCCCTTGTGTCTGCCTTATATTTCTGTGCTGGTTTTGGAAAAAAATAAATGCTTTGAGATATAGTCCTTTTAATGCTACTGAAGTTATTTTTTTCTCCTGCATTCATATTATGATACCTGTCTGGCCAAAAAATAGCAGGCTCTGCAGGACCGTGAATCAAAAATTTGAAAGCTGATAGATCTGGCAGTATCATTTAGAAACATTCACTGCTTTTAACTTAAGCTCCTCTTTTCCACTAGAGTTTTCCTGGCTACTCCTGGTTTTGGCCACCCAAATCACACCATAGGCTTGTGTTTAATGTGCAGAGTATAATCTCCAGTATGGTCACAAACATAAGTGTCAGTAATCAGGGCAAGGTCCCTTGTACATGCCTTAAAGAGATGTTCTAAATGATGATCCAAGAGCAATGAGGAAACCCTTCTGGGATTTGTCTGACCACAAAATGATCAGATAGGGACCATCTACACTGATGGGCTTCTTTTCACATTCAGATGAAATGTTTTCTACATTATCTAGGATCTGCTGTGGATTATATACATCTGTTTAAATATGCAGCCTCCTGACTGTTGTAGGAGAGTTCATGGCAAACACAGCCACATCTCTCTGTTGAATTCCTATTCATTTGCTAACTCAAAGTTTGTTCTCCATACACTCAGGCTTAAATAACTTAGAAACCATTTTATCTCTCTGTAACTCCTTGACAGCTGCAATCAACGGGGTCATTTTAGTGACATTTGTTTTCCATGATCTAGTAGTCTGGTTTTCTGAAAGAACTGTGATTGGGGAGATGGGGATGTGTTAGCTCTGCTGAAAGGCTGCAAAATGCCAGGGGGGGAAAGTAAATCTGCTTTAAGGTATAGTGTAAATCAAAATTGGGATTAGCACGTGAATCATTTTGCAAGGAAGTTTCTTTACATTGGGTCCTTGTATAATACAGTCAAAAGGAATGACAAAGGTTTATTTATTATGTATGTGCAATATTTCTGCATAGGAGACAAAATGGACTGCTAAGTGCACATGAAATGTGTGTGCAATATGATTCCTGAAATAGTAGTGTAGTACTGTAGCAGCTACATAATGAATTGTTTGCAAAGAGGTTATCTGGTTTCCTGCTTACTTAGTCATCAAACATAAACAAACAAACCATTTAAAGTGTCTTTTGTAAAGGCGCTTTTGCTTTCAATGAGTTTTGTGCACAGGAAAGATGATGGGCTTAAATGCTAAATATTTCAATCACTGAACTTGCGTCTAAGAATTGTCTTCTGTTCATAGCCCTTTCAATGAGCCTGTATTCTACCCTTCAATTAATGTATTTGAGTATTTAATATAGTAACTTATTTATTTATTTATTCATCTATTTATTTTGGTAATCTTAACTAACCTTAACAAGAGCGTTAACTGACAAGAATCTGCTTCTTTAAGGTATAATATTCTAGCAATATTGTCAGCTTTACGTGTGATGGGGTTATAGCATTTTTCCCCTTGCAATTAATAGCTACACTGTGCACTTCAGCTCTTTCTCTGAGTTGTTCCTTTCATTAGGTGCACAGCTTTTACCTGGTTTTAAAATTTGCAATATAATTTTCAGAACATTACAGATGTTTGCATTATAAGACAATAAAACCAAGACAAGATTGAAAGAGAGCTAAGGTATTTCAGCATTCTAGCTAGTTTTCCAGAGCTGTTCACAGGAGTGTGTTTGAGTGCTGATAAGGCACTAACTATATTAAAAAGACAGAGGCAGAGCATAAGTATTGTTTTTCCTTTTCAATCACTAAAGGATGACTCCTCTACGCATTAGCAAAAAATGCAAAACCAAGAAACATTTTGTACATATTAAAGTTTTCAAGATGTACATCTTAAGAGAGTTAATTTTTTCTTTAAAGATAAATGAAATACATCTGGTATTTTAACTTCTCTTTATTGTTTCTAAACTCATTAGAGACTGATTGCTTAGAAATCACAGCTGTTTGATGAGGTCAATAGGAGCCGAGAAACCTATACAGGCCAATTTAACACCTCGTAATTGGTAATGCAATTTGGAATGTGAACTCCTGAACATTTGGACAGATACAATGTTTGTGGGGAAAAAAAATACACTGAATAGATATAGTTGTGAAAATTGCCATGTCTTTTACCTTGGTGGTCCTTTTTCCTGCTTGACCTTTATTATGTGTGTTATTTGTTTCAATGGATCCTATGACCTTGGAGGGGATAGAGGTGTTCCTCCTCACCCAGCTTCACTAAAAAAAGGTACTGCTTGAAATAAACTATGCTATTTAAACTAAATGCCAAAAATATATATATTTTTTCTTTGGCCAAATGAGGTCATCACCTCTATGGTACATCTGGCCTCTTATCTTCCTGGCACTTTTACTTCTGTCCTCAAATTGCTGTGCCAGTGCCAAAAGAGTAGAGCCACTAGAAAATGGTATTTTCATTGTCAGCAAGCGGAAATAAATTTGTACACTGCTGTGGTCTGAGAAAGACTGTATGATAAAACATGTATCATAACTGTATGTTATTCAATGTTATTCCGAAAATGGCAAAGGCCAAATTTGCAGGGAAAAAAGCCAATCTTCCTAGATAGCTAAAGTTTTTTTTTTATTGTTTATCATTTGTCATTACCTGTAACAGGCAAAAATGTTTCATCTTGGACAGATTCATCAGAATAGTGTAAGCAGTGTTCTGCTAAAGAGTATTTAAAGCAGGTGTGATGTGCCCAGTAGCATTTCTGCAAACTCTGATTCACTCTAGACTGACTGTAGCACGTAAGGTATAAAGCTTGAACTTAGTGTTAAAGGTAGATTTTCTGCAAGGACTAAATAAGCAATGGAGGTGAAATAGTCTACGTTGATGTGCCATTATGTGTGAACTTCAATATCTTTATGTAACATGGAAAAAAGAAAACTTTTTTTTTTTTTTGCAGTTAAATGAATTCACAAATAGTCTGCAGAAAATTAGGAAAATTGTAGTCAAACTAGATCTAAAATGAGTTTTATTCACATATTGCACTTTCTTTTTATGATCGTAGCATGAAGGCTGAAATGCTCATGTTATTCTCTAATAGGTTAGTTAGGCAAATAATTAACACATTCCATATTGAAATATCAGCGATTAGATTGATGGTGTCCTATGGTACACAGTGCAATGAAAACATTACAGAAAAGTAGTTTTGCAAGTATTTGTGGGACTCTGAAGAGCAGCTTGTATTTCAAGACTTATCCAGTATCCTGGACAGGATTTCCCTTTTCTCTTCAGACGCGCCCCCCACCTCCCCCTCCCGCTTCTCCCTTTTTCCGTTTTAAAGCCTTGGTGTCTCTCACAGTTGCTGTGTGGTGTTGAATCCAATCCGCAGGCGAGGGGAATTTCAGTCCAGCTTTTTCAGGGAGCCGCGGATACACACAAAGTTGGCTGATGTGCCATTCAGCATCCCAGCAGCTCTTTCTCTTCACACTCGCAATGGCAAAGCTTTGTGCGGATGCACTGCTGGATGCTCTGAACTAAAACCGTCTGGGGGAACTTAGCAGGTTCTGGACAGCCTTTTAAAGGTAAGGATGCGAAAATAGGCGTGCTGGAGAAGGAATCTGCCGGTGGAGAGCGTGGCGTGTTAGTGCCGTGCAGGCTGCATCTTAAGTCTCCTGTTCTGATGCAGGAGTCTGTGAGCAGTTGGTGGGAGGGGATGCTTTTGTACTTGAAATAAGAAGCCCCAGATTAAGTGTTATCGCAGTGACTACTTTGGAGCTTGTGACAAACGGTGCGGTGATCAAAGCTGTCTGAAAATACCTCTGTCAATTATTTATCCGCTCCCAAGTTAAACCTAACTGTATTAAAAACAGCAGTAGAGGCCAGCAGCCCAAAGCTGCAAGGTGCTTTGAACATCTCTTCTCTTGCTGCTTTTTGAAGTCCTCTTATTGCAGTCAGTTTGGTTGAATACTCTTGAGAGAGCATTTCATGCACACTTATCTCTATTGGAACCTTTTCTTTTTCTATAATCCACCAAGGAACAGTATGTTTTAACAATAAATGGCCATTTTTCATGTTCAAATCTCATACTGTGCTTAAATATCTTTTAAAAGACTACTTTTAGAGCTATATAGATGTCTGTGCATTTAGGTTATAATTGACTTTCATTCAAATGTTGTAATAGCTAAGGAGTTCATTAAAATGCATTTTAAAATTTAATTTAACTTGTAAAGCAGTTGACGCTTTTTGCTTAAAATAACCTGTATTAGTAATGTTGTTTTTACTTTTGGGTGGTCTGCTTCATCCCTTTATGTATCTGGCTGCTTCAGGTTAATGGTATATCAAATGTCAGAATAACAGGAGAAAATTTGAATATTGATGTTCATAGACTATTCGGGGGTTCACTACTTTTATGATGAAATGGCTTTTGTTTTGCAATATTTTCCAAGTTTTTTCAGTATTTTTAAATCTCAAAATAGAACATGAAGAGCATAGTGTTTTTCAAGTTTATTCAGGTAGTGTTTCAACAAACAAACAGCACCCCTGCTCCTGTACATTTCTAGTGGTATGCATATTAGACAAACGTTTGTGGCAGCATGCATTACTTCATAAAAAGTTTCAACCTGACAATAACTCTGAAAAAATGTACAGAATGCTTGATTTCCCCAATCTTTAAACATTTCTTTTCTGGTAAATTTCTTTTAAAATTTAGTGTGTAATTTTTGTCTTCTTAGAATTGCATGTGTTACCCCAGGCTGTTTTGTTTTGTTTTTTTCCTGCTGTTTCTTACAGAAGTATTTGACTGTCATTACCATGCTTTTTCTAATCTGAGTCTAGAGTAAGTTAAAGCCCAAGATCATGCCAGATGATTTTTTTCATTTTAAATGAGGTGTTCCAGGTAATAACATGAAGCAGAAAGCATGATCTTTTGCATACCACTGTTAGCATAGTTCATAGAAAGTATGAAAAGAGATTATATATTTTAATAATTAAATGACTTATGGAATTGCAGATTGATATTTTCAATGGTTTTTCATTACAGTTTCTGCCATTGAGGCAATGTGAGGGCTTTGAGAAAGATGGAGTGCTGTAATTACCAGGTGCACATGTTCATTAATCCTTCCTAGCTAGAAAAAGCTTCAAGTTCTTTTCCAGTGGCATATTCGTAAAGCTATAAATATCTAAATTGTGTCAGCCAAGAAGTCACACAGAATGGAGGCTCTTTTTGAGTTCAATTTCATGCACTGTTGCTTTGGTCTTGTGAGGGAGTGCTTTGCATTCTTCATGATGGATATTTGTCCTCTTCCTTATAAAAGTTCCGAAAACAAACTGTTAGGTCATAGATTATTTAGTCTGAAGTATGCTTGAATAAATTATAACAAGTATTCCTGAGCATAAAAATAGGTAAAAATAGCTTTTTTAAGTGAAGACAAAACAGAAGAGTTGCTAAGATTATTTTAGATCTTAAACATAACATTTTAGTAAACAAATTAGGAAAGCTAGAGTTTGGAGTTAAGAAAAAGGATGTTAGAGGAACATCTATAATACTCTGCATTGTTTTCTTCCTTTATTTATATACTGGCAGGTTAAATAGCATGGTGATGGAATACTGCAGTTTTATTCTCTGACTTCTTTTTAAATTCTCTAATATAATTGTCAGTCTTTAACTTTACATGAACAGAATGATTAGTAAATCCATTTGTATCTCTGTCTATTTCCATGTGGATGTCTATACATAAGCATTTAGGTATTGTATTTAATTACAGAGCATTAAAGGTAATTTTCATCAGGTGCTGTTTTTAATAGATATTTGAAATATGCAATGGCATCTTTAAAATGCCTATATATAATTTCTCTATGAACATAGATATATGTGTGTACTCCATTTGAAAATATTATTGTTAGCATTTCCTGGAACTGCACTGAGATGTTGATTTTACAGTCAATTCCCTGTCTCCAACCTGCCATTTGACATATAGGACTGTTTCAGGACTGCACATCAATTTTTTGGAAAAGCACAAAACTGTATATTTCCTTCAATCACAACTGTCAGTAATTTTAGACTCTCTTACAAGTTCAGAATTAAGGTCTTTTTTGTTTGAGAAATTTTTTAGGGCGTTTTTTGGCGGTTTTTTTTCTTACAATGTACTCAGAGAATCTCAAATAACGGAGATTGAGAAGAGGTCATACCTTGCTTGCACATGAAAATGGTAGTTGTTATCAAAAATAAGCTTGAAGGAAGGTACAGATGTTGCCTGTAGATAGTGCACTTCATTCACATTACCAGTCTTTATGAATTGCTGAGGACACTCAGTGCTTCCCTCCTGCCCTACAAAAGCTGGTAAACACCAAGTATTTTGTTTGTTTTCCTGAAGTAAGTAAAAAATTAGAACTGTATCTGCATTATTTGGACTCGAATGCATACAAAGGATGAAACAGCAAAAAGACTGGGTGCCATGAGTTGTGTGAGATGAGCCTCCGTAACCCCGAGGGCGCAGGCGGAGCTGGGGAGCTGTCCAGCATCAGCATCTGGCCAGCGGCAGCCCACTGCCCACTGCCCACACCCCCTGGGCTCAAGGTTTGGACAAACATGAAATAATTATGTCCCAGGATGTTCCCTTCCAGGGAGCTGTGAGTTACATGGGAAATATATTACCTGGTGTGGATCACTGGCAACTTCTTAATGGTTTGTGGGATTTGGGAAATGGATTCAGATCACCGTCAGACGGTGTCTCAGTGCAACTCCTCAACAGGTAGCATTTGGGCACAGGAACGGTGGCATGGGTTTAGCCTAACGTTCTTATGTTAAATACTGTAATTTTTAATAAAGATACTGTATTGGCTTTGCATGGCAAGGCTTTGGTAGCACGGGACTACAGGAGTGACATCTGTGAGAAGCTGCCAGAAGCTTCCCCCATGTCCATTTGAGCCAATGCCAGCTGGCTCCAAGATGGACCCACCACTGGCCAAGGCCAAGCCTATCAGGGACAGCAGTAGCACCTCTAGGACAATATGTTTAAGAAGCAGGGGGGGAAAATACTGTGCAACAGCAGCTGGCAAAGAGAGGTGAGAATGTGAGAAAAACAACTCTGCAGACCCAAGGTCAGTGAAGAAGGAGGGGGAAGAGGTACTCCAGGCATGAGGGCAGAGATTGCCCTGCAGCCTGTGGTGGAGACCATGGGGAGGCAGCTGTGCCCCTGCAGCCCACGGAGGTCCCTGGTGGAGCTGGGATCCACCTGCAGTCTGTGGAGGAGCCCGCAGTGAAGCAGATGGATGCCCAGAGGAGGATGTGACTCCGTATGAATTCCATGCTGGAGTAGGCTCCTGACAAAGACCTGTGTCCTCATGGAGAGAGAAACCCACACTGGAACAGGTTTGCTGGTAGGACTTGTGACCCTGCAGGGGACCCGTGCTGGAGCAGGCTGTTCCTGATGGACTGTATCCCATGGGAGTGACCCGTGCTGGAGTAGGGGAGGAGTGTGAGGAATCCTTCCTCAGAGGAGGAGGGAGCAGCAGAGACCACCTGTGATGAACTGACCGCAGTTCCTATTGCCCATCCCACTGCACTGCTGCGAGAGGAGTCAGAGAAACAGAGTAAACTTGAGCCCAAGAAGAAGAAAAGTGTAGGGGGAAGGTGTTTTTAAGATTTAGCTTTATTTCTCATTGCGTTACTCTGATATGATTGGTGATAAATTAAGCTAATTTCCCCAAATCAAGTTTGTTTTGCCCATGACAGTTAACTGGTGAGTGATCTCTTCCTGTTCTTATCTCAACCCATGAGCCTTTCATTATATGTTATCTCTCCTTCCCAGCTGAGGAGGTAAGAGACAGAGTGACTTTGGTGGGCACCTGGCATCCAGTCAGGGGCGGCCCACCACAGATACATAGTCATCAGTATAGTTTTATTTCTTGCATAATAGCATTTTTAAATTGTTTTATTGATTATTCAAAGAATATGTATTTTTCATACCCACAGCCTCTTTGTCTACCTGATTTTGTTAGGGTTTTAAAATTATTTTTAGCCTAGTAACTATTTGATTATTTCTCCCTGGTAACAGCAGCCTGTGGCAAGATTAGAACCAGATTTAGGCACAACTGTTTTCAGGTTCATCAATCCTAATGATTTGCAGGGAAATCCCTTCCTTCCTCCCTTCCTCCCTTCTTCCCTTCCTCTTTTTCTCTTTCCCTCCCTCCCTCCCTCCCTTCGAGACATTTAGCTAAAACTTTCAGAAAAGCTGAAAAAAGCCACATTCCAGTCATGGCAGGCAGAAACACAAAACCTCAACATTGTTGTCAATTTTCTGGCCTGAATTCTATCTCTGCTTAAATTTTTAATTGTTGCTATATGTCGTTCATATCTGGGGGAAAAAAAAAGAACCAAAAAAACCAAAAGAAAGATCATCAATAACACTTGGGTATAATTTCACACACACATCATTCGGATTTCTCACATAAAACCTCTGCTCTATTGAGTTTCACTAGTAGGAAAAGTTCATTGTCTGTAAATAGAAAACCATTCAACTTTTACTTCTCATAACCATCAATATATATCTTCCTTTACCTAGATTAGCTGACCTGTTAGGAAAGAGCACAAAAGAAATCATGCAAAAGATCGGACAAAAGATCTGTCTATCCTAACATACTGTAAGTGATATAAACAGTAGTAGGGCTCCAATAAGGAGAAATGAGTCCAACATGGAATGGTATAGCTCATCATCCATCAGTGAGTGCTCTGGTGACTTTGTGAGACATTGCTTTATGTCACAGTTTTTAGCGGAGTTTAAAATCATATTGTCTCATGTTGCCTGGTTTTGTTAGCAAAAGGCCAAAAGTCAGCCTTGAGATGCCTTCATAGAATCACAGAATGTCTTGGGTTGGAAGGGAATTTAAAGATTATCTTATTTCAGCAACTACTGACATGGGCAGGGACGCCTTTCACTACACCATGTTGCTCAGAGCTCCATCCAGCTTGGCCTTAAACACCTCCAGGGATGGGGCATCCCTGTTTCAGTGCCTCACCACTCTCACAGTAGAGAATTTCTTCCTAAAATCTAATCTAAACCTACTGTCTTTCACTTTGAAGCCATTTGCCCTTGTCCTGTCACTACATGACCTTGTAAATAGTCTCTCTCCATCTTTATTTTAGGCTACTTTACTGGAAGGCCACAGTTAGGTCATCCCAAAGTTTTCTCTTTTCCAGGCTGAACAATCCCATTTCTCTCAGTTTCCTTACAGGAGGAAATAGGTTCTCCATCCCTCACAGGTTCTCCATCCCTCTGATCATCCTGGTGACCTCCTCTGGACTCTTTCCAACAGGTCCCTGTCCTTCCTGTGCTGTGGATCCCAGAGCTGATGCAGCTCTGCGGGTGGGGTCTCACTAGAGCAGAGCAGAGGGGCAGAATCCTCTTGCTCAACCTGCTGCCCATGTTTCTTTTGATGCAGCCCAGGATACAGTTGAATTCTGAGCTGCAAGTGCCCATGGCCAGCTCATATCCAGTGTCACACCCACCAGAACCCCCAAGTCCTTCTGTGCAGGGCTGCTCTCGATCTGTTCATCCCCCAGCCTGTGTTGATACCAGGGGTTGCTGGTACCTTCATCTCATTCTTTTCTTGCTTCATGTTATCTCTGTTTTCTTCTCTGCCATTGGTTCTGGCCACTGGCAGTGAATGGCTAAATGTCTTCTTGGTCTTGGTTTGTCAGAAAACAGCTAAGACATTGCTGGTAGTTCCAGCATGCATTTAAGGAAGATTAATGATGCTTTACTGAAAATATGTTCAGTCTTGGACACATTTTCTTGATTTATTTTATTTCTTTTTATTTTCTTCTCTTTACCCATTAAAAAAATAGTTTGGTAGAACAGGTGAGTACACACTTTTGCATTTCTATAATTATGGACAGTGTAACAACTGTAACATCAGTTAGAATTATTTGTGGGCAGTCTTCCTGACGTTTTTTCATAGATTCTAATTTTCCAGCCCCATCTCCCAGAATGCTGACTATTTACTCAAAGCTCCATGTCAGGACACCCATTGAAATTATATTGTGCAGAAAGCAGTAAAACACCTTCACATTATGTTAAGTACACTGGTAAGCATGCTGTTGCAATTTCATTGATAGACATTGAGTATGTGATGAATTTGATAAGTTACAGTGGTTTAATAAATGACCATGCCTTTTGCAAAGTAATGTTTTTTTCAGTCTAACTTCTGCGTAGCCAGTAATGTAGATTTGCATTGCCTCTAGCAAAAGAAGGAGCTCAAGCTCAGTCTCTCACTTCTTGGATGAATGTAACTTCATCTCTAGGCTATAACATAATAAGGGAGGCCCCTGTTTTTAGGAGACAATGGCAGCCATAATTGCTTTTTGCAAAAAACCCAATTCTATCAGTTTGTGTTAGAAATATTCTGAGAAAACTTATGGGTTAAGCCCTCATTTTTGGCACTCTTTAGCGCAGCTTGCATTTTATGTGGCAGTAGCAGAATGCACGTGCAGGATGAGCCTGTCTGTACATCCAAATGGCAGCCTTGAATATCTCTGGGTAAAACCTGGTATCTGGACTATAGTTGTGCAGAGGCATGTGGTAGACATCAGACCTTTCAACTGTTAAAAAGGTAGTATAAATTATTGTCAATATATATTCTTTCCAAGTGCATTTTTTCCACATAAAGGTAGAAAAGAATATAGACAGTATGATTTTGGATGTCAGAAGATTGTAATTGGTAATATCACATACTACATCTGCTTCTTCTCACAGATTTTGCTTCTGTTTTGAATAACTTACTGAAATTCTGCTATATATGTATGGCTTTTTTTTTTTTTTTTTCATTTTTAAGCTTTTGGTTTGATTTCATTACTCATTTGCCTAGTGTTCCTTCTTTGTCATTTTACCAGCCTTCAAAAATCTTTGTACAGCATTAACCACAAGAATTTGTCTTTTTCCTTGACAAAATTGTTAAGCTAAGAGGCCAAGGCCTTTTGCTACCTGTGTTGTGATGAAAGTTGTGGTTATAATAGGGTGTGATATATATAAAATATGGTGACTTTGGCCTGGCTAATAATAGCAAAGTAACCACCATATTGCACATCCCAGCACAGACTATAAAGCAAAAAATAAAGGTTTTACCAGTGGTTTGTACCCACTGCGTTATAGACAACCTTGATGTTAGCAGGCAATAGCTGGGCTCTGACTGTGTGTATGGAGGATCATGACCAGCCTGATGCAGCTTTAGATCATCTAACATCTGCACCTACTTCGATTTCACAGAAACACTTTCCATTGCTCTCTGACAATCAGTGTTCTCAGGAAACCTCTGCTAAGTTTCTATGCTCAAGTCAGAATAGAACTAGAAAGGAAAAAACTTTTTCTGCTCTCCTTTATTCACTTTAGAAAGTGAAAGTATTTGGATTCTTTCCTCATCTTGCTCTGTCCCTTCTCATCACTTGACTTAGTTACAACACAGATACAAGTTGGAGGAGCTGCCATCTCAAAGCCCCATGCCTTTCTGTCCATCACATATTAGCTTTTTGTTGCTTCTGGAAATGAAGATGAACACACACATAAAAAAAAACATTCTGTAGAGGCTGAACCACTCATAAATCTCATTAGTAATCCTCAAACAGCTAAATCTGAGCTATTAGTGTCCTTGACACTGCCTGCAGTAGTACAGATATTCTGTTTGGACACCATATACTCATGCCTTTCTCTCCATTGGAATGGAAGAAGATAAAATCAGAAATTCCATATGCAAAGCAATTTTACCTTACTTCATCCTTTTTAGACTTTGTATAATATGACAGTTTTGGGTTTTTTTTTTAACAGAAAGAAGCTACTCTCCAAGCCTTTAGCAGTAAGAGGATCAGATTATATTTTTAAAAATTTTCTCTGCAATATTAGTGAAGTAGCCAAGATGAGTGATGTGTTAATAGCTATAATACCTTATTACATTTATGATCACAATCAGCTCACATATAAGATGTTGATTATTTAAATTAGGTGCAAATTTTAGTTCATAAACACAATATTAGCAATATGATGAAAGCAGCAAGGTGATAAAAGACAGGAAGCAGATCTGAGATCCACTGGGAGGTTTCTCTTGACCTGGAGCATTATTTTTGACAGAGTTACAGGACAGATGCAAAGCTGAAGTAGCAGGTACAGGCTTTCCCTTGTGTTGTCTCCTTCTACAATATTTTACCTGGTCAATTGTCTGCCCTTTGTTTTGTTTATTTTATGGAGATTAAAAGGTGCTGGAGACTTTGTGAGGGAGTTAAGAAATGTATAGGACTATAAATTTCATATGTGTTAAGGAAATGTAAGGTCAATGAGATTTATCAGACATCCTTATGCCAAATGATATTTATAGATAGAACTTTTATATATTTAATTTACTTACAGCGTTAACATTAGTGAAACCTTAGAAATTTCTTCCACTTCTTAAGCTATATGTTTATAGTGAATGCAGTCCTTATGGATAACTAATCGCTATATTTTTTAAATCTGTGCTTTTTTTTTTTTAAATTTAACTAATTATAAATTAGAATACTTCATTCTAACTTTTTATTATGTATACTAAATGTTTTAAAATATGAGAAGCATGGAAAAATTGGTCGTACAGACTCTTGACCATATTTTGAGATTATTTGTTCACCCTAAACCTTACAGGGAATTCAGCAGAGCCACTGAATGTCAGCAGTAGCATGCTCTGCTGAACTTAAAACACCTCTGCTTTCTAGTTCCATGCGAACCAGTGGGTTTGATGCCAAGGAAGTTTAACTGATACTAAATATAGCATCAGTTAGAGGGCATATCGAGTAACATTACAGTGAGCTTCAAATGTTACCGTCATTCATAAGATTTTCTATGTGCCTAGTCTATTATGACTTGCACATTCTGGCAGAGTTGCTGTTATTATTCATGACAAGAAATCCCAACATCAGCAATTTCTTGACAACGACCCAGTTTTAGTAAAAAGAGCATACTAGAATTTGTCTTAATGTCTATACTGCCTAACCCCTTTATTATTGCAACATTTCACGCAGTGCTGCCTTAGTTTTCCCCCTGCCTCTTGCTCCCTGTGTGTATTGTATTTCTTATAGGACATAAAGGCTTTAATAGTGAGTGAATGACAGAAGTGAAAGTTGGTTCATCCAAACACTCATTTTGTCTTAATGGTTTGACCAATTTAGAAATGCAGTTAAATATGCCTCCACAGTATGCAGTGGAAGACCTACTGTCCATTTCAAATTTTTCTTTTGGAAAGATGATGTTCAGTTTACCCTCCTGGTTCCTCGCTGTAATGTGGAAATAAGCTGCCACAGATGGTACACATGACACTGTAAGTAATCTTTTTAGAAACACAAAATTATATATTTCTTTAATAGGAATTCATTTCTAGATGATAGTTTCTGATCTCTAAGCAGAAGAGCCTGTAAGATTTTAATGAGGCTTTTCATTCCAGACTTCAAATGAAACATATCTACCAGTTTTGTTCATATGCTTTATGGATTTATAGTTTAAAAAAAATAAATTATATATTTCAAAGTTTTCTAAGCATCTAATGATTTTATTTTGTCAGGAAAAAGGCCTAAAATGCTAATCTCACGGCTTGATTGATTAAACAGTTACTTTGATTTTTGTTTCTTAAGCATCTTCAAAGTTAGGAAATTGTACTTAAATGTTTTGTACTTCGTTTTGTTCCATTTGTTGTCGTAAAAGGGGGAAAATGAAATGCCCAGTCAGCAAAATGAATTCTAGAATTTCTTCTCATATTTAGACCATAAGAGGAATCAAATCCCTTGTTTCTTGATCTTGTGCTCAGTGTAATGTTTTTCTGCTGAATATCAGTTACTTAAAGCTATTGATCTTGTCGGTGTACTCAACCACTGTTTGCAGAGAGGTTTTTCTTCAACAGCATTAAAATTTTTAGCTGCCTGATTTATTTTCTTACAAATAGAGTGAAAATTAATAATTAAGGAACCCTATACAGAGTAATTTTTATTTGATTGGAGTTTATAATGCTGTCTTAGTAAATCATGATTCTGTGATTTAAGTAAAATGTGAATTTTCCCATGCAAGCATGCTAAATGTTCTCATTACTTCAGTTGAACTTAAATACGTATATGAACAGGAGGGAGTGAGTGGTGTGACTCAAGGAGAAGCAAAGGGTACTACTTCTTAAAAATATACATAATTAAAGAATCAGAGCACAGCAAAGTCAGCTTTAAGGAAGCTGAGGATGGCAGAGTGGGACCAGAAGAAAATGCAAGATTTACTATAGAGTGTAAGGAAAATCGGTGACAAGAAAAAACCTTAAAAGAGCTGCCTGGAACTCCAGGAGGCTGAGGTCAGAGTGGCATCACAGTGGAGGAAAAGATGTGGAGGGCTGCATAATGTTCTGCCTTTCAGGCAGTTGGTTGGTGATGAATCAAGGATTGATCTTCTGAGAGTGCTGACCCTGAGGATGACTTAGATGGAAGGGACCCCGTATTTCATCTTGGAAAGACTTAACACTGTGGAGCTAAACATATTTAATAGATCACCAGGGCAAAATGTCCCTTTTCTGGGCTGTTTTGTGCCGTCTTGGTCATTCCAAGAGAGGTAGCCCTGCTCTCAAAGGAGCTCCACAGCTGCTGATCGTGTCATTTGGAAAATACCGGAAGGACAGGAACAGCTTCCTTAGCCCCTTGCCATCGGGAGACCATTTTATTTTTCTTGAAGCTGTGTGTGTAAATAACTGCTAAATAAAGCAATGCTTAGTTTCATATTGACTTGGAGCACACTGATCTGCGAAACGGAACATTTGTCTTTCATTTAAAATTGTTTACTATTTCTACACAAGAGAGCTATGTGGGCTGTGAAGGGATTGTTGATGAGGACATAGTGAGGCCTGTGTTACATTTTGAGAATATTGCTGAACTTTTTGACTGTAAACTCTACCCGTCAAGAATATAAACAGGATTGTGCTGCAGCTGCAGATTGCATCTGGCCTGCATAAGCATATTTAGACAAATTGTGCATGATTTGCATATTTTTATTTGAAACCTCTATCACCCATTATACAGCGTTTTCCTGTAATACTGGGCTGTAGCCAGGCAAAGAGAATGAGGAAGCTGTGGAGAGGCAATCAGATATTTAAGGGTCTGGGTCATAGGGATCCCCATCTAGATGATTTCAATAAGCTGGATAAAATTTTGTACAACTGGAAAATTTAGAAAGGGATTCGTAAGGGTTACGTGTCTGTGTGCAAAGTGTGGAATGAAGACTATAACTGAATGCAAGTGTGCATTATTCATTCCTCAGAGATGCTTGCATGCCTTCTTTTTGCTTCCATTCTCGAGTAAGATGCATCTGCAAAAGAGAACTGAGGTGGGAAAATAAGAGGAAGGAAGAACAGCTTGATGCAGTGAGAAGTAGGTTAGAGTCCTGAATTGTTAGTGTGGTGTAAGAAAAGAAAGGATGGAAAGTAGATGTCAATGAAATAAAGATTTTAGATTGTGTTTAGTGGTGTAAAACAGAGTTGGAAGGGAAAGAAATAAATACTCCAAACCAAGAAGATGAAAACACTGTTTCTTGATGTCCACTGTCTCGGGGGGGTAAAGGAAGGAGACAATACAGTAAACTGAGGCCAGGTGGATTCTACCTTTAAAGGCCAGGCAAAGTTATCTTTGTATATGGGGAAGGTGTTCCTGGGAAGAGGGGGTATGAAAGTGTATTGTGAGTCAAAGACAGAAGGGAGGGATACATGAGTGTTTTGGTAAAATGCTAAAGCCAAGCAGTTGTTACTTCACAACTGTTAATTCACAGCACTGTTAGGGAATTAAGAAGACGGGATTTCTAAAGTCCTGCTGCACCCATCAACTTAGAGAAAGTCAACTGCTGTGCAGCTAACATCTGTCTTGCATAAATAAATCAAGACAAACCTTGCAGTATTTTGCTTATGCATTTCTCATCAGAAGTTATGTTTCAGTACTGTTTGGATGACTCTGCCTAAGTTGCTTCTTATGGCACCCATGTAAATGACTACAGAAAAAAATCCTGTCTTTAATAGCTTGAATAAAACTGTTACACCATTACTGTTATTCTGTCTTTCAAGTAGTTTTTATTCAGGCTACTGCAGTATTTATGCTCCAATTTACAAGGGATAGAATTAGCTTTTCTGTTTACTGATTCTTTTGCCTTTCTCCAGCTGGAGAATTGAACCTCTTAGCATGGTGCATCAAAAATGCATCCAGTATTAACATCTGCCTAGTCTTATCTTTCCAGCCCTGTGATAGAACCTTGAGTTGCACAGAGCCTTGTAGTGAAACTGCCCCCACCTTTCCCTTTGTAGTGAATGTAACAAAAAACATCAAACAGCTCCCAGTCTTTAAAGCTAAGTGTATTAGAGCACAAACTAATAAGCTAGAATAAGGTAGCTGTTAAGAGATAGGAAAGTCACATCTACTGAGACAGATGAAACAAAAGTATCTAAAAGAAAATCTTCTCTTTGGTTACTGTGCGATTTTGTGTTGGTCCTTTCCTGCATCCTTCCTTATGGGTCCCATGGCTTTCAGTGTCTTCTCAGTTGAATGAGCTCTAAAGTATCCCTCAGGGTTCTTAGGACGCTTTCCTTTCCTCTGTCATCTTCGGGCTGAGAAGAAACCTGTTCTCTGCTGATAGCACAGCCCCACTCCCCTCCAAGGCTTGCAGTTTGTGCTCTTCTGGTTGGCTCCGGTCTTGGTTGTCTCTGTTTGCCCTGCCCTGTCCCCTGAAGTTTCAGCTCAGGTCCTCTGGGGAATCAAGCAGTCTGCTTTGTGCCTCCGGAGTGAAAGCACAGTTCTGGAGCCAGCACCCTGCAGGAGGACTTCTTCCACTCTGCCCAGCTCGCCTTGCATTTTAGAGCAGTGTAGTACATAGTGCATGCACAGTAAGCTTTACAGCAGCACACAAACACTGCTGCCATCTGTTACATACACCCTCATACAAGATAAGGCTGTATATATATATTAATTTTATATCATATAGTTATAGAATATAGACACTGATGAAGTTAAGGCTTTTGATTGTGTTTAATATTAAGTTGGGCATTTTAGAGAAGTTTGGAACTGATCAGCAGGGTGCTCAAGGCATAGAGAAAGATCAAATATCTAAAATCCTGGGACAGGTCAGATTATGTGTCCATAACATACACAGGAGTACAACACATGGGAGATACTCATCTATGGGAAAAGAGGGAAGGGCAGGAAATAAAACAGAATTGGTTAATGTGCAAATGGAAATCTGGGAAAAAACAAAAAGAATAAGAGGAGGAATAAGTGCAATAAAGACCCGAGTCCAAGGAAATATTTCACAACAAGATTTGAGAAAGGGATTATTCTAGCTAGTGAGTTTTCCTAAGGTTATGTAAAAAATCACCTAGAAGGCAGAGAAAGATTCCTTTCTGAGTGGTGAGATTAAGAGAAGTAATTTAGGTAAGAATTTGGTATTTTCTAGTTTGAGGAAAAGGTGGTGTCCAGATAAAATTAACAAAACAAATTTTAAAAAAAATCAGCTGTGTCTCTTCAAAGTAGAAGGTTTGAAGAAAGCCATAGTCTGAGAAGATAACTATAGGGAAGTGTAAAGGGATTTAAGATGCCACCTATAACTATTTTAACAGATCATATGTATCTTGAAGGTTATTGGCATCTCAGTAGAGCCATGTGTAAGATTATTTGAGATGTTAACTGCAATTTAAACAACCAGCAGATAGATTACACTACATTTATTTATAGCACATAGAGCTTTTGAGACTCTAGTGACACTGGCAACTTTCCAGCTGAGCTCACCCTCAAGAGGAGATTTTAACTGTTCTGATACTCTTTTTCCAAATGTGAAATAAACAAAAAAACCTTGTGTCTTTCCTTGAGGCAGCCTGTATTCTGCCTGCAGGAGCAAAAGCCTGAGAGAATACCTTTTCCTTGCTGTCCCTCAGGAGGGACTCTATACCACTTATCTTACTAATAACTTATGACATGTACAAATGTGTATCACTTTAAGCCCGTGTTGATGCTACAGCCTCTCAGGCAGTTAATTCCAATACAAAAATACCTGCCTGAATTCCATTGTGGATGCTGCTGGTTCTTCATTTTCCTGTTGGAAAAACTTCACACGTTACTCCATACAGTAGAAATGCACTCCATAGGAAGCAGCAACCATAGAATATACCTTAATGCTAGCATTTGAAGTGGGCTAAGTCTGTACCCCTTAGGCTCTTCCATATAACTGCTAAATCTCAACTAGTAATGCAAATTTACATTTATAACTGTATTACTTTAATGGATATTATGAGTTTCTCAAACTCATCAAGCAATGGGAGGGAAAACCACCTTTTGCAGTGGGAATTTAACATTCACGGATTCCATATGTGGAATAGCAACATCTCCTTTTCTTTTCCTTATGCTGTTGTTGAGAGAAAAGAATAGAGACCCCCACAACAAACCTATTCATGTGCTTGTTTTCTCATAGGCCCCAACTGGAGGCTGTGCCTTGCTGAGCTTCCTCCTTGCCCAGGGCAGGCATCTTGCATGGAAGGCAACAAGCACTGAACCCTTTGATTTGTGCAGCCTCTCAGCTGAGATCAGCTCCAGCCATAGCACTCCTCCTGTTTTCCAGTATGAAATCAGACAGATTAGTTTAAACCTTCAAAATTACCTATTTGCTTTGCAACAGGCAGCAGAGAAGGGGAACGCTCGTTTAGTCAGGCACTGATCTCAGTGGGGGAACAGCAGTTTGTTATTCCCCCTGAATGCAAAAGTGCATTTAATCCACCTTGAGAGGTGTGAAGTTCTGCAGCACCACAGTCCCTTTAGACAGCCAGAAATGTGGGCTGCTACTGAAAGCAACAGTCCTGCCCCTTTCTTTGTGCTGGAAGTGCTCTGTTCACTGCTGTAGGATTGAGTAGCATTAGCAAACTGGAATTAATTTTCAAGATGAAAATTAATCTTTTATTAAATCTGTCTGAAAACAAACCAGGAGAAGAAGGTTTTTGATCCTCGTGGCTGTAGGAGTACTGGTGCTGGCACAAGGGAGTGGGATGAAGGGTGCCTTGCAATAGCTTGTGCTTGCCTTCCTGGGACAGGGTGTTCTCCAAGAGCTGTGGGCATTTTCAGAAGTCGGGAGGAGCAGCCTCAAAAACCGTGTGCCCTGGCCTTATCAGGTCAATTGAAGTAGCTGCTGTCTCAGTCAGGTTATTCTCTGAAAGGGCAATGTGAGCCTGAGTATTGTGTGTGAAAGGAACAATTTACCGTTTAAGGTACCATCATTGTGAAGTGGTTCTCCCCTCTTCTGTTGTTTTATTAGCAACATTCATCACTATATTCTCTGCATAGATAAAGTAATTTAATGTATCCTTTGAAAAGCGGAATAGAATAGGATATTACTTTAATAAACAATAAAACCCCGCTCATGATTTTAAAAATAAGAATGCTCTGTTTTCTTGAGCTAATATTCAGCCATAGAATAGGTAATAATAATACACATGCTTAATAATATAATCCTTCATGCAGCAGGTTAAAGTAAACCAAAATCCTGTTGTTATTTCTTTGAGTTGTCTAATTTCCCTTCTGAACTGTGTATCAAAAAAAAGATCTGCAGAGATGTTGAAGGTAGTAAAAATAATATACATGATCAGTGTTTTAATTTCAGGGAGCAAGAGTATATTTCCATTGCACTGCTAAAACCTTGTAGACACTTCTTGTACTTTTAAAAACAAAATACCAAGATGTGGATACAGGAGAGAAACAACTGTGTATATTAATTAGCAGTCATAAGAAAGGATCACTAATAATAAAAAGATAATTAACATTTTAACTGAAGATACTTGATGGGTAAAATTTGTTCATGATGTTATGATGTTTTCTATGGGTGGTTTGGGGGTTTTGTTTTTGGGGGTTTTTTTCTGATATGTCCAATCTCAGGAATGAATTTTTTCTAATTATAAAGTAGACCAGTGGAAACCAAAGTGAACCTAAACATATGAAATTGTTTGCTATGAATTCTGAATTCTGCATGGATACACACACAAAAGAAGAAAAGCACCTTGCCTAATCTGTAGGTCCAGCTGATAAAATTTATTCTCTTGTGAGACAGTGAAGCAGAAATTTAACCTCAGTTTTCCGAGCTGTGTTGTCAGACCTTAATTTCCAATTGAAGTTTAGTAGCCTGGGAAACAGAATGGCTTGTATGGTTCATAAAAATAAGGATCTGAAAGATCAGGGCCCAATCATTCTGCTCTGTATCTGTTACATTGGGATTGGTTGCTGGAAGGATCTTCTCTGTCTTTGTTTTGCCAAATCAGCTATCCCATTTCACCTTTATAACCTTCCTTATTAATTTAATTTATTTCTGTCTTTGTGATGTTTGTCAGATGCCATTCTGTAAGGAATACATGAAAACTGTTCAGAAAAGGCAAGGTAAAGCAAGGACTTGTCCATCAAGATCTGCAGATTGGTGGAGATGTAAATAACAATGTATACAAATTTTGCTTTTGGCAATCATATCCCATTTTGAAAAATACCCTCTGTTGGTCCTATTTTTGTGCATGTCAATAAATCTTGAATCAAACTAGGAGCAGAAATATTGAACAGAACTGATTTGGAAGTTCACATGAGGATGTAACAGAAGGAGGGTCGGCCTCACACTTAGTAGTAACAGTCATGTAAATAAGTATGAATCATTGAGTAACATTGGAAGTAATAAGATTTGTTGTCACCAAACTTAAAAAAAAAATCCTAAGACCTGGATTTAGTAAAATGGTTAAAACATTTGTTTTGTATTGTAAAAAGATTCGGTTTATGGTAGCAAGTTAATATGGTATTGTTAAAAGTTTTTACAAGGATCAAAGCTTTAGCCTTTGGCATTGCAAAAGTGTATCAAAGGCTTTCAAGAGAAATTAGAAAAGATCAGCAAACATTTTTATGGCACTGACAACGATGGTGGTACTGTCTGGTATTGTGAAATGCATTTCAAATTTTGTAAATTTTTTAGTATGATATGCATTGGGTTTAATTATTTTTTTGCTTCAGGTTTTGTTCGTGTCTTTTAACTTTAAACAAAATAATTTATACACATTAAAACTTAAAACTGTGAGAAGGCTGCCTATATCATATTAAGCTATTTGGTTCTGATTATTTTCTCAAAATTTATCCTTTCAAGTTATTATAGCCTTTTTCTTTTCTCAGTTAGCATGTCTACTCTGAATAGAGTGACACTCAACTATTTTAGATAAAATGTTGGTAATTTTTCCCCACTCACCTACACAGCAGAGTAGAAGCTAGTGTTATGTCAAACACATGGAGTTCATATTTTTAAGTTCTATTGTTTGCTGTATGAAGAAGCTCATGTCTCGTTAAATTTGTGAATCTGAGAAACTGAGAAAAAGTGGAAACAAATTTTCCACTGAAAATTTGTGAATCTGAATGCAGGCACCTACATCCCTTACTTGGAGATACTGGCAAAATTTAGTATGCCGTTCACATATTTTAGAACCACAGAATGGTTTGGATTGGAGGGGACCTCAAAGATCGTAGAATTGTATAATTTTAAGAGGCCTTTAAGATCATCAGGTTCAACTGTCAATCCAGCACCACCATGATGGTTTACAACCCTTTCCAGTGCCTCTCCACCCTTGCAGTATTACTCTGTATTCATCATTTATAATCCTGATCGCATTAATTGTCAAGCTTCATCTAAATGTGATATATTTCATTGACTTGGGGATTATCTTATTAATCAGATATGATTTTATAAAACTACCTGTTGTATAATTTCAAAAGATATTTGATTTTACTGTTTTGTTTTTTGGGTACTGACTGTGTCTGTTTCAAAGTAGAAAGATAAGTTGTAGACCAAAAATTTGGAACATGAAGGAAGGAAAATAACATTCCTTTTCAGATATTCTCTATTTACAACAAAAATTAGGAACTAAGTCCTGATTACATTGAAGTCAATGTGAACTCATGTATTTATATAATATTTATAAATTCCTTTCAGCAGTCAGTCTGCCATAAAAATGAGATCAACTCTGTCAAAATGTCATTATTATTTCCATGGAAAGAATTCTTTCTAGAAGTTTTGTTTTCAAGACAACTTTGTGATCAGTGAAGCTAGAGATTTTGAAAGCCTCTTTTTACTTTCATTAAAAGGGAACCCCAAAGTGCGGATTTTTTATTTTCTCATATTCCCATAATATGTTCAACCATGAGCAGAATCGAGATGAACAAAAGCGTAGCTATGCTACAGGCTGAAATTAGTGTAACCAGTTAGCTGAAAAATCATCACAGGAGGTAGCTGTGAGGATTTTCCCTTTTTCCTTTCTTCTATCTTTGTAATGGAAGTCTCTTATCTTTTAAACATGGTTCCAAGGTATAGCATGCTGACTGCATAAAATCCGAAGTCTTAGCAATGCCTTTAGTTTGCTCAGTAAATTTTTATAATTGATTCTGTGAAAATATATGCTAGAAAAACCCAGCCAACTAAACAAGTCCAAGCAACAAACTGATTCTCATCAGCCAGTGGTCCAGAGGAAGCAGTGAGGAGGCTTTTAGGCACCTTTCTGGAAACACTCAGAGTTCTACAAAAAGATTTGTTACGATTGAAGGCAATCAGACCTTTCTCCATACCTGTGCTTCATACCCTTTAGTGATGGGTGATGTCTATTCAGATATCCATGAGAAAATAAATGGAAAATATATTCATTTCCACATTATTGAATAATACATTAAAACTGGTGATTCTGCCTTACCCAACAGCATATCAGCTGAATCCTTTAATGGGACCTTTGCTGATAATATAATAAATTAGTAATTCACTTTACCCCTTCCTTGTACACCTTGAAAAATTAGGTTGCATTTCTGAGGGAATGTGAAAGCAAGATTCTGAAGAAAAAAAAAAGAGTGAGAGAACAGGATGTTTTGAAATTAAAATAAGTATGTGAAAATAGATTGTTGTTTTTAATTAGTCTTCTAACCTTAATTATATAGGGGCCTTGAATTTTCAGAAGTTCAAAGTAGTTTTGTTCACTTTAGCTGCATTTACAAACAGCAGAAATAAAATAAATTATAATGCTAGAAATGTGAGTTTTGCTGTTCTCCTTTGTTGTTGGTAACTGGTAAGCACATGGCAGCAGTGTGACCAGACAAAGGCCACCAGCATGCTGGGCTGTGCCAACGCGATCAGAGGCAGTAGGAAATTTGAACTGATCCCCTATATTTGTCACTGGTTGGACCATATCTCACATACGGTGAGTTTGGGGATGTGTAGTGTAAGAATGTTGGCAGCCAACAGCGTTCCGGGGCCGCCAAGGTGGTGGGGAAGGTGTGGAGACCTCAGTCTGTGAGGAGAGGCTGGGGACTGGGGTTTGCACAGTCTGGAGGAGGGACAGCTGTGGGAAACCCAAACAGCCGCCTGCCCTTCCTCACAGGAAGATGGAGGCAGGCAGGAGAACAGGACCATGGTCGTGAAATGTGAAGAATGGGTATGACTGGATATAAGGAAAAAAATATCCCCACAAGAATAATTACGGCCTGTATCAGAGTGCTCAGAGAAATTGGGGTATTTGGTGTTTTAAGGGGAGTTTGATATGCAATCTAACTAGAAAATTAGCTCATAGGTCACTCCATTTGAGGTGGCATATGAATATGAAGGAATATAACTTATGAGGTGTATTTGCCTGCAATCAGAAATGGAAAACCAAACCTTTGCAGACCAGGTTGCTCTTTCTGTAGACTCTCATTTTCTTTAGTAAGTGGAGGGAGAGAGGATGTGCTGAAAGAATAGTCTTCAGTTCTAACAACTAAGTAATTTATAGTGAAGTTGATACCGTGGTGTCTTTGTATTAAAATAAGGACTTAATAATCCTCTTTGATTATGAATCCATATTTTGTAGGGAGATACTATGATTATTATTATTTTTAATCTCAATGTCTGAATTAATTTGGAGTTACTCAGTTATGTTCTGTATTTCTAAATTCCAAGTGATATTTCAAGGTGAGTAGTTAAGAAATAAATGTGTATTTTTTTTCTCCCAATAACATTTTTGATAAAAAATGACTGACTGGCATGATACACAGCATATGAAATTTCCTTTTTTCCTGCTAAAGTGGGAAAAGTAGTAAAGCCCACCTATGCCCTCATGTTAAAGCTGTACATTCAGTTCAGGCTTCAGTTAATTTCTGTGAAGCTTACCTGCCGGTCCAGGGCACAGAGCAAGAGCTTTCCTCGGGTGAAGAGTGACATGGTGCCATTCGTTGAGGAACTAAAAGAAAGGGTAGGCATTTTTACTTCATTTCTCATATTCTTAGCATACCTACCCAAGCCAGAGTTTCAGTGATGTAAACTAGATTTCACAGAAGAAAAGCAAATCAAGTTTGAAACTGTAATTCTATTGCCTTATGCAGTTTTTTTTGCAATACCTTATATTTCATGGAAGAACCACAGTAATCTTCAATTCGAACTAAAAAAATTAGCTTTGTCACCAAGTGTCACACCTCATGGAACCCTGAATCTATTCCTTCTTCAGTATTGTTTTCTTGTAAGATTCATCTTTGTTTCCTGTTTCTTTTAGTGTGGGTCAATTATCATTCAGCTTTGCCGTCTGGTCCAACTGTAAGAAATAAAATTTTTGTAATATCTGTTATATCTGTATTATGTAATATTCTGAAGCACTCTAGAGTTAAGAAAGGAAAAAAAAATTAACAGTTCCCCAAAACCTGGATCCTTAGACAACTGTGCTGTAGTTCCACATTTGTTTTTCCTTTCTGATACATTATTTTCTTAGTTTTGAAACATCATTTTGTAGCAGGTTGCTTTTTATTTTATTTATGAATTAGCATTCTTACAATAAATTTTATAGCTAACAATGGATTAATTATAATGTAGAGGCAATGTTTTTTTTTGTTTAGCCTACATTTAATCAAAGCAGAACTGCATGTCAGAGGTCAAAGATGTGGTAAAACTTATTTGAGATGCATACCCAGAATTCAGAAACACCCACATTGGCAGATCATAGTAAAAATATTGAAACATTAATTTGAATTAAGGTACCTCTGATGTGTATTTAAGATAATTGAGAGCAAATGAATTTTTAGAATTTGCCAGTCAACTTATGACAAAGATAACTTTACATAGTTGATCTTTAATGGTTATCTGAGGAAAGGTCTTCTATCTTACCCGTTTTTTTTCTAGTATTTTTATTTGTCATGAAAAATACTTGCATTTCAGTAAATTCAGACAAGTCTATGCGTGTTTACTTTTGTAAAGCTGCTTACTTTGCTCCACATTAGTAGCTGGCCATAAACTGGTCCAGCATGACTAATGACTGAGTTAATAGTGAAAGATAATCAGCAGCATACCTGGTTTGTTATAGGTTAATATTGGCATTAGCAACAACATTATAAATATCATAATGCCTTCTTGCCAATGATTTGATGGGAGGTACAGAGAATCAGACTCAATTATTTCAATGTAAATCTAGGGCTTTGGAGTCTACACAGTTTATATTTTCAGAATGTCTTGTTGGGTAAGGACATTCTTTGAAATCGTTTGTTCAGAACCATTCGGGCAAAAAATTGGAACAATATATTCCTTTGTTCTTCAGCTATAATTGCAGATAATGATGCCACACTGCTTTAGACAATATTGACTAGAATTGAAATGTGACAAAACCATATATTTTAAGTTCCAAATTATCACAACACTGACATACATCCAAAATATTCATCCTGTATCACTTAAATACTTCTATCTTCCTTCTAAGTGTTTGTACAGGAATAATACATCTCTCTTGAAAAACATGTATGTATATATCCCATATGTTCAGCATTTGCATTGACTTTTGACTGACCTTGTAGGTTAGTTTTGTTCCTGTACAAAGGTTTGACTTTGAAAAGTAGGTCGTAATCATAATGTTTTATCTCCACTAGAGGGACCTTGGAAAGAATCTTGAGTGTCAGTCTAATTAAATACTCTGCATAGGGTGGTCCATTAAACGTTCTCATTCTCTTCCAATTAGTGCCAAAAATGACAGTACCTACTCAGATGGCTTTAAAAGTTTGTTTTGCAAACATAACATATGCACAACAGGAGCAAGGAAGACATCTTTACAAGTGCAAAATATTCAGATCTTCCAAGTGATAGAAAATGAGTCTCCCTGAACCTCAAGAGTAGACCTGTTCACTTGGATAAATTCTTGTTTCTGAATACTAGGGCATTTCAAGATACTAAAAATTAATCCACTACTATAAACAAAACCTTTAAAAATACTAGACCTATCTTGTAGGAAGTTAAATGTCTATTTAGAATGTATTTATGCATATAAATATGTTCTATTTTAGGAGAATGTTGAGCACATTCTAAAAACAGTATTCACAGACATAATGAAATGGAATGTGTATGCCACTAACTCCAGAAGGTATGCTAGAAACCTATGTGCTTCAGGCAAGTTTTAAAAATCTAGAAATGACAGAGGGAATACACAGTTGCAGATTTATCTCATTGCTGTGCTGTTGATGCATTCAGTTACAGTATTAGTCTAGATTTTTTATGCATGAAAATGTGTTACGTGCATGAACATCTCACACACATAGTCACGTCTTCAAACATCCCTCTCTCTCTTACGTGTTTTCATTTGTATTTTTGGTTTGGTTTGGGTTTTTTTCAAAACCGTTGACTCTTTTCTGATAGAGAGTAGATTATTAAAAATAGTCTTTGTGGTTTGTTTTAATGGCACTTTGTACTGTAGTGACTGCTTTAAAATGCTTATGGATTTTTATATCCAATCAACATCTTTATGCAAGGAGAATTTCTGAATTTTTTTTTTGCTTGGTTTTGATATGCAAACCACAGTTCTTTTCTGAAGAATCCACTTTTCAAGTCCTGATACAGAAAACACAGCAACTTTAGGAAACACTCTTTAGCAGTATTGTTTATATCCTGTTTATCTTTGCAGTGCTTGTTCTGAGTTGATCCAGGAGCCTTTTGGTGCTTCCCTTTTAGGATTTAAAAGGGAGTTCACAGACAGAAATCACCATTCTGTCTGTGAGCAGCTTGACTTACCTGATGTGATTTACAACTGTAAATCCTTAGCAGAACAAATGTCAGTGACTGACACTGCTAGTTCTGACTGAAGAAATGTGGCTACCAAATGAATCATTATACTGCAACCATTACCTCTTAAAATTTGTTTTCAAAATTCCTTAGCTAAAAGGAACAGCAATAAATCAGTTCAAATGCAGCTGTACTTGCAGTTATCTTGGTACAGCTAAAATTCAGTTTTGGTATAAAACCATAGCACTAGGGCATGTCAAATACAGCTAAGGAAAGGCTGAGAGAATTGGGATTGTTCAGCCTAGGAAAGAGAAGGCTTTGGGGTGACCTGATTGTGGCCTTCCAGTGTCCAAATGGAGCCTGTAAGAAAGATGGAGAGGGGCTGTTTACAGCAGTGTGTAGTGACAGGACAAGGGAGAATGGCTTCAAACTGAGAATAGGTTTAGATTAGATGTAAGGAAGAAATTCTTTACTGTTCAAATGATGAGGCACTGAAACAGATTGCCCAGAGAAGCTGTGGATTTTCCATCTCTGGAAATGTTCAAGGCCAGGTTAGATGTGGCTCTGAGAAACCTGATCTAGTGAAAATTGTTGGAACTAGATGATCTTCCAACCCAAGCCTTTCTATGATTCTTTAATTTCATTTTACATTACTGAAATGTTTGGTCTGTACTCAACTTCCTAATCTTAAAGGATGAGTTTGTGTGACAGAACAGTAATGCACAAACTGTATTGCAAAAGCTTTTGTACTTCTCTGTTCAAAAAGTACATTAAGCTTTTCCAAAAGTGCCTAATATTATAACAAACTGTTTCTCTCACCAAAGAGGGACCATCATGGCCACAAACCCATGGAATGTGGCAGACATGCATGCAACCAAATAACCCAACCACTTCAAAAAGCAACCTCAATTGAAAGTCTTTCTTGTTCCTTTTCGTGACCAAAAAATGGGGACCCACGTCTGTGTGTTTAAAAGTGCGTAGCCCTAACCTCACATCAACTGCTGGCTGCAAACACAAGACAAAAAATTTTCCTCGTTTGTGAGAATTTGAGACTTAAAATTTTTGCTTTTGCTGAATAAGGGTGAAAAACCTCTTTTGTTTTGAAATGTAGAGTAATTATAGTTCACTTCAAATGATTGTATATTTTCACTAATTAAAATAATATGCATTTTAACTTACTTGAAAAAGCATGCTCGGAATGAGCAAAGGCGTATTTATTAATTAAAAAAAAAAGGTGAAACAGAACGTCATTTCAACATAAGGAAGAGACTTTAATCTGGTAAAATCTATCATTCATTGCAACAAACCCTCAGAGACATGGTGGAGTCCCCATTGCTGGAGGTTTTCAACCTGGGGTAGGACAATCCGGTGTAATTTGATAATCTTACCAAGGCTCCCTTTCCCATGAAAGGGTGGACGAGACGATTTTTTGAAGTCCTTTCTAACTTGTGCTGTTCTATGATTCTGTGACACAGGATACTTTTAAAGGAAAATGACAGGCTATTCCAGCAAGAAATTAATTGAAATTATTCCTTAACCATGGGAAATACCCAGGTTTTTTTTTAATTTACTGTTCTGATAATTCCCCCCCCCCCAAGAAGTCCAGCCAGCTGGTTTAAGTTTTAAATCTTGCTCTAGAATTTGTTGTGTACTCTAAAACAAATCAGTTTACTTCCTTGTTCCCACTTTTCCTCATGATTAAAACAGAAATAGTATTTGGTGCCTTTCCTGGAATTCTTCATAATCTTGAGAGTACTCAACAAACGCCAGCACTTGACAGAAAAATGGATGATAACACAGGGAGATGGTAGTATTTTCTTTTTCACCTTAAAAAGAGAACTTGTTCTTTTCTTTAATGTCTTCATGTCTTTCATTGTAAATGTGCCTCGTACTTCAAAGGCAAGGTTAATCATGATTCAGACTTTGAACAGTAAAGGGAAAATTTTTGGAGACCGTGTTTTGTAATGCCTTTTTGAAAGGTAGAAGCAGCAACAAAACAGGCCTACAAGACATGAGAGTGTTCAGCTTCTTTTGCATAAGTACATAACAAAAAACAGAAGAGGATTTTAATGTGATTTAGGTCAGTGATTTTTGTAATGGAAGGAGCCTTATCCTGCCAATGAATACAGGAGTATATAAGGAATTTCTATGCAGCTATCTGTGGAGAAAGGGACTAGAATGAGGATTTAGTGCTTTGCAACATGAAGGTGGGCTTTATACAGGAAAAAATCCACAAATTCTTAATTAAGAAAAGGACATTATAATTGATAGCTGGAAATAATATGTGAATATTTATTATTTTCTTATATTGTTACCCATGATTTTAAATTCTACCGTCAGTGGTTACTGTATTTCTGTTTGGGAATTGGTGCAGTTGTTAGTGAGCCTCACAAATCCTAAACCACCATGGCCCAGATTAGGGGATTGACTGAGAAATGGAACCCATTCTGGTGATCGTTACTTGGCTTATTTTGTGTGGAAACCAGGATATCAGAAGGAAGATATGGGCTGAGGTTTCATAGCAGCATTATGTTTCATCGCAGCAGAGACAAAGAGTTAGACCTGAGGATAAGGAAATGTTTCATGTCCCAGGCTAATGATGTAGACTGAGAGCAGTGCCTGTTGCTTTTTATTGTGGCATAGTTGAACAGTAAAATTATATCTTTGAAAATGCATGTCTAAAAATGTCATCTTTCATGAGTCTGGAGAAGTAAAGTTATGCTTCTTAGAAGATGTAAAGTTGGATTTGTGATCTCTCAAGCTTTTGATAAAATCTGATCCACAAACTTGTGGTTGAGGATACAACTTTAAATTTTTGAAAAATGTCTGTTGAAGTCTTTCTATAGCTACGTGAGAAGTGAGAATCAAATATATAATAGTGAGTCTAGGTTTAGTGGTAAAAGATATTTTTTAGAAAAAAAAAATTGTATTTTCTCTCTGGCTCTGAAGTTGGACTTTTTAGTAAATGGATGTGGTAAAGAAAGGATAGCTCAGCTGTCATGATAAAGTTCACGAATTTTTCCAAGAATTTAGTCTTAATGTCAATTATCCCTACAGCATTTAATGGCACAAAAATCCCTTGAAGTCTCTCATGTCAAAGATGAAAATTGTGAAAAAATCCAAGTAGATTGTAACAAATGATGACTGCATTGGGGCTATTCCAGCCTTTTCTTGTTAAAAAAAAGTGCCAAAATATTAAATTACTGGTGACATAGTGTAGTGCAAGCTATATACAATAAAATAAAATTGGAATTGATTCCCTCTTTCTTTTTCATTAATGGGAAGGCATTGGGTTTGAATTAATAGATATATAAAAGTGGTTTTAAATGGCTAAATGTATTTCAAAAATTCTGCATGCACCCAAGATTTCAGTTAGAGGGAAGGTTTCTTAATCATGAAATTTGTTTAATTGTTTTTGGTGTCTCTTAACTTGCCTAAAACATAAAAAAAAATTATTGGAGCTGGATGGGATCCTGAAAGTTAATCTGATTCCTTTACTCCTTGCAACAGTATCACTGAACTTGAGTCTTTCCTCACAGATTTTTATCTTTCTCTTTGAGCAGATCACAGCTTCTCCAATCAATTCTACAGCTTTGCTACTTCAGAGGTTGAACATTTTTCCCAATACCTAACATGAAACTTTTCTTGCTCAATTTAAAAGTCTGTTAATGTTTTATGCAGATTATTCCCATCCTTTTTCCAATGACCCTTTATATACTCAAACCTTTTTCTTCCTCTCTTCTCTTGTAGGACATGGCTCATGTTTTCTAGGTCTCTGATCTTTTCTTCTTTGCTCCTGCTTCTTCTCTATGGTTACAGCGCTTCATCTTTCTTGATGCACAGTGTTTGAAATTGGGTACAGTATTTCAGCTGAATAAATTGCACAGGTCCATCTATCTTTCAAACCTCTATAAATTCTAGCAGAGCATTTGAGCTCCAGTCTACAGGTTAATCAAAATGAGAAGTTAAACTGAATCTTCATTTCATCTTTCTCCTGCTTATAATTTTCTCCTCTCTGCTTTTTCTTGTCTTTCTGTCTTTTGGTCAGAATGGCGAAGAGTATAGAACTGAGAGTTTTAACATTAGTTGATGCAGAGTTAATTTCAAGATTTTTAAAAATAATGAAGTTGTTATATACTATTCAGCTTGAATAGCATTTTTAGTAAGTACTCACAAGAAACAATGAAGAGAAAAGGTTTTAGTCAAGGCATTGTTTTTTTTTTTCTTCATTAGGTATTTTTAAGCAATATCATAGACTAAGAATCCTCTAAAATCATTGCTGGTCAAGTCTCACTTCTTTCCATCCATCCATTTTCTGCTGCAATTTTTAAAATATCCACTTTGTGCAAAATTCCTGTAGTGAGGCAACCTCTATCCCCTCATCCAAGCATGCACTTTTGTCATCTTCCTATTCTGACAATTTTCATTCTGACATTTTCAGGATTTTCATCTTCCTTTCAGTGTATTCTTTGCCTAATTAATTATGTTGGCAGCCTACAGAAATGTTGACATTGGCCAGCAATTAATAATGTGGCCCTTACAAAGTAGTAACAGTGTGGCTATATTTTCATTTGGCTGCCATGTGGTTTACTACTCCGAAAGATTTGTTGAATAACCCCACTAATTCATTATCCCTGTGGGTTGTTCTCTTCTAAAGCCTCATGGAGCTTTGCCAAGGATTGCCCCATCGATATCACACATTTCTATAAGTTACACACTAAAAGGCAGCGTGCTGGTTTGTGCCATGCTTTCAGGGGGTTGCAGGCACACACTGCAGGCAGGGGAGGAATGGACACTGTGGGTCTCTCTTCTCAGCTTGGGTTGCGACAACTGCACAAATGATGAGGTGCTGGAGTCTCCAAGAAAAATGTACATGCAGCCCCTGTCCTTAATGTGCCCTTCCTTGTGTTCCTGTCCACGCACATTTTCTACATCACTGCTTTCAGTGGGCTCTAAGCATGTATTTGTATTAGTGCCTTTTAAAATATTTCCACCAGGATAACTTTCTTAGGTGCAAATAATGTAGTTTGTGTTTCGGGGTTTTTAAGCCTCTTTATATTGCTTTTCTTCAGAATAAAACAATAATAATAAAAAAAATCT
This sequence comes from Pardalotus punctatus, assembly GCA_013400915.1. Classification (NCBI taxonomy): domain Eukaryota; kingdom Metazoa; phylum Chordata; class Aves; order Passeriformes; family Pardalotidae; genus Pardalotus; species Pardalotus punctatus. Next base: position 561,079 of record VZTX01022999.1, on the reverse strand, counting down.
GTTATTGCTAAGGGAAACAGGTAGCTTTTAGGTGATCAATTCTGGGTATTTTTATATGGATGGCCGTTTCTTTGTATTAAAAAAAAAAATAGAAACCTAGAAAATTTAATATTCTGTTTGCACCTTTTGCTAAGACCACCAGATAAAGGAATGTCTTGCTGCTCACAGGAAAAAAACCCTGACTGCATACACAAACACCAAATCCAGTTGGTGATAAATCATATATTATTAAAAATGTGAGTACAGCCCAGTTTTCCATTACATATGTTTAAACGATGTTTAAATCTTTGAGCAAGGCAGGAAAGCAGTGGCTTTTCATAAAACTGATTGCATCTGCTTATTCATTTAGAATAAACTATTGCTTTACTTCAAAATATACAAGCAGTAGCAATATAAGTTGCATTCAGCTTTATCTCAATGAATATATTATCAACACTATTATTAACTTTTCTCCCTTCAAAGCAAGGAAATGTTTTGTTGAATTCTTTTCCAGTGTACTCAGGGCTGAAAGTGCTTTCTTTTCTATATGCAGCTATGCTTTGTTCTACTTATTTTTTCTCCAGTTTTGTCATTATGACGGAAATTGCAGTTTACTGTGAGTTCTATTTTTGTTGCTCTAGTGATCAAGATTGGGCAGTTCCTTCAAGATGGGCATTCTAACTCCTCCTTTCTGTTTCTAGCCACTTAATGTCAAATATATTTCATCAGTGTGCTCTTGTTACTTGGATAGTCACTAAGGAAAGTATCTAATCAGTACAATTTCAATTTTGATCTTGAAATAAATCAGAAATAGTCCTCCTACATTTTTCAATTTTTGTCAGTCCTAGTGCACTAATTAAAGTTTTCTCAATGCATATACTCTTGGTTTCTGGTGGCATAGCATAATAATCTCTCTTGAACTCCAGGAAAGTGAAATCTACTGCCTCTCTTTTCTCCAAAAGAGCATTATCTGATTACACAAAAAGATACTATATCAGTGTAGTTGCTATAAACTGGCTTTATTAGCCCCATGCTGACTCTTGCATCATTTTCTGCTTGCCCATATCCTTAGTATTCAGATTTTTCTGAAGTCATGTATATTATTAACATCAGAAGATAATGTCTTTTATGAATATGTGTACTATGTGAAATGTAAAGAGATGGTTTTCTGGATACCTTGATATACACACAATGGTATATCCTATATAACACTGACATTTTGTATGGCTGTTATTAAAGAAAGCTCAACAATATATTCTTCCAGGGAACAGTCAGATGTTACCTTTGTTACACTTGTAGCTCAAGACTAAAAAAAGGCAAAGAAGGTGACAGCGCTGGTAGAAACTTGATCTTTATCCATTGTTTGCAAACTGCAAATTATACTTTTGCCTACAGTACAAAAATAAAGAATTCTAATGAGAATCATGAATTATTTACTAACAGGGGCTTTGAAAATCCCCAGTCTACAAAACCTGAATAAATAAATGGTATTGAAAATAAGTTCACTGTTACATCATTATTGCTTTCTGTTACTCCTACATCCTATGCTGAATGTTTTTTCACAGAAGTGTTTTTTATTTTGTTTTATTTTACAAGAGTGCGGTTTTATTGCAAAGGTAAATTGCTGTGTAGATGTGAATGTAAAATGTATGCACCTGCAAATACATACACAACTAAGAAAAGCTAGAAAATAGAAACTAGTCAGTACAATGAAAGATGGCATTTAAAACATTTGGTTTTGTTGTTTGTTGGGGTTTATTTCCAACAGAATAAGTAGAATTCAACTACCAGGCATTTCTTCTCAGTAAGGTTGTTACATTTTAATGCATTCATGTTTAAGAAGTTATTCTCTTCTGAAGGGGAAGGGGAAAATAAAGCCTTCTTACATTCTGAACAGTCTGGGTGACTCAGAATAAGTGCTATTTCTCTATATTCAGTCACCTCTGGAGAGAAAGAAAGTCTGTAGTCTGAGAAAAGCCAAAAGTAGGAACAGGCAATACTTAAGGAAATGCAAAGTGTTACAAGGAGTTGACTTTTGACACCGACATTTTGCCTGAAATGGTGTCAAGTGGAATCGCTGTTGACTTTCTGACTGCCTTGTCAAAGTTTGTCCTTATAGATTTATCAGTAAACCTCCCAAGATCTCGGCATAAGTCATCAGTCAGAAGTTATATCATTAGCTATTCTGTTAAAATATTTTTTCCTTGCAGTAACTTCTGACCTTGTAGTCAACTCAAGCTAGAAATTCAGCATGACACCTCAAACTGCCAGGTTTTTGAGTACTCGTGTAGCTTCCATGATGATGTTTGTCTCAAGGGCACACAAATTGAAGACTGTTCAGAGCGTAACTCCTTAATTTCTTCCATTTCAGACAAAAATGAGTAAGACACAGACCTCAAATTTAGCATTTCAGTATATCAGTCTGTCATTAAAAATGTGACATCTGATAGCACATAGTTCATTGGTGCCACTGAAATTTCCAAGTAAAATGTATAAAAAAGTATGTCATACCACTGCAAGTTATATGATAACTGCAAATGCTTTTAGTTAACAAACTGGCAAGATCTCCATCATATTGTCTTAAAAAGAACAGAGCTGTAGGCAATAAAATATATTGAAAGATTGATTAATTCTAGCTTTTTTCATTAGCAATGAAGAAAGATGTAATTGCATGTTATGGCATGATGTAGTACATGCACACTGAAGGTGATTTTAACACACATAATAAGGCTCTGCATTGTGGTTTATCTTCTTATCCACGGTCAATATGATGTATCTGGAGCAATAGATTTGATAAATGGAATTCTAATATACATTAGCGCGTAGTGCACTACACTGTGGTATAAAAATATTTTTCTCCGTACACTTGCTAAATAACGGTAAGGGATGTCTACTTTTCTGTGTATTTTTAAATTTTTTTATTATATTAAGCTTTCTTTCCAATCTTAATATAATTTTCATATACATGGGAATGGGCACAGTTCTGATCTAATACCTCGACTATGGATTTCATTTATGCAGCACAGTACTATACAGGGATGTATAGTGTGAGGAATGGACCTTGAAAATTTTTCTTCATTGTTGCTTAGTTTGTATTTTGATCCTGTTTCCAATTATCAGTGATTTTACATTAAGAAAACCATCTGATTCTCAGATTTTTTCAACAGACTTTTATTCTTCTTAAAGTCCAATATATATATATATGTAGTTTTTAGGGGGGGAGTCAGAACATGGCTCAACTATAAGGAAATGGCATTTCTTTAACTTTTGTTGTTAAGTGCTTCCTTTGAAAGATCAGTGGTTGAAGTACTGTGTGGTGTTCCTCATTAAAGATTACTGTTGTTAATTTAAAGGATTTTTTAAAAAGCAACCTTTGGCTTAGGTGCCAGGGCTAATTGTCCAAATTCATAAAGAAAATTAATTTTTCTTTGCTAGGAGGACTAGTATTCTCTGTAATATTGTGGAGAAGATATGGTACCCAGTGAGCATGAGGTATCATTCCAGTCCAGCTAGCAGAGAAACACAGATGTGGTTCTGATAACAATATTTATGTGCATATCTGCAAGAATTTTGTTACATGCCCTCACTAAATATGCTTCTGTGTTATTTGTGCCAAATCAAGGTCCCTTTATCTATTGTTTGCTCTTTCTAAGAATGTCACTGGGTCTTCTAGCATGAAGAAATGCAAAGGGGCAGAGGATTAAGTCTCAGCAGACAAAGTCTGACCCAGAAATTGATATGGACCCCCAGTTATTCCTTTCTGTCCTGGAACTGGCTGAGTCACTGTCCCTGGAGGTATTTAACACTAGACAAGGTGCCTGAGGACATGATTTATTGGGGGACTTGGCAGTGCTGGCTTAATGGTTGGAATCAATGATCTAAGAGGTCTTTTCCAATTCAAATCATTCTGTGGTTTTATGATTAATGAGTAAGCATGTTTTCAAATTAAAGATCTGAACCCCTTATATTCTTGGGGGTTTTTATAATACTTTTTTTTTTGTAATAGTTACAGGAGGAGGATGTTGGTCTTCCAATCAAAACCTTCACTATTTGGAACATTAGGATTAAATCAAAATAATGATTATTTAACTGTCATGTTAATTTATTTATCTCCAATTTTAGTGGCTATAAGAGTTAATCATAGTGGGTGAGATTTTACTTCATATGCTCTAACTCAATAATATTTAGGGGGAAATCATACTTACTGAATCTCAAGGGATTACAGGGAAAGGTGAAATGTTCATACTTTCTTAGATTTCTAAGTTGCAAGTTGTCATTTTCATTTATATACTATCCTGCTGTCACTAGGTCCCTTGTGTTTTTATCAGATGTATTTAGGTCAGTGTGCCAATCTAGGAAAATAAGGCTCCTCATACTATTTCAGGTTCAGAACATAATGGAAGAAACTTGCTTGCTGACACATGCATTGAAATTTGCATCTAGTTTGGTGAAAGAGATTAAGCTGTTTACTTAAACATTTTGGCAAGGCTTTTTTCCCAGATTTTTTCCCCCCCCCTCCAGATTGTTGTATTCTACAGCACCATTGACTGTTTATAATTTACCTCTGGAGTTATTAATTTGGAAAGGTGACTTTAGAAAGGAAGATTCCTCTATAAATACTGAAATTATAATTTTAAAGGATTTTTTTTACCTGGCTTTCATTTGTGGCTAATAAAGACATGCTACAGGAATAAAAGAGTGAAACAGAGTAATTGTGTTCTATTGAAGCCTTTGCATTTTATTCCACCAATACAGACTCTTGACTTCTTTGAAGTTCAAGCATGTTTTCAGAACACAGAAATTCTGAAAACAACAGTTCTGAAGCCCATCTTCCCAAAGGACCTGCAATTCAACTGAAACCTCATTTAAAATATCAAATTACATGAACAATCATATACTGGAATTAATTATACTCACATTAACTGACTTAAACCCCCAAAATATTTATGCATGTTTTTTATGACAGATAATGTGGAACTGAGGTCAAATGCATAAGATTCTAAAGCAATAACTGAAAGAACAGGATAAAAGCTAAGTAAAAGTAGTTCAAAGACAACATTTCATTTGAAAAAGGATGCAGCATTGTGTGATGAAACTAATTAATAGCATCACAGTAATAATTTTTCTTTTTGTTTATTTTTTCTGCTGAGTTGTTCCTATCATAAGTATCTGTAACAAAAGCATTTTTCCGGGAGAAAAAATAATAAAAGGTGTAATTGCAAAAATTTAAACCTCTTTTATTTCAGTTATTTTATTTTGTTTGAGATTTAGAAACCCAATACATAATAAAGAAAACTAGCATATTTTGATAGCAAGGGGTGTGCTTTAACTGATAGTTTCAGAAACCTGCCTCAGACAAGCTCAGAAACTATCAGCTATCTCCTCATCTTGTATATAAAAGCCTCTCATACCTCTGCAGTGGTACTTTATTGCGTTACTAAGGATCTAGTAATTTATACTTTATTTAAGGTAATTAGATTTTCATAACCTTGGGCTTTTTCTAATAAAAATTCAAACTGTGGTATTTCAGTAAATGTCTAATGGTTAACTTGAGTAGAGAATCTTACTGCCTTGGAATCTTCCGTGTTGACATTGTTGCTGCCCAAATCCTTCAAGAGATAAATAATTTATTATTCACTGGTCTGGACAAAACACCCCATTCATATAAATCACTTAGTGTCTTAATTGTAGTTGAGATGCCAAGCATCTTCCCTAAAGCCTATGGCACAGAGAAGTAAGGGATGACATGTTATTACTGACAAAGCTCCGAATAGGAATATATTGTCTGAACACACTGCACTTTGTATTGACTTTGTGCGTTATGTAGGGTAACTTTCATAATCCCTTCCTCTGCTCACTGGTAACCTAGAGGAGATTAACTTGTAACCCTGTTAAGAACAGAAGAAAACTGAACCTGAAAACTGAAAATTCTATCTATTTCTTAGCTAGAATTACTACCAAGGGGATCACACTGAGTTATTTACAAGGTTCTTAACTGCACAGCTTTAAAGAAGGATTTTCCATTATGGTGCTTTATGTTTGTTTCTATCTTCTTTTCAATGTGTTAATTTTTATTGGTTCTTTGACAGAGGGCCATAACAATGGCCCTCCAAAGATTTGTCATTCAGAGAAATACCTTGGCAGAATTTCCTACTCTTTTATTTTCACGACTTGGATATTCCACCAAGGATCAGCAGGACTTGATGACTGCATTGCTTTTATAAAACCTACACAAATGGTCTGGAAAAGTAAGGCATCCATGTCATGAAATCAAGGAAAGCCAAGAAATCTGGAATCTGTGTTGTGTGTATCTATAACCAGCATACACACCGATGGTGCAACAAATCCTCTTTCTCAAAAGAAAGTTCGTGTGTCTGCTTGTCTCAGCTAAGCACATGGAAACACATTCAAAGTGTTACACACCTGGAGGAAATGGAGGGCAAATATTTTGGTGTAATAGTAGTGAAGGCACCTTAAAATTCCCATATAAAGGGCTCTTTAGAAAGCTTGGCTGTTTTAACATGAGTTATAAAAAAATTACTCTCCCTGAATCTTTCTCAGTTGACTCTCAAAAGGCTCTTTGGCTCTAGAGGCTTCACTTACTCAACTTTTTAGAAGGCTTTCACCAAAAGGTAACATAATTTCTCCAAAAGCTGGCACTTACTGCCATTTCACATACCTTTGAGTGTCTGAGGCAGCCACACAGGGCTAGTAGATGTATAGAGATTGTAAGTGAGAGAATTTTTCAAGCAGCAGCTGGAGGCTGGCTAGGATTCCTTGGAGACAGAGTCTGAAAACTGGAATTCTGTATCTGGGTTCAGGCACATGAATCTCATGATTTGTGACTGAATCTCATGATTTGTGACTGAAATTAAAAGCAGGGGAAAAAGCTGCTCACCAAAAAAAAAAAAAAAAAAGGCTTGAACAATTTATATTGCTAGTCCAAAATGTTAGACTGCTGTTAATTAGAGCATATAACTTCCTTTAAGATCTTTAAGTAATTTAGAGGCCTGCTTCCCTTATTATTTTTCTGAAAAATGAAGAATTAGACAAACATTGTTAGATGTCTATGTAGTATTTAGCAAAACAATTGCTTGGACAGCCTGGGAAAACGTGGGTACAGCATATATTTAAAATGTGTATTGTGAGATACTTGATTTATATTTTGTATTTTTGTATTGCAAGTTTTGTAGTTGCTGAAAATGTCAAACTGATTTGAGTGATGTGTAGAGAGGTGGAAACAAATGGAGCTGAAGAACTGCCGGTTTGGGAAAGTTAGAGAGTAAGAGAGAAGGTTTCAGCTGGCAGTAAGTGACATAAATGACCTCTAAAGTAGTCTGTTACATGGGGCTAAAGAATGCTCTTTAAGGGCCAGTAGTAGTCAGCTACCGAGGCTGTGAAAATGACACCGTAAGGGCTGTCTCTTTTGCAGGCCTGTGATAATTCTCATTTGGCTCCAGGAGCCACTGTTGCAGGCATTTTGCAAATTCATTGCAGGACTAAAGTTCTGAAACACTTTTATTAAAAGAATGTAATCAGCAGAAGGTCCGCTTAACATGCCCTGCCTTGTTGGGTAATGCAGGTTTCATTGTAGAACTGTGTATTTGCATGCCTGCAGCATGCTTGTGATGGGTTGTGAAATATACTGGAGATTGTAAATACTGTGTGCTGAATAATATAGTAAGAGATTCCATTAGAAAAAAAATCATAGGTTACTTCAAAGATCACAGGAAAACACTCATTGCTAACGCAGTGTACCAGGTATTTTCCATTTGGGAAAATGGGGAGATTTTATGCTGTCATTACTTTAGCTTCAGGTGGAATCCACAACCTGCAAAATGTTATCCGGGTGTTCAGGAACCACGAAATGCTTCCTGCCTGCTGGCAGTCTAGGGGAAGTATCAAACACAAATGCTGTTTTAAGAAAATATGGAGGGGGAAGGTTTTTGGAAGCATTTAAACGATAACAGAAAGGGACCTTTGTGGATGAATTTGTGAGTCATAGAATCATTTAGGTTGGAAGAGACCTTTAAAAATATCAAGTCCAGCTGTTAACCCAGCGCTGCCAAGTCCACCACTAAACCATGTCCCTAAGGGCCACATCCATGTGTCTTTTAAATAGCTCCAGGGATGGTGGCTCAATCCCTGGGCAGCCTGTTCCAGAGCTTGACAACCTCCCTGGTGAAGAAATTTTTCTTAATATCGAGTCTGAAACTCCCCTGGCACAACTTGAGGCAGTTTCTCCTCTCATATAGCTTGTTACTTGAGAGAAGACACCAACTCCCATGTCACTACAACCTCCCTCGAGTAATTATAGAAAGCAAAACAAGCAAAACTGGTATGAGGCAGAAAAGTTTTTTCAAACAGTAACTTTTCAAGAAGCAGCCAATGTCCAACCAGATACAGAAATTTGACAGGGTACATAGAAAAAGATTTAACAATGTAGTTAAGTAGTGACGCATAGAGATATTCTCAGACTTTGGGTGTGATAGCAACAGCCTGAACTTGATGGTTTGTAGGCTGCTAAGAAAAATGACAGTGGGGGCTGCCATACTGAGTGAGGTTTAGTCTTGTATACTGGAGAACAAGAGAAATAAATGGGGGAGGAGAAGGCAAACATTGATTCATTTTAGAGAATACCACAATGTAATGTATTCACACCATTCAAATAGAAAACTGCTGCAAATATTTACAAAAGGCAAATAAAAACTAGAAAGGAAAACACCATGTTTGTTCTGCTAACACTAAAGGTGAGATTTTGTTGTAACACAGGATGCAGCCAAAAGGAACAGTCCTCTGCCATCCTCCTCTCCAGCATCATGTTCCCATGCACTTCTTCCCATCACTTCTGGTTCTTGTACTTGGCTGTTTTAAGTTGTTATAATCCTTTTTTTACCTGTGTAGTTTCAGTTGGTTGAATCAAGTGCAGTGTTGCTGGATTCAACATGAGACGGACAGACAGTAACACCAGGATGGCAGGAAAGAGCGGGACTTTTCCTGGTACTGCAAGCCTGCAGTGTGGTTCACTCTACCTGTACTGTGCAGTTGCATGCCCAAATAATCAAAAAACTCTTTATCCTCTTCTCTCAAATGGATTTGCTTTCTAGATGAGGATCATATGTTTCTGCATGCTTTACACTTCAGGTTTCTGAGATCCTGGGTTCTCCAGCATTCTAAATTATTTTATAGCCAGCTGTTTGGATTTTATTTTTAAGTCCTCCACATTTAAGTCCCTCTCAAGCCATGTTAAATATTTCTTCCTCACTTTCCTAATGCAGCAGGAGCTGCAAGACATACTAAACCTACACATACAAACAATAAAATTTGCATCTGTTCATGACTCTTGATTGGGATAACAGTAATCAAAGACTTTGGCCTGGCAGTGGACTGGGGACATTTGATTTTAAAATTTGCTCTAGGTAGAGCATATCATGTCAAAACTGCCTCAATTTTTAAAAAAATTCAAATTCATTTTATCCTGAAGTACCCTCTGCTGGGGATAGATGTGATGATTGCAAGCGCTCGGACTGTAGAACAAAACATTTCATTTGGAAGTACTGCTGACTGCGTAATTGGATTAGTTCTGTGCAGGAGAATTAAAACAATCGTGCAAACAATGTTTATTATTTAAAAAATAGATATATTAAAGGTTTGTTAATTCTCATAGTTTTTCATATTCAAATGGCCAACCTCACCTCCTGAAGCTATTCTTAAGTACAGTCTGATCACATTGGAATATTTACATGCTCCATATCCATGAATTTAATGTAACAGCACTGCATAAATTGCTACAGAGAGATTACTGCAGTGACTGTTTAAATTAGTGGACTCCAAATCTAATTACTGAGTAAAATGGCTGAATAATATCCATTAACTCTTATGATCAAAAAGGAGCAAAGTTAGAATGCTTTCAAGGTAATTTAACGTTAATGTGTGTGAAATTAAAAAACAAACAAACAAAAGAAAACAAACAAAAAAAACCAACCCAGAACAATCAACAAACCCCCAAAATCCTAAGAAATAAAGTTTTCTACTTCCAAAGAGAGGAAACCATTCTGTATCTCCATTTCAGCTAGACTTCAATTTACAAGGCTGTTATCTATGAGGAATTTGATATATAAGGAAGCTGAAAAACCACCACTGAAAAAAAAAATAAATAGACTTTTCTTTCCTTCTCTCAAAGAACGTTGGGAAGAAACAGTTTTTATGTGACTTCAGAAAAATATAGTGATGATGGAATTATTTGCACTCCACTCTTCACTGTTTGGAGGATCAGACAGAAATGCTTTCAGTAAAACCATTGAAGGTACATGAGATATGCCCATAAAAAGTGGTGAAAGAGGAAAAATATCAGGGCAAATAACTTAATGTCCATGCTTTTACATCCCTTTCTTTTCCTCAAGTGGAAAAAGGTGGCAATATGAAAAGAAACTATTGTAAAAGAGTAAATCACTGTCCTATGCATAATCAAACACAGTAATATCTTCTCATACAATTAAAAATTAGATTAATAGGCCAATTTTATTTTAGATGAAACTCAAATCGACTTCACTTTTCATTAGAGGAAATTATAGCTTCCCAATAATGAAAGTGTACATCAAATAAATATCATAAATGATCAGACATCCTCATATTAAAAAACAAGATGTATTTTAAAAAATAAACATCTGAGGAGCTTAATTTGGACCAGCTTCCAGGCTTCCTAGAATTTAGTTTGCATGTATTTTTATCTTATGTTTTGATTTAGGTTAGAACTACCTTGTAAGGTTGGACAGGCTCAGGTCTGAGTTTAAAACACAGGTTCAAATGTAGTGGTAACATCTGTCTCATAACTCCTGTGAAATACTTGCACCTTTGCAAAGTTATATCACCCTTCTTCCCCTGCCCTCGATGTTGTCTGACATTTACAAACAGAAAGTTAAGTTTGTTACCTTCATGCTTGATCACTGTTTTCCTCATCTTTTTTCTCTTTGTCTTTCTTCCTTCGTTGGTTTTATTGTATTGCCACTTGCCCATGACCAGCATTCCGCCCCTGTTTCCTCTGCCTCCTCCTCCTTCCTATATCTCATGTAAATATTTCTCTTTTAGTTTCCAGTGGAAACTAATGCTTATAAAGTGATGTACCAAAAGTTCAGCCGTATGAGCTTAAAGGAAACCAAGCAAGCTTTCATCAGAAGCATTTGCAGTTGTCAAGGCTATGTCAAAACCAAGCAGCCTCTCTGAAACATTCCTATTACCAAGCATTACAAATTCCAGTGAAAAAAATACTTCATTGCATTTTGCCTGCACATGTCTATATACAGATAGACATGTGGGATCTATGATGACATTTTGCAATGGGAGATAAAATAGAAGATGATAGGAAATATATTTGGTGAGCGGGACAAAGAAAATGAAAACAGAAAATCATTCCACATAGATATATGAATTCTGCTAAGTGGGGATAGAAAAATAGAGTAGTCCTTTCATCACTGAAATAGTCTGAAACAGATAAAAATGAAGTTGTATTCCTTTGTAGTGAATAGAAAAGAATCTACAGAGAATGCTCTAAAAACCAGTTTTTTTAAAAAAAAAAAATATTTCTGCTATGTGTAGATCTAAGCGCATAATTTATCTGGCACTTTTAACAATTGAAAAAAATGTAACTGTTGTCTTGAATGAAATATTAAAGTTAGCTTCTGAATTAGCCTGTGATAAAATATGACTATTTGTAATTAAGACTTAAATGTATTACCTTGACAATCACTGGGCTTGTACATTCTTTTCATGTTCATGACAGTGGAGGCCTCTAATATGAAAAGGCCAGGAAGAAGTTGTAATTAGTAATTTCCCTTTGCTGGGCATTGATTTATGGATCCCTGTCTCTCTTTCTAACGTAGTAAGGATACCAAATAGTAATAAACTGTACTTCAAAACTATGTGCACAAATAAGTGAAATGCTTTAAAAATTAAATTATAAATAATTTTAGGGATTTAGAATTTGTGATCTTTTTTCCTGTTTATTTTCCCCGTGTGTATAAACTGATCCTCAGCATATGGCTGTATTTTATAGAGTAAACAGCACCAGTCTTGAGCCACGAGTACTTAAGCAATACCATCATTATTATTATTATTATTTAATGTGTGGGAATGTGTTTCTTACACTTTACTCTTTCTCATTTACATAATCAATGTTTACATTTCCAAAGGTGTATCTTTTATTCTTGTCATCTCAAAGCCTCATAATGTCTCAATTTCTATAATACTAATAATAGTAATAATGGTGATAATAATTATAAATAGTAATGTTTCAGTGGAAAACTTCCATAATTTTTGTTGTACTTACAAGTTACTTTTCACATCAGCTGGCATCTTGAGAACATACAGACTTACTCATATCTTCTCACTGCACGTGACTGTACGAGATACTATGCAGAAAATTTAGTAAAATTGAAACAGTAAAGAAGTATGTTCTACTGTCTGAGAACACCTGCACCAGCTGCTTATTTTTATCATTATATAAATTGTGCCCAAGTCACCAAATTCATTTGTTAGAACAACAGTAGTTATACTCACTCATGTAATGCAATTCTTCTGCAGTCATGAGACGTTGCTTTCATTAGTGCATTTACATTACAAAGCACAGCAGCTTTGGAAAATGAGAACTCTCAATTCATAACATGGTTTGAAGCATCCTCAGTGGACAACAAACCGATATTTCCCTGTTCTCACTGAATAACTTGTCTATCAGTGTGTGAACATGTAGAGTATGTTTAGCAAAATTCATTGTCTGTTGCCTGTATTGGGTTCTGTTTGTTTAAGAGTGATTGAGGCAAATACATGGAGATAATTGTCAAAAATTGTATGGCTTGGGTTTGCTGGATTTTTAGTACTCACCCCCATTAATGAAATAAAAGTGAACAATTTAAAATATGCAAAGCTTAACCTAAATATAGGATGCTGACAGGGTTGGCCTGATTTTTTATAGTGCTGAATAGAGGCTTCCTGCTAAAATTGTGCATTTCAGACTGTTTATTTAAAGACAGTATTTTTAGAGGGGAAAATATAGTACATTTATTAATTTTCCTTTCTATATATATTACTAGTAAAATCTCTAGCATGGAAGGAGAAAATTAGTCATACCAGTAAACTAGATATTTGCTCATATGATGCAGATGTGAGGAGGGTGGCAGCTCTGTTTAAAAATTCCTTAACAATTCACACTCATTATGTCACCTTTATTCTGATAATCAGTATTGTAAAATAAGTATTCTGATCTTAATTAATGCACAAGATATTCCTAAAGTGTGTATCACTTTAAAAATCACAAATTGGGGAATATGAAGAAAGACTGGGTGAAACAGAGGGATATTTGTCAAAAGTATAGACCACCATCAATCGGTTCACAGGAGCATTTACTTTTGCAGTCAACAAAGTAACATTTCTACCTCTGTTTTGCTCTTACTCGGTCTAGTAGACATTTACACTACTGTAAATAGGATCAAAATTTGACCCTTAGTTTTTATTTCTGTCCAACATTATTGTATGCTAATGAATAATTTCATCTCTGGGGTGACCCAAACCAGATCATTGTGACAGAATTGCTGCAGCACCAGATGCTTCTGGGTCTTTATTGTTGGGGTTTAGATTTTTTTTTTTTGGAGGTCATCTGCAGTAATCATGTACAGGCAGGTTGAGTGTTTAATCAACTACCTAATTCCAAAACCATGTGTTGTGAGCTTGCCTCTTGGTATAGGAAGATGAGGGGAAAGGTAAGAACAGGCTTTCCTTGTTTAGACTGATTTAGGATTACTTTTCTTAAATGTGAGGATTCTGATAAGTCATTCTCAAACCTTCAGAAATGGTTTTGAGCTACTCCCTAAAGTCAGGTAAAGTGTTTGTGTTGCTTTACACTTCCTACCAGTGAATTACACCTTGGTTTTATCTGCTTTTTGTTTTCCCTAAGAATAAGGATTGTGTTATTGTTATGGCTAGAGAAAGCAGAATAATGCTATCATATATAGGAACAGACTATAAAAGGTAGATTTAACATAAATTACTGATTTCTCTTCATAAAGAAAAAGAAACATTGTTTAGGTGTCTGCAGGAGCTTTGGGGTTATTACCTACATTACTGCAGTAATGGCAGCATGGAGTAGGAAATGTCACTCTTTGTCATCCTTTGCAGTTTGAGTCCTATAAACTACAGGGTATGGTTTTGAAAGTTGGTCGAGTAGTTAGAATAGTCCATAAGAAGGAATAAACACTTCCAGCAATGTTCAGTGCTGGTGCTGCTCTTGAAACTCTAGAAAAGTGGACTTGGTGTGGGGAATACCTTGGGTTAGTTTGTCATTGCTACAATAAAAATCTCTTAACTGCTGACCGGAATTAGAACAGGCTGATGAACTTAAGCTTCATGGATTTGAGTGTTTGCCTCCAGGATTGTTTGCATGGTCTTGGCTTTCACTATGATAGTGGTAATCAACCTGGGATTTATTCAAGACCATTTGCCTTCATTTTCTATTAGGGCTGTGGTGTACAGTTGGCTGAGGTATCTTGTAGACTAATAGCAGCTTTTACTTGAATATACTTGTAAAAAAATTCAGCTTTGCAGGCTTCGTATTTGATGTAAGACTTTCTCTAATAGTTGATTATGCTGTTGTAACTCACAGTTTGTACTTAGCTGTGGGAATATTTGCTTTGAAAGTATGCTTATCTTTGTTTTATTACTTCTTTGCTGGCCAGCAAAGAATGCATAACTCCTGATTGCCCCAATATGCTTACAAATGAGATTATTTGCACATCTAGATATCTTTCCCATAAAACTTGTAAAGGCTTTTACAAATATTGATGATGCTTTTATAGCTAGGCTTTCTCTTGACACTGAGAAATTCAAGTACTTTAAACAAGCCACTATTTTTTTCTAATGAAATCATTAGTCCTTTAAGTTTGCAGATCTGTGGGATCTCTTTAGCAGATGATACCCCATGTGACAGTCACTTAGGCTTCCTTGTGCTCAAATGTAATGAAGATAGCAATTGTCAATTCTTGCCAGTCGTGTTTAACATATTTCATAATAACATCCAATACCTGTGAAAAGTTTGATTAATGCACAGGTTTACAGAGAGATTAGGGGCAAAGGATAAAAGAGTAGGATCAGTCCTGCAGCAAGAAGGAAGATGAGTCTCATAATGGACTGGAAATGCAGGAAAAACAATGAAGGTTGCTTTGATAAAAGAAAGGTAGGACAGAGGAAAGAGAATAACATTAGTCAATGACAAGACAGGAATTCAGGAGTCCATTAGTGACAAGGTGTGAATGGAACAGGCTGGAGAAGGGACACCAGAGATGTCGAGTAAGAGCAGCTCTCAAGGGAAAACAGTGGTAGCTGGGCAGAAAAATCTTGGAAATTTTGATTAATGAGAATAGGATGAGGTAAGTAAAAGGAAGACCTGATCCTCATGGCTTTTAGCTTGGTCCATGAGCCTTTTAACTTTACTAATTTGGGAATGTGAAGTGGCATACAATAACAAATAATCACATCCTATTATTCTCAAATTAGGTGTCCAAAATTAGCTTTGACCTTATATACTGTTTGTCTTAACTCTCTTTCTGTGTAATGGGGATAATAATAGACTTTGTTTCAGTGCAGGCCTGTGGAAAATAATTAGAATTGGTAAGCACTCTGACACTACTGTGATGCATGCTCCAGACAGCTCATGGTGGGACCTGATAACTCTTTCCCAATTCACAGTTCAATACTGCACAGCAAATAAGGCAGGAGGTCACCCATTAAATTATTTGGGTAAAAATTAAATACTGAATATTTCATGTTAAATGATGTGACTGTGTATTTAAAATTTGTATAAAAATTGTGTCTGCTCAAGAGATACTATTACCTTTACCCAAGCAATGTTAATTCTTTTAATTCTTATCTTTTGCTAGTGTGCTAGTTGACAACTGTAACACTATTTTCACCCCCATCTGGGGAAGATGTGGAGTGTGCATCGGAGAGCATGGTTTGTGACAGGGAGGTTGAAAGGTGACTGTAAATCTGACAGGTGTCTTTCCTATACTTGGTATAATTTTGGCATTATGTAACCTCTTATATACAACATGCCTTTCTCTGTGTACATTAGTTGTGTGTAGGTGCCATTTTACAGGTTTTTCTATGTAACTACAATGCCTTCTGAATTCTTCAGTGTATACATATAAACATAGAGCTAGATTTAAAAAGTAAAACAAGTTGTGTAATGTTTAATGTCTCATTTTCTCTTTAAGTCCAGGTAGTGCCAACTTTAGTGCCACAGTGCAGTGTTTCTGGAAGACACAAGGATAGAAGTCTTGCTAGTCTCAGAAGTCTATGTAAAGTCTGGTTGCAATTTAGAAACTTCTGATTCTGCTGAACACAAAATAGAGAGTAGTTGGTGCTTAAGATGTACCAGGGAAAAGAGATTTCTGCAAGTTATTTTAATTGCCTGTATGACTTTAACAGCCAGTAGGCATTCAAAACATGTATGCCTTTCAAAAAATTATGCATTCTTTGGTTGTGTGGATTTGTGGGGTTTTTTTCTCTGCTGTTGGGAAATGTGAGATTTCTGAGTTGGAGGATCGTGTATATTCTGAGTAGTCTCAAAACAGAAGGAAGGCAAATGATAGCTTGAGCTGCAGAGGGGAATAATAACTACATGATCGGTGTGTCTGTACTGAAACAATTAAGATTACAAGTCTCTTGAGAATTACACTTCTAAGTGGTGGGTTTTTCGTGACAGACTTATCAAATCTGTCATGTTATGTTGGGACTTTTTCCTCTGAAAATGTGGCTCCTTGAAAATCAATAATTTCCTACAGAAAACGTCAATTGTCCTGAAATTTTAGTTTAGGTTACCATCTGTTTTTTGGGGTTTTTTTCCCCCCATCCAATTCAGATGTGAAGATGGGCCCCTTATTCTTTGCTGGGAATGATTTCTTTGGTTTGGGGGATGAGGGGCCTTTAGCTTTTACATTATTCATGTTGTGTTAGCTAGAGAGTACATTATATGAAATATAATTTGTTCACAGGAGAACAAAGGTAAAAGTATGATATACAGCTCTCATGAGGAATCAGGGCACTCTAAGGAAATATGATTTAATCCTCATGTGTTTTGAATTTCATTTTTATTTTTCTTTTCTAAAACAAACAAAACAACCGAAAACCCTGCAGTAGTTTGAATTACCAAGCAAGCAAATCTTCCTAATTGCTAATATAAAAAAAAAATAAAAATCACTTAGCTTAATTAAACTGTGAAAGTTAATTCATTGTTTATGAGTGTCAACATTTTGTCTTGGTCCAAGATAAAAGGAAAATTTGAAATACCAATGTTTTTTAAGAAGACCCATTTATAGTTCTGTATAGTTTCCTAGAATCATGGAGTGGTTTGGAGGGACTCTAAAGATGATTTAGATCCAGCCCTCTGCCATGTACAGGGACACCTTCCACTAGACCAGGTTTCTCAGAGCTCCATCCAGCCTGGCCTTGAACAATTCCAGGGATGGGGCAGCCACAGCTTCTCTGGGCAACCTGTGCCAGTGCCTTGCCAACTTCATAGTAAAGAATTTATTCCCAGTCTAACCCTAACCTCCTTCAGTTTAAATCCATTACTACTTGTCCTATCACTACATTCCCTTATGAAAAGTTCCTCTCCATCTCTCTTTTAGGTCCCTTTAGGTACTGGGAAGCTTCAATGTCTCCCCAGAGCCTTCTCTTCTCCGGGTGTTTCCCTTAATTTCATTTGTTAAGTGGACAAAATCAAAAAACACCTTCCCCTGACAATTACTGATGCAAGTCCTTGTTCTTGCTGTCATGCTCCTTTCAGGACCTACAGCCCTCAGAATGCAGGACTCTGAGGGTGTGGGATCTGAGGTTGGATCTCTGCTTATCTGCTGGGACTGATGATGTTTCTGCAGAGATGCAGCTCCTGGCTCATCCCAGGAGTAGCTCAGCGAAGATGGGCGTGTGATAGGAGATCTTCTGCTGACAGCCTGAAGGTCTGGCTCCTGTGAGCCTGGACTTGTTGCTTGAGGGAGATGTGCTGGAAGGAATAATTATTAACAGATAGAATCTTGCTTGCATCTGTGAAAAACAATAGCCAGTATTAATTTCATCCAAGGTCTAATTGTTATGACTGGATAATTTAATATTTTCTGTAATTGGTCTCGGGACCCATTTTATACTTTCTGCTGACCGCTCTGTTTACTATTCACCCAGCAAGCAACTACATTGGCTGTGTTCAGAAAGTAACAGTACTAATACTGACTTTTTCTTAGTAATCTTTTGTAGTTACAGATTTGCTTCACTTTCTTTACACTATTTGTTTCATTGATCAAAGAAAGAAGGAAAACCTCTGTGTACATTAATGATGTGCAACAGCAATACTCTAAATTTCCTTTAAGGCATAATATAACAAGAGGCATGTATAGATTGTGCTGAGAAAGGTTAAGGTTATTTGTAGTATATTTGGCTCACAGGAATCAGTGCAAACAAAGCACTGAGTAAGCGGTGCATGGACTAATGTGGAGGGGAGATAGAAGAGGTCTGCACACAATGGAGAGCTAAGAGTTCATTTATATTCCAGCTGGGTGTTCAATGCTTATCTGTTTCATAACCTTTTATTTTGCTTGCGTTCTCAGTAACAGGCTTACAAATAGTTTCTTTCTTTGCTTTTAATCTGTTTGTTCTTCTTTTCACAATGTACCTGCTTAATGTTAAAAGGATTTCTTGGTCAAACCCGTACTCTCAAAAATCTTTCAAAATAATACTGAATACTTTTGAAAATTTAAAAGGTGTGCTGGAGTTATTCAAGTAACTGGACATGTCTGCTACTACTGCTGCCTTAAAGCATATTTTTATCTCTAGGATTTTATAATTCTGATGTATCTCTGTACAGCATTAATACAGGAAACTCTGCTTGTGAGCCAGGTCACTACTGGTCTGAGTTCTGGCCAATATTAAAATATTAAAGATGGAGTTTTTAGTCTAAATATAGTACAGGAGGCAACAGGTGTACATCACAAAAATTAACCCCAAAAGCACCATGGTAAAGTAAATGATACTTTGAGATTTTACTGAGCTACACAGTAGACTTTGGTCTCATCCTGTTTCCAATAAATTGTTCCTAATACCAAGCAAAGACATGACTTTTATAGCTGGATCACTACTTTTAAGTCTTTGAGACTCCCAGTAGCATGCCATTGAGTTATAAAGTCAGCTTGCACCTTTGGTATAAAGTATGGTTTTTTCCTTATATGAATTAAGCTTATTTAATAGATGAATTTAAAGGACAGACATTAGATTTCAGGTGGAAGCGCCCTCATGTAAGATCAAAAAATAGGAGAAAGGGGATTTAAATGCTAGTCTTCTCTCCTGTAATAGTCATTAGAATAAATGATAGTCTCCCACAGGGGTGTGAGTGGGAGGATATATAATATGCATATTTTTATATTTATGATATATATTAAAATATGCACATGCACATATGTCTGTCTTCACCCCCCACTGGATTAATTTGGTAGGGTTTCTGTGCGTATTTGCATGTGCTATAGAGCTTATTTTTCTATTTATTTTAGCCACACACTAGTACCTCAAACTCAACTGCAAATATAATAAATATAATGGCTGCCTCCCAGACAAACACCCCCCTGCCCAGTTCTTCACATGATGTGTTATGGAATATCCCTTTGGTCACCTGTCCCAGCTGTGTCCCCTCACAACTCCTTGTGCAGCCTCAGGGTGGGGAAAGAGAGTTGATCCAGTGCTTGCACTGCTCAGCAGGAGTTGAAATGCTGGTCTTTGTAACCCAAAATTTTATATCTTCTTTTTCTTGCTGTGTTTAAAAAGCCAGCTTCCTACTTTCAGAATACTTACTATGTTTACTCTATAGCCTTTTGCTGCACAGAGTGTTTGTAATTGGGTATTTAACCTATCAGTTCCATGAGATTATGATATGTTAATCATCCTTTTACACTATAAGGTCAGGAAATTAAAAAGCAATTTGCATTCTCGATGAATGGGAATTTCTTGAATTTAATGCCTTGTGTTTTTGTTATTGCTATAATATCTGGTTTAATTACTGTATAGGCAGTAGCAAATATAAACAATCTTGTTTCTTTACTGGTGGTGATTCCCCTTTTTAATCTTTAGAAAACTCTCAGTGTTCAGATGCATCTGAAAAGATGCCAACCGTCTGTACTACAACTGTAGTCTGTTCTAAGCTCGTGTGAAAATTGGGTTACTCTTAATCTGTACATTATACCTTCACACTTTAAATGTGCCAATAACACCTTTAAGGAGATGACAAGACTCTATTTGTAGAATTTGTTGCATTTATTATGCAACCCTGAGCCTTAGAAACGTTTAATTATATTGCTATTATAAATAGTAATTCTAATTCTCATGTAAGCACTGATGGGGATAATTGATAACACATGGGCAAAAGTAATAAAATCTGGTCCTAAATGAGTTAATCAGATTTTTACTGTACTGTGGTTTTGTTGTTCTGTTGTCTGGCTTGTTATATTTCTTGCTTGAATGGCTGGATAGGATGAACAGAATATTTGCTGTCTGATTGCCTTTTAAAAACTAAAGTATGTGCTCTCCAGACTGAAGCTACTGTTTTTTAGAGCCCAGGTTTGTATCACAACCACCAAAATTCTAGGATTCTTTCAGGTGTGACAAATGAAAAATTCTCTGAAGTGACAATAATTCAGACAATAATTCAAGTGACACCTACTACAGAAGGAAGATAAAATAATTCTGACAATTTTTATGTTGTATTTCAATACATCTCCAATATGATTTTCAGGAAGTCATTAATTTTTTTTTATAATTTGCTCGGTGATGAGCTGCCAAACAGAACAGTTTTAGTCAAAGTTAATAGCTAGAGTCTAAGTTATTTTTTGCTTGTCTGTTTACGTTTATATTCATTCCCATGAAATTTTGCTGATTTGCACCCGGTGAGAGACAGATTCTTAATTATTTGATTTTGGTTCTACCAAGAATAGATGGAAACCCAATAATCAAAACTGCTTTTAAATCTACAGATACAAAATTTTTGTTAAGGAAGTGTCATTTAGTGTCAGAATTTACCTGACAAACATCTCAATTTTGTTTTGAGAAATGTAGAAGAATGTAGTTTTGTTTCAATGTTTTCCAAAGAAAAATATTTATTTATTTAGAAACATCTCTGAATTTTTGCTTGGTTTTATCCATGTACATAAACACCTGAATGGGGAGGGAATATCAACAACAGAACACTGATGCCCAGTGAGAGAATGATGGGGAAAATTCTACATAACAGTAAGAGGGAACTTCTTTTGGTGGGAAAGTACTCAAAGTCTGGCACAGGTTGCCCCAAGGCTTTGTCAAGTCTCCATCCTTTGAGATGTTCAACACTCGTGGCCCTGGGCATTCTGCTTGGAGCAGGAGATTGGACTGGACAATCTCTAGAGCTGCCTTCCAGGCTCAGGCATTCTGGGGTCCCGGGTCACGGGAGTGCTGTGCAGAGATGGAAGTGAGCACACTGCTTTCTGCTCCCAGCAAACTTACTCGGTTGGTAATGATTGTGCAAAGATTGGGAGAAGAAATAACCCCCATACAAAACCAATAGGAATGACACTTTTGAACATATCTACATTTCACGATTATTTACACCTATAAACTGCAGGACTGGCACCAATAAGAAGCTGTGTCCCTGCCTAGTGATTTAGCAAAAAGCCCACTCCAAAACACATCACTAAGGAAAAGCTCAACTTTCAGAACTACTGTAGTAGTTTGAGTAATGGTTTGAGAAATGCAGAGAGCAGGAATAGAAAACAGAATCTTGCTTCACAAGCAAGGAAGTACAAGATTAGGAAAATGTTTCTAATTAAAGTAAGAAAATTAAACCAAAACAGAAAATAAATATTGAACAATGAAGCTCAGTAGAGCTTGGAAATCTTGGCCCTGGGGTGTTAAAGTACAATATATAGAGGTGAAAATCAGACAATCAATAGTCAGCCAGCTAAAATACCGTAGAGCTCTGTGCTGTAACACAACCAAACACAAGATCTGGTCTTTAGGCAATGTTGTATGATTAAAAAATGTTCCTGTAATGGTATCTGAAGCAGTACGCCTGAATATAGCAAATGATACCTTAAGAAAATTGACATTTATAGCTGAAGTCTTTATAGGAGTAGAGCAGCAAACAAGCAAGCAGATAACCTATCAAAACCTATCATTGTAAATTAGTTACAGTCATACAGCATCTTTGGAAAGAAAAGACTGTGGTAGGGCCTTCCTACCCAATAGGTTGATTAGGTAGGGCTTTCCTACTTAATAAAAATTGAAAGTGCGTCTATAAAATCATCAATATTTCTTTAGAAATTGCTGCCCCAGTTAAGATACGGTGCCTTAAAATAGGGATGAAGACAAAATGAATTAAATACCATGTTATGTACTTCCAAACGCTCATAGTTACTGAGCCTTAAACCATACAGTAAGTGACACACATCACAGTGCAATTCGCATTCTCATCATTGAGATGCCTGATGCATCAATTCAGTTTTGTCACATTTTCACATCTTTGTTTTCCATTTCTTTGGGTTTTACAGAATCCTGGCCTCCATCAGTTGTTCGCTAGATAGTGATTTCATTCAAGAATTCAGGGTTTTTCTTAATAATTTGCACCTCTCAGACACATTAATTTTCTGAATTAAAGGAGGATATAAAGTAGCTGATATCTCAGCACTCCCTTAGTCTCTAGTAGAGACTAAAATCCCTAAAATAAATCCTAGCCAATCAATCCAAAGAAAAAGCTAATGTTTTAGATCTGCTAACTCTAGCTTGCAATATCAAGTAGTAAGTTTATATTTTGTTTTGTCTCCAGTGATGTGTTTAGAAGAAGGTTATGGTGTTTTGCATTGGCTGTAAAGGGTTTTGTTTATAAGTTTGATAAGAAAATAGAACTGAGTCCAAAATATAATTGAAAGGAAAATAGCTGATTATGGAAATCCTGAATTGTCAGTAAAGTAGCTTGGCTCGTAAAAATGTAAAGCCTAGTTGTTGTGAACAGTGGTTATGAATGTGATAAATTGTAACCTTTTAATTTGCTTATTTTTCTTTTTTTCTACATAGCATAATTTTTCCTGATTAAAGCTCCTGTTTGTCTGTTCCTGTCTTCTATACTCCTGACCAAAGCTCAGTCTTTGAGAAGGAAGGACATAGCTGGTAACTCAGCATGTTTAAGGGAGAGGAAACCTCTGAAGTTCCAACTGACACAGTAGAGGAGAACAAGAACCTTTTCAAGGGAAGCCTTTGTTAATATTTAAAACTAAGCCATAAATATAAATCCATCCATACAGGTATTTTTTTCTGAAACTTAAATAGGTCTCCCCTCCCTGCCATTTGCTAATAAATCATAAAACTGCTTATTTTCTGATTCAAGAAGTAAAAATATACTATACTTTATAAAGAAACTTGGAAAACCAATAGATTGACCATATTTATTACAATGTTCTATTCATCTGACAATTGGGCAGGCTTGCAATCCCCAAAAAACCTGTGAAGTAAAGGGGGAAGAAGAATAATAGAAATAACTTAGAGTCAATACATAACCACAAAATAATAAAAAAAAATTGTTTGATCTGGTACACAATTAAAAAAGGTAACTGAGTAATTTTGATGAAGTTTTAATTTTCAAGTGTAAGTAATAAAAGGTAATTATGTCTCTAAGATGTCTGTGAGATCTGTCTCTAAGATCTCTTTTCTGTGGAGATACAGAATTTGGAAAGAATGGAACATGTGGATCTTACATACCAGCTCACATGATTTATGATTGTATAGGAGCAGCACTCAGATGTGCCCCTAGCTTGTATCTTTGGAAAACTAATTGAATGAATCAAATTAGGTTAATATCTTATGCACTCAATCTTATTACAATATAATCATAGCAAAAATGTTTAATCAAAATTTTAGATTTTCAATTCTAGTTTGTGTTAAGTCTTTAAGGGAAGATTATGGTCACTTAAGTTTAAGCAAAATCTTATGATCACGGGTACGTATTTCAGAGAAATAATTAGTGCTTTTGAATAGCATTTGAAGTGACATTACTTGCTGGATGCACAATGAATGTTGAAAACTACATTTTAACAAATGTAGTTGACATGACTGACTTCTGTGTGGGGCATGATTTTTCCATATCTCTTAATTTTTTTATTGTATTATTATTCACAGAGAAATGAACAGGTTCCTTGTAATCTAGTTTGGAGAATACAATTATTCATTATGCATGTCACTGGATTGTATAAACAGGGTTTACTTTTTGAAAGTTAGTGTGGGTTATAACTTTCTAGGAAGTGAAGCAGACTGAGCAGTTCAGAAAGGTCTGTTGGCATTTTTCACATGGAAGGAGAGAAGTAAAAAGTGACATGAGCTGAGGCATTCAGTCATGAGACCTAAAGAGCAGGCAATATAAATATATTTTGAGGAGAAGGTAAAGTTATTTGTGGCTCATTGTTACAGTTGTGTACTTTCTGCATGGCAAGTACCAAGTCAAAATTGCGGCTAATAAAAAAAGAGTGGAAATCGACTTTTCTAGGGCTGCCTTGTCTCAAAGATGTCCCCCTTCCCCTCCAAAGAAACCTGTGGTTTTCATTGTTTTCCTAAGGATTTGTGCCTTCCAAGAAAAAGCATACGTGTGCTTTTGGGTGCATGTTTCAGAAGTTGCCTAGCAAATGTTATATTACTGCTTGTCCATGGATCTAAACTGTACACCACAATTATCATATAGATTGCAAATTTTGACACCTAGGGACGTCAGAAAAATCAGGAAAGTGAAGTATCAAGGGAAGTCCTGGGCAAGAGCGATTTGTCTGTGGAGTCGTGTGTAGTGCAGTGATGTGTCACGGCTGGAGATTGACAGATGGGTCAGAGACTGTCTCACGCCTTTAGCAATGATGGTGGTATTCATCACAGGTACTGTGCAGGTGTGATTCGACCCAGTTTCAGGTTCTGTGTTTTTATCCACTCAGAAATGAAGTCAAATTGTGCAGACTGCCGACATCAGTGAGGGCAGATGAAACCAGGTCTGCAACACATTATCCATACCAAGTGCTTTCCACTGCTGGCAATTGACCCTTAATTTGCCCTTTATGAGTAGATTAATATCACAGTTTCAGCAGTAATTAGATGAATGGTCATGCTGCAGATTACAGTGCTACAAACTGTTGAGCAGTGGCCTGATGACCACAGTAGAAATAAATGCTCATATATGAGGTCTATTTCCTTTGGAAGAGTAGTTTGGTAATGTCGTCTGTCCTTAGTAGCTGGTATCACTTGTAATGCTATCATTAGCAAAGGACTGTTAAAACAGACATTTAAACATAAATTTTTCTCTGAATTAAGAACTATATGTGGAGAGACTGTTTTATAAAATACATGTAGTAATTTATGTTGATCTTAACAATTTAATATTAATACATATTTAGGTAAATGATTGTAGTAATATTTGTATTTATGCATTAGACATTGCTAGGAAGTGCTAGGATATAAATTGCTGCATTTTTTTGGAATAAATAGGCAAATGTGATTTGGTTTATTTTAAGAAACCAGTGAACTCTCACAAGATTAGTGCAGTTGCATTGAAAAGAAAGGTTCAAATAACAGCATATGGTGTTCATGGAGAAGGAGAAATGCTCCCACTCAATATTTCGAAGAGTTCTTACTTAGTTTTGGACACTGTGGGCAAAACTAAAAGATGTAGTATCATATTTACAGCTTACATTTAATTTCATATTATTATTGGAAAGTGATACTTGTTAATGCATAACTTCTGACTGGATTTTTTGAAAGTATCCACATGATAGGAAATAGATCAAGAAAACATTTCTCTTGCTCCTTCCAGGAATGATCACAACAGTATTTCCTGTGAACACAAGGACTGGGGGTTGCTCTTGGGCTCTCCAGCTGTCTGTGCCATCCTGACTTTTTCTCTTGCAATATATGAGAAACCACCCTAGAAGAAAGCACATTTTATGGAGAGTGGTTAGTACTAGGCTCCTGCAGCTTCTCCTCTCTTCCTGCTTAGAAATGTGTATAGAAAGTTGAAAAAGAGCATCTTCATTAACTTTTAGAGCTTGGACTCTGTCCTATTATCAGGCTTTGTGTCTCTGGGATCATATGCTGCCTGGAATGCTGTCATAGCAACTGAGGATATTATCTACATTCTACTATTTCTCAAATTAGGTGAGTCAGGCTATTGGTCCTCGTATCCCGCAGAAGCAGAAAAGAGTTACAGGTCATGTCACTATAACTGGATGACTGAAAATAAGTCTAATGATCACTGACATTCATAGTCATTGGTTTGACAACTGGTGCAGATGCCAGCAGTGATATGTCTGGCTGTTGACAGGCTTAAGCAGCCCTCGGTCTTCTGAGCATATGGTTTCGTACAACTGCACCACTGAGTCACACTAAGAGCGTTCTCGGATAAAGCTGAGGGAGCAATGATGGAAAAAGCAACAAACACTTTCTTGTTTTCATAGCTATTTGAGGATTTTACACTAGGTAATTGTCTGTTACTCTGAATTCCTCAATTTTTATGAAAATAAACTCATCGGAAGACAGAGTCAAGCAAGGAAAGTTACAATTTAGTTCCTTCATGTATAGTGCCAAGACTGATGGAAAACTGTGATAAAATACTCTAACACCATATGAGATTTCAGCTTGGGGTATGGTACACATTTTCCCTCTTACAGTTTTGTGGTTTGTTTGGGTGTCTTCTCCCCCCACGCCCTCCCAGCAGTGCTACAGAAATTAACATGTCTTCTACATCTGGTACATTGTTGAGGAAAATTAAAATTCCCAAATTTCTGTCCATTACATCTCTACTTCTTTACCAATTGCTGTTCTGATTCATCACAAGTACCAAATCCTTTGTCAGCTTCCTCTGTTGGTGACTCTGTGTATGTCACACCATTGTACTGTTTCGTTTAATAACCTGGCATTATTTATATGATTAGTCCTCTACTTGCTGTTATGACCTCAAAATGTACTGTTGAATATCAGTGTGGTAGAAGTCTGCTTACTTTCTGTCTTCTGTTCTAAGGTAATAGATTTGCACTTAAGCTACTGTTGTAAAATTCACATAAAATTTAAACATAGGGCAGCTCTCCTAAGTAAGCAAGGGCTGGTTTCAGTGAGGTCTGTTGCAATTACTTTGTGACTGTTTGTTCTTTTCCTAGTCATAGTAACATATTCTGGTAACAGTGGATCTTTAATTATTGGTGCTTTTAGGGATATGTATCATTTTATCAGAGAGATCACAGTGGCATATGACTTAGGATATATATATCTCATTCAACTCCTTGTGTTTTCTGTCTTCAGTACATTTTTTTTTCTTTTACACTGATTTTTTCAGTTTTACATCGCTATGAACATTTAATGGATTTTCACTGGAATTTGAATTTCAAATCTAAAGCAAAAAGAATTCTAATGGCTTCTGTGAATTGGGCTAGGGAAGAATTCATCTGCCGTCCTTTTGTACATTTTCTTGTTTACAACTTGTTGCCTTGTAGGTACTTAATTGAGGGTCCTCTTATTATGAGTGTGGATTGACAGGATTGCACTCCAGGAACTGTGAACATTGGGACAGATGTTTTAGGAGTCAGCAGAGGCATCGATATCATACTGGCATGAATAATAAAAAACTCAACATATATACAAGGAGGAAATGGAAAAAAAATCACAGAGACATCCTTTTCTTATTCTGAATGAAAAAGTCGTGCTGGGGCACATAATGTGTTTAATGTGCTGATCGACAGCAATAAACCTGTAAGCTTCTTCACTGTTATTTGGCTCATCAGGTGGTAGGTTGTATAAACTGTGATGCTATCTAGAATAAAGGAGCAAGGGTCTTTTGGAAATATTTGAATTCAGTGTACAGGTTATTATTCTGCCAAGGCTTGCCTTTGCCAGAAGGGATAGTTCCATTTATAACCTTGCCTGTGACACAGTTGTATATTCTGGTCAGGTGTGTGCAAGTGAAGACCAGGAATGAGTAATAGATGAAGAAAATAAGAGGGGCATTTTCTTAGTAGATCATAAAAACCCCTCAAAATGTCAGGTCTATGTAAATCAGGATATGATAATTGGCTAAATATTGTGGTGTGTTGCATGAGGCAGAGTTTAATACTAGGTAAAAAAGGGAGCTGAAGCAGTCACTGTTTTGTTTTTTTTATAATCAGAACTATCTTTATGCTAAAGTAACCCACACATTCAACTACAGAGCACTACCAGTACTAAGAGGTAAAGTAAACCCATTTTTAGGTAGGTTTGCTCATAAATTTTGTTTATAGTATCTTCTTTGCAAACCTGAGTTTAGGTGTTGATTAACTTTTGGACTGACAGTTCTACATTGAAGTTTTTACTGAGCCTGAATAATATTGATATCATCAACTTACTTGCTTCTACATATTCTGGAGGTGAGATAAGATGTTTGTTTGTTTTCCAGTATGGGAATGAAGAGAGGCAACAAAATAATGAAACATTTGGAAATTGCTATCACCGGTATGGAGAGCACAAGACATGGGTCTGTTAAAAAACATAATCTCTATAGGTGTAATTTTTCAGGAGTTTATGAAACACCCCAGTTTGACCCAGCCATGAGTTTTTGAAATCACATTTGACATGCTTTTAGTAAAGGCTTAGTTGAATTTTGCATGTACGTGCCCTGAAGTTTCAAACCAAATGAGCTTATTCCAGTTCAAGACTGCACAGGATTTTCCTTAATAATCACTCTTTGAGTTTGCTTCAGACTGTGCTGGATCTGCTGTGCTTCTGCCATGTCTCATGTGCAGTATGGTGCATGTGAGCTGAAGATGACAATACCAAGCAAACAAACAAAAAAGCAGCCTCATTAGTTTTTGAGGGTGAATTGGACCTAATATGAGTGGAAAAATGATCTTAGAACTTGGTGGCAAGACACAGTGAAAGTCTGACTGGCAAAGGGATTAAATTTTAATGCTGGATAGTGCCTTGTACAGTGATAGGCAGGGTGTTGTGATTAGAAATTAGGTGAGAACTGGAAGTGATGTCTCAGAGCCAGTTGGAAATACTAGATCTGGTTGATACTGAGACCTGAGACAGTAGAAAATAGAGACTGAGATTTGAAGGGACAGATCAGGTAACAGAAGGAAACTGAGGCTTACTTGAAAAAGTAGGTAGAAAAGTCTGGCCTTCTTCAAGTCCTCAAGTCCCTGTCTTTCTCTAATCTGAATTAGGATGAAAAATTCCCTGACCTCACTGTGGTTTTATTTGCCATGAGAAGGTGTTGGACAATGTCTGACTAATAGAAGCCCAGAGGGATTATCTGTCAGGAAGGTCTACATGTAGAACGATGCTTCTGCAATATTTGGGATGAAAGAACCGAGGAGATGTGCTTCATGGAGAGATTAGTTATAAAACCTACTGGTCATCCAGTACAGTATTCATTCACCGTTGGACAGGATGATTTTAAAGGTCTTTAATCTAACTGATTCTGTGATTCTTTCGTGTCTGTCATAGCAATCGCTCAAACATTGTTTCCAAGAGACTTGCATGAAAATAAGTTAAAATGAGTGGAACTTTTAATGTTTAAATGAGGGATTTCAGAAGGGGAAAGGACAAGATAAAAGTAATTGAGTGCTGTTCTGAAGAAACGTCTATTCCAAAGAGTTCATATGTGATACTGAGCAAATGTTTCCTCAGTGCCTGACTTGATTTTATCAGGATCTGACTGGCAGCAGTCCCGAACTCCACAGCTGTACTCGCACACAGTGGATTTTGACCTTACCAAATGTTCTTTCATTACTGGATGCTCTGACAGGCATTTCAAACTGATACAAGAAAGGAGAGATTCCTGACCAGAATTTCACTGTCACTCAGTTCTTTGTTTTGAATCAGTACATTACTGTCTCCTTTGTACATAAAGGGCAGCTTGGGATGTACAAGATATGTAAGGAATGTGTTCTTGAAAAGGCCATCTTCTGCTGTGAAGGTGAAATAAAATAATCTGTAGGCTGTCCCAATGAGAAGAACTTCCATCCTTTTTTACCCAAAGGTCTTAAATCCCAAATCCCCACCCCTATATATGGAAAAAGATTTTTGTTATAGTGCATATGGAGCAGGTGACTGAAATAAATCTGACAGATACTTTTCAGTATTAGTGTATTCAGCTTTGCCATCTTAGCCATGTTTTGTTCAACTTGTGTGTGCATCTGATAATGCCAACTTAATCTGCAACCAGCTTGCTCTTGCAATGAACTGTTATGAATTTGTTAGCACATTAATGAACATCATGTGACTGTCTGAAGTAGTATAGTGCCAGATCCGGTTTTTATTAGGGATATTTTAGTCTTAGAGTATCTCAAGATTGTATATGGAAGGCCAAGTGTATTTTTCTTTTTTCCCACAAATATTTTCCTTGTGATAAATTGTTATAATCTCTAACCCCATGCTTGAAACACACAGAGATTTTTGCTATGAATTTCCCACATTCTTGAAAGATTTAGGATTCAGTAGAGAGTTCCCTAACTTAACTTGTTTTTTCTTCATGTAAACCTTGATTATGTTTAAAAAAAATCATTAAAGTGCTTACAATTAAGTCATATTATATCAAATGTTGGACTCAATGGTCTTAACGGTCTTCTCGAACCTAAATAATTCTGTGGTTCTGTTCAGGATGAAGGAAAACAATTTTCCTTTTCCCAGACAAAGAAAAATATCTCTGATAGGTNGGGGGAAAGGCTTGGGGGGCCAGAGAGGTGGGGGGGGGAGGGGCAATGTAGGCAAAACCTAGTATTCCTGCCAGCTTTTGAGACAGTGCTTTCACCCAAAACCTCTTAAAAATAGATTGAACATGATAAATACATTTCCTGCTTCATATTTACACTGTAGGAGCTCTTAATCTTACCTGTCTCCTCTCAGAGAAGACGGTTAGATAATCTAACAGGCTGCATGTGTGTTTTAGTTTTGATTTGTTTTGGTTTTTGGGTTTTNAAATTGTTATAATCTCTAACCCCATGCTTGAAACACACAGAGATTTTTGCTATGAATTTCCCACATTCTTGAAAGATTTAGGATTCAGTAGAGAGTTCCCTAACTTAACTTGTTTTTTCTTCATGTAAACCTTGATTATGTTTAAAAAAAATCATTAAAGTGCTTACAATTAAGTCATATTATATCAAATGTTGGACTCAATGGTCTTAACGGTCTTCTCGAACCTAAATAATTCTGTGGTTCTGTTCAGGATGAAGGAAAACAATTTTCCTTTTCCCAGACAAAGAAAAATATCTCTGATAGGTCTCTTTAGAAGTTTCTTAAACCGCAGTCATAAATGCTGTTTGTGAAGAGGAGTGATCAAAGTTATGCAGCTGGCATCATTATTTTTTTGTTTTTGATAGGGGGAAAGGCTTGGG